>SPJY01012373.1:29563-69220 GCA_005191435.1 Raddia distichophylla | reverse complement strand
TGGATGGAAGAGAAAGCCAAATTGGGTTGAGAAACAATCAACCAAAAAGAACACTAAAAGGTTTAATTTTGAGTGCCAGATTTAATTCTTTTATTAATCATTGAGTGCATAGAGTAGGAGCAGACCTCCTAAATTGTTTTCTGCAGAGGTATCTCACAGTCCTGAATACCATATCTCACAGGTATGAGCTTGCCCATAACTGTGCAAATAAAAAAATATTACTGTGGTTTAATTCTTGACCTTTATTTGCAGCTCTTAAGATAAGACAAACAACAATATTTAACAATAAATAATTAGTTTTACTAGCAAATATTTTCAAGTACTGATTTATGTTATATTAATGAACATTCATATCCACTTCATGAGCTCAAATGAGGTCACATCCAGTTTTGCAATCTCAGTTTTGGACATAGAATTCATCTCAGTTTGGTCACAGAATTCATCTCAATCTGGTCACAGAATTCATCTCAATTTGGTCACAACATTCATCTCATTTAACTATTTTCAGCATAATTCAATTCACAACCACAAATCTCATCTCAATAAGCCAAACATGTTTATTGCTGGAAGCTGGAGCTGATCAAGCACGCGCCTTGGTGAAGAGGTCGGCGGCAAGGACCGCGTAGCTCTTGGCCTGCGCGGTGGCGGCGGCGGTGGCGTCGGGGCGGGGGAGGAGGTCGTCGGCGCGGCGGAGCGTGAAGGCCTGGTCGGAGATGAACATGCTGAGCACCTTCATGCCGTAGGAGGTGGGGCCGGCGTGCGCGGCGGCGTAGGGCACCCCGGGGGCGTCGATCCCAGCGCCCTCCTGCGCCTCCCTCCACCACCTGCATTGATTCACTCACGCCTGCCCGTGAGGCGAAGGCGGGGGCCGGATGGGTGGGAAGGGCTGGGCAGGCTCGGGGCTAGGGTTTTACTCACCGGTGCAGGACGAGGCCGAGTCAGTGAGCAGCGATGCCGCTTTGCTAGGGATTTGAGAAGCACCGGAGCCAAGACCAGCCAATTTGGGGGAAATATGAGCGATGGAGATGTGGAGTGAATGAATCGATCCTAACCGTCAAATCTAGAGGCAACGGTTCGATTGGATCCACTGTCCCTCTGACTTGGGACTCACTTAAGTCAGAGGATACGGTTCCGAAAACAGGCACGCAGCAAATTATCCTCCTACCGCCGCCGCCTCCACTCCTCCTTTATCCAGCGCCAATTCCCCATCTCCCCCTTCGAGCGGCCTCCTCTGCTCCGCCGCGCCCGGATCTGGAAGGGAGGGGAGGCCTGGGAAGGTGACGGCGACTGCTGCGTCGACGGCGATGGCAACAGCTACTGCTACCTCTCCATGCACAGGTTCTTCCCTTGGCTCCTGTAGTCCCGACATCACTGGGCAGACGTAGGTGGCAGGGCACGAGGTAGTTCGGGGCGCAAGCATAGGTGGTGGCGCAGGCCACGGAGCTTCACCGGCGAGTCTGCCGCCACCGTAGAGTAGGGTAGCTGCTGATTCCGCCGCCGTTGCCGGCACCGTAGGGTAGGGTAGCCGCTGATTCCGCCGCCGTTGCCGTCGCCGCCGTCGCCGCCGCTGCCGCTGCGTCAAAGTACGATGCCGACTTGTAGCAAGAGCTTACGTCGGAGTCATTTGGTTCTGCTTCGTTGAATCTGCCGCCGCCACCATCAATCACCAAAGATGCCACCATCTGGGTTTTCTAAATTCATTTACCGATTGGTTTGGGGTGGGGAATTAGCTAATGTTTGCATGTGTTGGGGTTTGTCTGGCTGTGGTCTGGATGTATAACCATTACGCTCCCCTTCACCTGCTCTACGTTCCTGGCCCCCATGGTGTATATTTGATCAGTTTGTGAATGTTCTCCATACACTCTGAACTAACTTTATTTTTTCTGTAGTAAGCACCATTCGGAAAGCTACGTGGCTGATTTGTTGTGCCGACTGCGGTGCGCTGCTGCGGAACAGAGATGATGATATTGAAGAGCATGCCAATAACACCGGACATGAAAATCTGTCACTATTAATGCATGGCAACTCAAGATTCTTTTGTCGCGACTGCAGCTTTAGCTCCTGTTACAAGGCAGTAAGAACGATTAAACAACTCTGTCTTTCTCCTATTAATAATTTGGTTTACAGTCCATAACTCAAATGTGCTTGTGTGCAGGAAATAAATGAACATAGTCAGAACATGGACCACAAAATGTTTGTGAACACAAAAATTCATGATTCCGTGTCAGACAAGGCTGGTTTTGTAACACCCCAAAAGCAAGGTAAGTGTGATGAAATTTTCCACCTTGGATTATAGCAAAAAGTTATAATTAACTTAGTCAAGTAAAGTATGAATCTTGTTAGCAGAAATTGTTGTGATTTAACTTTGTGCTTATGCAGGGATTGAGATAAAACTGTATTGCGTACAGTAAAGAAGGCCCCCAAGGTGATGGATTGGACTTCGATTGCCCCGATTCCCTTAAATTATGGTGAGTCATTAAACCTTGAAATATGAAACCCTTTGTACATCAGCAAATATTAACAGATATCTAATTATACTCATGTTTCTATAATGTTTAAGGTGATGATGGTGACTACATGGGGTCACTCCCAACAGACTTTCATACTGTTGGCCACAGGAGCTCACAAAGAACTCTCCCAAGAAGAAGGCACAAAGATAAACTCATAACAAAAGCTTATTACATGGCTACTAGTATTACCTCTATTCTCTTCTTTTTCACCCCTTAGGTTACAAGCATGACTATCTATTTATAGGCTTCAAGAGCCTTATACAACTCATGAACAACTATGTGATATCTAATAACGTCTAGATGACAACTTAACTACAACTTTTCCTATTAGCTCATATACAACTCATACTCAACTCATGACAACTAATATCTAGCTACTAGCATTTTCTAAGAACTTCTACAATGTACATACACTAAGTAGACAAGTTCAACTTTGCTTTTTCTAACCAACATGAGTGCTTGCACCTAACTATTACCTAATTAATATCCTTTACATGGTAAATGTCAAAACTCAAAATTATATCCAACACATACAAGTTCTAGTTCGAGTGATGATTCTAGCGATGGTGATTTTAATGATGGTGATTCTAGTGATGATGACGTTGCCACACCGAGTAAGCTGAAAAGGTATTTTTCATTATACTCTGTTAACTCTTATGTTGGTCATCATGGGTTTGTTATGTTTGTACAGTTTGCACTCTTTAAGTCCCATTCCTTTGTTTTGTTAGTCTAACCAAAGGATTAACTGTATGGTTTCCTTAATTATATTCCCATTAGGTATTCTGTTTGAATCAATGTTCCAAATGGTGCTTAGCAGTGAAATGTTTTTGTGTTTGAGACTGGATAGTTAGTACTGATATGCATGAGCAGCACACTGCCACACTAAGCTATATAAAACTATTGAATCATGTAGTTACTTGACTGGTAAATCTTAAAAGAAATTATGAAAACATCCAAATTAGACACAATATTACTACATCAAATATCTGATCTAACACAATATATACAGCCAGTATAATAGTTCTTACAAATCATCGTCCATGTGAAGAATCTGGGCTTACTAGTTACTATTTTGCTCTTTCATACTATCTCTTTATTCCATTCTATAAGGCACACTAGTTTTTTAATCTAGTTGCAAAAGGAAGTGCAGATAGTTCTACTGGTAGTTTTCCTCTTCTCCCTTAATATTTTATTATATATCCTAAGCTTTGTGCTTGACTACACATGTAAACCATCATTGCTCATGATTTAAAAAAATTAATGGAAGGATACCGTAGCCACTCTCTTCTGTCGTGGTTTGTCAAATATTGTAGATCTTTATTAATTTTGTGCCTAGTCAAAATACACCTGTGAAATAGAAACGAGCGAGTGGCATACTACATGACCATGTAAATAAAACATGAAACTTGCCTTGTGCTGGGGCTCAAATGGAAAATTAATACATCCTTGTTTGAAAGTTCCACTGCATGCTACACAATATAGCACCTGTAGTGGTCTGCTAGTAGATTCAGCCATTACTATCAAATATATTGTAAAACAATGGTATTTGGATGTGCCTGTTTGGATCTTAGCTTTGCTGTCATATAGGTTCTTGAATATGCTAGTTTTCTCAATAATGGTATTTGAGTGTGCCATATAGAATGGATCTTAGCTTTACTATCTTTTGAATGACCTCGCAACTTAGGAACACATGACCAAACTATTTAAGTTGGTCAATCCCTCCCTCAATTTCCCGTATGGTACTAATATCCTCATAACTCTTAGTATTGCACATGGGCCTTGGAATTATATTGAATTTTAATTAAATTAAATGGGCCCAACCCAATTAATCAAACATGAGGAGCGGCCTACAAGCACATAGCATTCATCAACAATCCATATTGTCTTCGATGCATGGTCATGGATGGTCTTTTTTTTTGAAAATTTAGGCAAGGTGCCTAAATATTCATTGAGAAGGAGTTCAGTACAAAGCAAGCAGAAAAAGGCAGCAACCACCACAACAAATCAAACGGACGGGCTAAACGGTAGTCGTGTAGGCCGCAGTCAACATTTGCAAGTCATCTTTCACTAGACCTACCACCTCTGGCGCAGATCTCTACTCTCAAGATTGAAGATTCTGTTGTTGCGCTCTTTTCAAATGTGCCAAGAGATTAGGATAGCGAGGCCATCATCGGTACGTCGATGCATCCTAGTCGCGCGCAACCCATCCCACCACTCACCGTAGGTGGAATCCGAATGGATGGGCGGCGGTTGGCTATGTAATGCCGGCGCCACCAAACTCCACACCTGTTTTGTAAAATTGCAATGAAGGATGAGATGGGCTAAGCATTCCTAGTCTAGGTTGCATAGCGGGCATAGGGACGCGTGTGGACATCCCCGGTTTGCAAGTCTGTCAGAGGTCCAAAGACGATTCTGCACCGCCAACCAACAGAAGAACTTGCACCTATGTTCCACCTTTGCTCGCCAGATTCTGGGATATGCATGATCCGGGAAGGATCCTATACACTGGATAGCATATGCCGATGCCGTTGTGTAGTTACCTGTGGTTGTGAGCTTCCAAGTGCAAGTATCCAGTGCATCTACCAAGGTAACCTTCTGCACAATTCTCCAAAGTTTGAGAAAATCCTCAGCCTGTTCAACCGTATGCAAATTCCTTAGCGGACGCATCCATCCTCCTGTAGAGATTGCAGAGTGCACCGAGGGGCCTTTCCCTTTATTAAACTGTAATAGGAAGGGGCAAGAATTTTCAATGGCCTATCCTGGTACTAGGAGGAGTGCCAGAAGTTGGTTGCACGTCCGTCACTGAGATTGACGGAAGTAGAAGCTGCAAACAACTCTCTATCTGTTCCATCGCATGGCGCACTGGTACCAAGACAGGGCCATGTTCTTTTCAGCGTATCGTTGCGTTGGCGTATTACTGTAGCAAATTGTGAGTCCTCGAAAAGAGGTCTAAAGATTATAAAAAATTAATTAAAAAATAGTTTTAGGATCTATGAAAGGACTACTATAAGTCACAAAAAAATCGTTACAAATTATCGCAACACGTAGGCTATATAAAAATAACAAAATTTGCTACAGTATTACGCAACGGTACGATACACTGAAAAGAACATGGCCCTGACCCTTCTTGGTTTGTCGCCTCGTGCCAAAGCCATCGCATGCGTAAGGCTCAACTCATTATGTCGAGGTCCTTGATACCTAACCTACCAAGGCTTTTAGGTCTTGTTATCTTCTTCCAGTTCACTAGGCAATGCCCCTGCCGCATGCCTGCTCCCCTGTCCAAAGAAAACCACGGCGTATCTTGTCGATTCGCTTCATTGCCTACCCATCGAGCTTGAAAACTGCTAAGTAGTAAACTAGCATAGGTGTGATCACCGCGTTTACTAGAGTGAGTCTGCCTGCTCGCGAAAGCAGTTTCGCCTTCCAGGAAGCCAATTTGGAGCTGACCTTGTCGATAAGTGGGAAGATGTCAACCTTCTTGGTCCTGGTTGGCCTTAAGGGTAGGTGTTGGCGTTCAATAAAATCCAAATTCATACGCCAACATACGCCGATATTCCGGTAATTTGGGGAAATCGAGGTTTATACTAACATTTTATTTAATCTAATAAATTTTCACAAGTTTTGGTGAGTATTTGTCCTCAGGAATAAACTGAAAAAAACTGGAGCCGAACGGAAGAAAAACCAGACCGGCCAACCCACCTAGGACCGGCTGAAAGGATCTACGGCTGCGGGGGGTGAAGCGGACTATTCGAGCAATTTAACTAACTATTTTTGTTATTTTAGCTCTTAGTCAATTTAATTAGCAACCTAGAGGGAAAACTAAATTGACTAATAGGACTTACAAGTGCACTTGTAAACCCAACGTATAAGGTATCAGGCCAATGCAATGCAGAAATGCAGTGTGCTTGCTACATTTTGTTTCTTGCTTTAGATCCTAGGCTAAATCCAACATCACCTGTTGTTGAACCATTTAGATATAGATGTATTAGGGTGTTTTCTACATTCATACATGTCCGCTTATGGCTTATTGCACAATACATGAGCTCACATTCAAACAGAACCACTATTGGATTACCAAAAAGGAGACTCAGTTTCTTATGGCGGTGTAACAATATTTGTTACAAAAACATGCTTGAAAATGGTTCACATATGTGGTTTCGCAATATAAGTTACCAGTCACATGGTTTTGTGAATTTTTTATGTATTTATACACACATAGTGTATAGTTTTGAATTTTATTACAAGGATCTGCTTCCATATGCATACTGTGAAAATTTAAAATATATATATTCTTCTCCAACATGTTGCAGCATGATTTTTTCCTCAAGTTAGTGAATCTTTTCAGAACGTGTGAGGGTCTAGAAAACATGGATGGTCTCCACCTGATCTTCAGATTAGTCAAGGGAATTAGTAAGCACATACGTATTAAGCTTTGTCATAGGTTAGTTTGACTGCTGCTTACATTGTTTCTCATTCTGCAGTATCGTTGAACAACTCTGCAATATTTGACAATATTTTCTCTGACAATTTTATTCTGGACATAATAGGCGTCCTTGAATGTAAGTATTACCTTTTACTTCTCATTTGTGCTTATATTTTATGAGCTCTTGGTGTGTGATTTTAACTAAAATTTTTACAAAATAACATACATGTAGGACTGCATGCACCGTTCTTTATTAATGAGTTCTGATGTTACAGATGATCCAGATGTTCGTAATGTGCAGAACCATCGTGCTTTTCTGAAGGAGCATGTAGTTTTCAAGGAGGTAAATTGAGTTCTGTTTGTCTTAGCCTGGTTGAGATGTAACTATTTACATGAAGCTTTCTTTCTCGCATAGGTCATACCCATTAGAAATGCTTCTGCCATTTCAAAGATTCATCAAACATACAGAATATGCTATATAAAGGTGAGCGTCCCTCTGCTAGTTTGAGTTCTCATTTTTATTATGTGCTGGCATTTTTTGTGCTTGACTATTTCAAAATGGACTTCTTGGTATTTACAGGATGTCATATTATTGAAAGCACTGGATGATAGTACTCTGGCAAGCCTTAACACAATTATTCATACAAACAACGCAACTGTTAGTTTATCAAAACTACCAAGTTTAATTCAGCTTCAATAAAAAATTCCTTCTGTAATTTTTGTATTACGTGATTTACCTGTAGGTTGTTTGCTAAAGGATGATGCTTCTTTTATTCAAGAACTGTTTGCTAAGATAAGATCCTCAGATATTTCTGCTGAATCGAAAAATGAACTGGTAAGATCAATACTTTTTCCAGTTTTTATTGCTATTTTAAAAAAAAAATTAGACATACCTTTCTGTATCATAACCTGGAATAATTTCTTGTAGACTATAATCGTTATTAATTTAGCATATTATAATCTGTTCTGTTGATGTACATAATTATTCAGTTGCCGTTGTTGAATTGCTGCAGAAGAAAAAGGGTTGATGATTGCTTTTTTACTTTCACAAATTACAGTACAGTATTTTCATGATGTCTTGTGGGCACTTGAAGGAAACAAAATATTCTAAGATTGAGCTTGAGTGAATTTGGTTGTGTAGTCTTTACTGAGACTATTTTCCAGCTCAAGCATTTTATTGTCTCATCTTGTACTGTTGTAAGGCCTTTGTGAATATTTTGGCCAATGCTGAGCTTTCGCTTTCATCGTGATGCGCTATGAATATGATTCTGGCTGGGTTATTAGTTGCAGAGGCTTCAACATGATTTTTGTTTTGTACCTTTGTATGATGGACATAGTTTCCATTTTTAGACCGTGGTTATCCTTTTGTATTCCATTTAGATTTACAGTATTTTGTTCTTTGCAGGTCAAGTTCTTGCATGAATTTTTCACACTCAGTAAAAATTTGCAGCCTGTTCAACAACTACGACTATATAGGTTGATATTTTAAGGCTGCATCGTTTTTCCTTCGGTTTTTTCTTTGTTTCGTGGAAATTTATTGCAGTTTTCTGTCAATTGGATATGCTATTAGCTGAAATCATGCTTCATTTCTCCTCAGCTAGATCAACTTTTAATCACTATTGTGAAAAGGTTTCTTTCTGTTGCTGGGAATTTTGTCAATGGAATATGTCAGGAGTTGGAGCCATGATTTTTTCCCCTTCACTTTTGTATTGATATTTGTTAATGTGGGCCACTCACCATCACTTCTCTTGTAAATTCCAAGGCTTGAAATTCAAAATTTGCTTCTGTTTTTACATATCTATTGATTTCCTTAGGTTGCACTTGAGCCAATATGATTGTATATTAATGACAATTTTGAGGGTTAGTTTCTATGCTTGTTTGTGACCAATTAGGTAATATCACATTCTCATTTCTTCTGTTAGGATAGAAGCTTGTATTGATCAGGGATCAATAGGCCCACATGTACAAAACACAAGGCCTAAAACACACACAAGACCCATAGGCCCACATGTACAAAACACAAGACCCATAGGCCCACATGTACAAAACACAAACATCACACATGTATGTTAACACCCCCCTCACACTCAAGGTGGATCCACAACATTGAGTTTGGAGAGAAGCAAACTGTGTTGAGTCTAGGTCTAAGACTTGGTGAAAAAATCTGCAACCCGAAGCTCAAAAGCCACAAATCACTTGTTGTTGTACATGTGTCCTAACATATGAAGCATCAAAATCAATACGCTTGGTTAGTTCATGCTTCACCGGGTCACGAGCAATGCTGATAACACCATAGCTGTCGGACTGTAAGCCAACAATTAAGAAAGAGCCAAGGAAGACACAATAGGCAAAAGGAGACTTGCGTTCGAGGGATCACTAACCCATGAAGTATCAGAATAGGGATGGGGTTGCAAGGAAATGGAGCTAGAGAAAAACAGATGACGATCGATGGTACCACTAAGGTATCGTAGGACACGAAGAAGATGATTGTAGTGAATCAAGCTAAACGTGAAGCTCCATAGGAGTATCAACAGTGCGTTGATCAGAGTGATGCTTGATCAAGAAGATCCTAGATGTACTTCTGCTAGGAGAGATAATAGCCCTTAGGCGAGGAAGTGACCTCAATCCCAAGAAAGTATCGAGGAGGACCCAAATCCCCAATAAAGTACCAAGGAGGACCCAAATCAAACATCTAAAATAGCTCACTGAGACGGACCTTGACAAAGGAGATGTACTCGGGGTCATCACCAACGATGAGCATGTCATCGATGTTAAGAAGAGTCCGACCACGAGAAGACTTGTGCACAACAAGAGCAGGATCATGCTGACTAGCAACAAAACTAGCAACAAAGAGATTTATTGAGACGCTCAAACCAAGCACGAGGAGCTTGCTTGAACCCATAGAGAGAACGACGGAGGCGACACATGACCATTGGGAACGGAGTATCCAGAAAGTAGCTTCATGTAAGCCTCCTCGCGCAACTCACCATGAAGAAAAGCATGCTTCACGTCAAGTTGAGAAATGGTCCACTGGTGAACAAAGGCAGCAACAACAAAAGAACAGTGGTCTAATGAGCAACATGAGAAAAGGTCTCATCGTAGTCACTTACATATTTCTTTTGAAAATCACAAGCGACAAGACGACCCTTGTAGCGCTCTAGAGAACCATTAGAGCTAGTCTTAATTTTGTAGGCCCACTTGCACGTGGAGTGACATGGAGGAAGTGGAACAACATCGCAAGTATCAGTTCGCTCTAGTGCAGCGAGCTCCTCAGTCATAGCAAACTGCATCTCAATGAGCAAAAACATCATGATAGGAAGTTGGCTTGGAGGAGGAACTAATAGAGGCTGCAAAAACTATAGTGGGCAAGACTAAGAATGGTGCTCTGATCATTGAGAGCTTACCATAGGGGAGGTGGAGCAGAAGAGGACTCTGTAGGAGAGGATTCTAACACAGAAGGAGGGTCAGAAACTAGCGGAGTGAAAGGATCCTAGGCCGAGAGGGGGTGAATCGACTAGGTCAAATTTTAACTACTTTTGGTTTTTTCTTAATTTAACTTGCAATTTAATAAACCACACTAGCTACTTGACCTAATTGATTGTTCAATCTAAACAATAACAGTAAATAAGACACAAGACGAGACACAAGACGGCTCGAAGGCTCGCACACAACAATTAGTAGACAAGCGGAAGTGTAAACAAAAGGGAACAAGAAGGCAAACCGAGCTTTTTACCGATGTTCGGTGTACAACGGATGTACACCTACTCACCGTTGTGGAACTCCGACGAACGGAGCCGGGACCCTCTCGTCCCTATCCCTCAATCCACTAGCGGTAGCTCTTCACCAAGACATGGCGGGTGAGCTCCAAACCCTCACACAATCGCGAGTTCTTCCACACACACGAAAGCTCCTCACGAACCCACCACTTCGACGGACAGAGGTAAGCACCCCAACATACGGAGTGACCTCAGACCAACCGAGGGTTTTCGTCACCTTTGACGAACAAAAGTGATGCACCCCCGACACACGGAGGCGACCCCCGACACACGGAGGATTTTGGGTAGAAGGAGGTTGAAAACTTGGAGACGAACCATGAACCAAATCCGAGGGGAAAAAACTCGATCTGGCAAAAGAACCCCGAGGAGCACAAGGAAACTCACCTTACCAACACTGGAGACATGGCATCTCAATCCCTAGAGTGCCATGAGAGAGCCCAAGAACACAAGCAAGCCAATGGGTGGAAGTGAAATGAGTCTCTCAACCTTAACCCTTTGGACAGCCTTTGCTTATATAGACAGCCTTTGCTTATATAGCCACGAGAAATACCCCTCGAAACGAGATATCGCGAGACGATCTGTTGTTCAAACCGGACTGACCGGGACTCACCAAGGACGGCCCGACGTCCACCACGGACGGACCGGCCTATGCCTCGGACAGTCCTACGTGGACTTAACCATGTATGATTCGGCCAGCTAACAGAAGAGCACAAGACTTACCTCGGACTGTTCGGCCTGAACCCCGGACTGTCTGATCTGGAGTTCACCCCACGCATGAAACCTCGGACGGTTCGGCCAAGAGTAGAAGGGAACAAGACAAACTCCGGACCGTCCGGCCTGGGCCACGGACGATCCGGGCAGGGGAACCTCTTCCCCGGCAGCAACCCTAGACTGTCCGGCCAGCGGACAGAAGGTCACACGACTGACCCCAGACGATCTGGGCTCACCACGGACCGTCCGTCTACACTGTGGTCAGCTCTTTTTCTCTGATTTTCAATCCAAGGAACTTTCAACCCTTCTCCTAAGTTCTAACCTTAGATCAAATGAGATTTTCAATGTGCTCCATAGGATTAAAAAGCCAAATCGGAGATTTCACAAACTCACACAAAAGAATCAGAAGAATCATTAAACAAATGACCTTAATCTTGAGGATCAATCACCAAAACCAGAATAATCTTACACGGAGAACCGAAGAATCTGAAGGAACCGTAGGAGGAGGAGCAGGCCCTAGAAGAGAACTAGGAGGTGGTAGGCGACATGTGTACTTAAAACGAATAGGAGAGCGAGAAAAGGCAAAGGAAGATGTAGGGGTGACAGAGATGGTAGAGGTGGTGGAAGTGGAGATGGAGGTGGAGGAGGATACTCAGGTAAGGAAAGGAAAGAAAGAGACTAAACAAAAGAGTTTGGATCAGCAGTTTGATCACGAGTGAAGAAGGGACGATGACACGTCAAAAGTGACATCTCGAGAAATCTGAATTCTATGACCAACCAGATCCCAACAGTGAAAACCTTGCGCTTGGAACCATAGCCAAGAAAAGCACACTCGGCGGATCGAGCAGTCAGCTTGGTCCGTTCGCGAGGCTGAAGAAGCACAAAGGTAGCACACTTGAAAGCCCAAAGATGGTGTACTAGGGGGTCCTATTATTTAGACGCTCAACAGGAGTGGCACCCTTGAGAGCAGCAGAGGAGGGCGGCACCAGCCCGGAGGTGGCCCGGAGGAGTGCAGCGAGGATCTGGAGAGGTGGCGGCCTGGAGGAGGGTGGCGTGGTCTGGAGGTGGGTGGCGTGGCCTGGAGAAGGCAACGCTCAACCTGGCGGCGGGCTGGAGGAGGGCGGCGGCGACCTGGAGGAAGAAGGTGCTGACTTGCCTGGGGGAGGCAGGGTGGCGGTGCTGTCGCCGGTTGGGGATCACCGATAGTAGTGGTGGCCGAAAGAAACCCTAGGATGGCTAGGGTTTAGGTAGAGCCATGGCTCTGATACCATGTTAGTTTCTCAGCTTGTATTAATCAGGGGTTAATATACCAATATATATACATGTCCACGGGTAACATAAGGAAAACTCATAAAACACACACAATGCCCATAGGTCCACATATACAGAACACAAGGCCTGAATACACATGTCCGTAAACATCTTTGACATAATATCCTTTTACGATGGTGGTTCTTAGAGATTAGAGAATGCTGTCAAGTTGCAGAAAATGTTCATTTGCTATGTTGCGTAATGTACCAGTGTGGTAAATTTTGCTGGTACATTACGCAAGCATGCTTCGCACTAAAGTTGAGGTTATGTTTGTGATGACTAAGGCCTTGTTTGTTTCAGATTAATGTAGAGTTGTGTTTTACTGTAGCAAATTTGTGACCCCCTCAAAATACGTTTTAACGAGTTTAAAAAATTATAAAAAAATATTTTACAAACTTTAAGAAGTACTATTTAAAACCCCATAAGAATGACTACAAAACATTACATCATTTGGCTTATACAAAAATAACAAATTTTTATTTAATTTAATTTAATTTAATCTGAAACAAACAAGGCCTAAGGATACATGATGACGTACTAAAACCAATTTCCAGAATGAGGCAAAATACAGGACAAGTATTTCATCTATTCCAGTTGTGACTCGTGAGTACAATAAAACATGTGTATAAGACTTGAAAGCTTCATAGGTCTGATTTGTTAGAAGGACAGGAAGAGTCAAGCAAAAAGGACAGGAAGAGGCAATTGCTTGACACACCACAAAAGATAAGCTTGCGTACTTTAGTTTTGAATACAATACAAGCCTTTTCTTAATAGAAATTAACAGAAGTAATATTAAGTTTTTGTTTCACCCTTCTCAGTAATATAGTCTTAATGGCAAGCCAGCACTACGATTCTATCGATTGTGTTTTCTTTGTTAGCCATATTCTTTATGTCCAAATCATATACATAATTGCTAAGGGATAATTATTTCATGTTTATAAGGGCACGTTATTTCTTGATTATGTGGGTACTATGTTCACATCTACTTCCTGTTTTGCTAGTTATGGATACATTCCAGCTTAAGAATGCAAGCAGCTTTCCATTTAAACAGTATTTATGCTTGAATATCAATTTATTTTAAATTGGATAATCATAGTGTTTTAGCAGCTTAATTATTTTTTTCTCTGTTTAGGGATCTCGCTAGTGAAGGTGTATTTGACGTCATTTCTGATGTGTTGCAGAGTCAGGATAAAATGCTTGTTTCAGCTGGGTAACTCAAGGAGCATTGAATTAAGTCTTCTTTAGTTGTTCCTATATCTTCTTGTCCTAATTGCACCACTTTTTTTGGGCAAATGTAGGACAGATATCCTTGTAAATATTCTTAATCAAGATCCTAACTTGCTGAGATCATATATTGCTTGTCAAGAACAAAATTCTCAAGAAGGCAATTCTCTTCTTGGGCTTCTGGTAAGTAGCACATCCCTTTTGGGGGGTTTTCATACAGTTTGGTCCATGTGATGGATATTCAGTGCTTTTGGTCCATGTGATGGATTACATTCCCTAAAAGGATTACATACCCCAATGTTTCCGAGGAAACTCCCGCAAATGCGGGTTAAGGGGGGTCGGTGTACGCAACCTTACCCCTAAGATTAGAAATCACAAAGTCTGTTTCATTTAACCCTTGGTGACACTAGAGAACTCTTTATAACTTCATGACAAAAAGAAGTACAGATAGTTTGATATGCCAGCTTTAAGCCCATAATAATCTAAAGCCAAAGAATAAAAGATCATTTGGCTCCATTTGATTAAAAATGGACATTTTAAAAGGCCATCGTATTGTACAAAATGTTTACACCTTCTGGTTTTATAGAATTATAGGTATATTCTGTGCATTTGTGAATCGTGACCATCTAAAGTCTAGTGTAGTCGTAGTCAATCACTTGGAGTTTTGAATTGCTTGTCCTTTTTTTAACATTTGAATCTATGCAAAAAAAAAAAATTTCTCTTTTTGATGTGAACACTGTAAATAATAGCATGACTTGAGAATTAACAAAATTTAAGTATTTGATTAATCAATTTGGAATATCGTGTGTAAGTTTCATTTTATTTGCTTTAGTGACTGACATGAAATCTAAGCATTGGGCTTTCGCGTGATCCCAAAGTTTTACCAATGAGGTATTTTTCTCAAGCGCCTGCTTTTTCTCTGTTGGTTCTCAGAACAATGTTTAGCATGTTTCCTTGAATTTCAGGTTCAAGGCATGGTTACTGATTTTGGTGAGGAAATGCATTGCCAGTTTCCAGAAATTCTAAGGTTTCTTATGGATGGATCTGCTGCAAATACGGTTATGCAATGCGTAAGATGCCCAAGCTTGTATTATCAAATTTTGGTGTTCTTTGTATGTAAAATGTGATGATTGTACAGTAAGATTTATTTGGATCACGGACATCCTGTTACATCTCAAAGATCTTGTAGAAATACGCAAATAGTGAATTTACTATCTTTGTTCATTTGTGATTTCTGATTTGTAGTTTTCTATTATCATTTTGAATTGGCTTTGGATGTAGATAACCAACATGGTTTTCTGGCCGCTTAGAAATATTGCTATCTCAAATGCTGGTGTTTATTTAGATTGTTTTGGTTTGAAAAGTTTGTTTTCTCTTCTGTTGCAGAGAGAAGTTGTTATTGAGGTTTTCTATGAAAAGCATCTTGATAAATTGATTGATGTAATAGCATCATCATGCTCTCCAAAGAGCATTGCTCAATCAATATCTGGTTCTGTTGGTGTTGGTACAAAAGCTGAAGGGCATTCCACTAAACCTGAAATATTGTCTAGCATCTGTGAGCTTTTGGCCTTTTGTGTAGTTCATCACCCCTACAAGATCAAGTAATGCTCGATGCAAATGCTTCCCCTTCACTTTATTTATTCAGTGGTTGTTTTGAACTTTTCATCTCTCTCTCTCTCTCTCTCTCTCTCTCTCTCTCTCTGACACCTTTCAATATTGCAGGCTAAAATTTTTTACAAGCAATTCACTGGAGAAAATCCTTACTTTATTCCATCGGAAAGAGAGGTTTTTGGTTGTGGCAGCTGTCCGATTTATGCGGATTATAATTGGCAGAAAAGTAAGAATTACTCTGTCCAATGTAGCATGGCAACATTGAAGACATTATAAACAGATGATTTTTCCCTTGCGCGCTACTAAGCTCTTTGACCCTTTAGTTTCCCCTGTACACCTCTAGGCTCTTTGACCCTTGACAAATTATTTTTATTAAAAAAGAGGCATGTACATGCAGACTATCTAAGGTACAGTCATGCAGACTGTTTGATGATGGATAAATGGATCATATTTGGTGGGACTTGACAATTATATATGTGACTGGTAACTTTTTGAATAATCCACTCATGTATTAGAAATTTATTTACGAGAGCTCCCACCTTTTCAAGAGCAAAAAGACCACTCAAATCTGGTCCATCCATCCTTTATTTAACAATCCTCATGTGAGTTTGCATGGCTGCACTTGCTACTTACATACTTGGACACTTTTAGAAACAGTTTCTAAAATGATGTCACATTACATGTTCTCCATGCACAACACATTATTACTACAAAAATAATGGCACTTGTAGCTTACAGACATAGAAGAAGAAAGTTGGTGACTTCTGTTAATTGACTTTGTGGAAGCCATATTTCTCATGATCTATATAATGGAATTTGTCCTCTATGGACTACAAATCTTACCAGCTGCTGCATTACAGTTTAAGGCAAAAAAATGAAAAGAAAAAGAATGAGGATTTAGCTTCCTTGCCTGGAGGCAGTACTTAACAAGTCTGGCATTCGTTAATGTATTTTTGGGCAAAATAAATCGTGTGTTACTTTACTGCTAATCATTAGAAAACAGTCGTGCCAGCCAGTACATCAATCATATCCTTCATTTTGTTGTCATTTGAATTTGAGTGAAAAAAATTGTTGATTTTTGTAGGATGAACTGCTTATTAACCATGTTATTAAGTTCAACTTGTTCAAACCAGCTATTGAAGCATTTATTGAAAATGGGGATAGATACAACATGCTGCATTCTGGGGTTCTTGAACTGTTGGAATACATACGGAAGGTACATATTGGGAGTTATTTGGTAACAACTATCTAGTGTGCTTTGTAATTTGATGCGTTTTTGTGTACAGGAAAATCTAAAGACCCTTGTAATGTATGTTGTTGATTCTTTCTGGGGCCAACTTTCTAAATATGAAGAACTAGCGAGCATTCATGCCTTCAAAATCAAGTATCAACAGGTTGAGAGTTGAGATTTTTTGTTTATTCCTGCGTTCGATTTTTGCTGTTGACTTTATATCTCTTTATGAAGTCTAGCCCATAATTTATTGAAGGATTATAATAAGGAAAGTCTACTTGTCCCCTTCAACTATTGCATGATGGTGCACTTAATGTCCTGACCTGGTTATTTCAGCTTTGCAAGTATGCGAAGTTATGCAAATAACCCACCATAAACGGTTTTGATGTGGGTTTGCCATCGGGGCTGTGTAGTGCAAATAACCCCCGGTTTTTCCATCGAGGCTGCCCAAGCAGAAGGTATTGCCATGGACATAAACACATGACATTTTCTTTTGTAAAAAAAATATATTTTCATGTGGGTCCCAATTGTTGGTCTCTATTATCTCTTCTTCGTCTCTCCCTTCTCTCTCTTCCCCTGACTTTTCTCCTCCTTCTCACATGCTCTCTCCCCTGCTACCTCCATCCATCCCATGGCCGGTCAGTTCATCGTCGCTCGAGCCTAGCGTTAGTCGTCGCTCTCCATCCTCACTGGCCTTACTCTAGCCTTGTCGCCGATCACTGCACTCCATCCCCTCGACCTGCCCCATCGCCTTCCCTGTGTCATCACCCTGATGAGCTCTTAGCAGCGTTGCCTCCATCCTTTGATTCACTACCATGCTGGAGCTCGGCTTGGGAGCTTGCCATAGAGAAGGGGCCAAGAGGGCACTTGCACCCTACATCGGCCGCCATTTGAGCCCTGCACTATCTCTTGTCACCACTCTAGCCCCATGTCGACAGCGCTTCAGGCCCACCTCAGCCGTCGAAGGCCTTCCCTAGCCATGTTCCAACCCTTCTCTTGCCATGCTCCAGCCCTTCCCCAGTCGTGCTCCAACCCCTCCTCACCCGCTGATTGTGCCCTAGCCCCACATCGGCTGCTACTGTCTAGCACTGCCCCACCGAAGTACACCCATGGTTGGTTGGCTGTTACCGTTGTCGGTCCACCTGGGCTGTGGCAATAATACTTCATGTGAGCTGCCACAATGGCAAAACCGCCTGAGGGGATTATTTGCACCATTCACACTCTTGTGGGGGCTCAGTTTCCATTCTGTCTCTTTATCAGAACCCCTTTTTTGTGTCCTTGCTCGTTCGTTGGTATACTATGTACGATTGATTTAGGCAATTATGGTCTCTTTGTTCTCTTGCTAGTCCATGGAGTGCGCTGAAACAAAACAAAGTTCTAGTACTGTGGTTGGCATGAGGAAGAAGTCAGAAGAAAGAGGTCATGATAAGGAAGAAGACTATTTCGATAAGAACAGGTTTGAAGTTTATTTTTCTGCATTTGCTGGTTTTCCTGTTGTGGGGTTCAATGGAGTTCAGAGGTTGCATAGTTTAGTTGACTGACATGAAATTTCTGTTTTTATCCAAGTGATGAAGAATATTCTGCTAGCCAGACAACATGTGCACAGAAGCAAACTGCAGCTAAGTCAGTCAATGGAAGTGAAATACATGACATCAGTGCAAGGTATCTCGTCTCTCAGAACAGATTACATCCAGCTGTGTGGTATTTAAGATCTATTCGGTGGCGTCTGCTGGTTTACATTAATGATAACTTGTTAAGTCTTGTTCTCGGTACTTATTATGTAGTTTCTGAACTCTATGTCATACTTTATTTATGGTGCTTGTCTTGTCTTTTGGCTTTTCAGGCCTAAATCTGGTGTGCTTGTGGATTATGACGATGATGATGACAAAGATTACAACCCACCTCCCAAAGAACTAGTTAAAGCCGATGAGGATGATAAGACCTTAAAGATGCTCATTGTGAAGCGTGGTCCAGTGTATGGTAAACATCCAGATGCAATGGATGGCAAGAAGCCCAAGCTAGAAGTTGGAATTAGCTGTGCCAATATTGACGCTGTAGCTAGCGTGGCAGGCAGACACTCGGATTTGGAAGATAAGCAACCTTCCTTCCTTGCCTTGAGCACCAAAAATTCTGAAGGCAGTGACGATGTAGAGGAGGGAAGCACAGGTTCTCAGATTGAACAGCGTACCTCATATGTGCCTCAAGCTGGAGATGACTGTACCAAAGCTGCAGGAAGTTTGTCTCCCATGATGGTTGTAAACACAACGAAAGCAACTGATTCAGAGACTTAGTGAGATGACAATTATTCTTTTTTCACAATTGCTTCAATCCAACTGTTGTTCCCTGCAGCTAACAAGAAATGACATCACTCGGCTCTCAAGAAGGCTGAATCCATAATATCCTAACTTGGCCACTTGGAATCCCACAAGATGATCGGAGGTGAGGTAATTTTGGGCACAACTGTATATCCCGGCTGTGATTTTTGCTCGTTGTGACTTGTGATCATGTAAAGCTAATATTGAAGGAAGAATCGGAAGCTGAGAACAAGTGCACCTCTGTTGCGGCAATATAGAAAATAGAGTCTTTAACAGTTTTTGTTGGAGTAGCCTATAGTAAGATCAATGTTGAGCAGACACAAGGGCGCAGAATGTGCCGTTTGCTCGAGTTTCGTTATCTTTTTTCTCTGTTGTTACTAGGTTTCTCTCCTGTAAAATTGCTAGAGGATTAGTTTGGTGTCAAAATAGAAAGGTTTGTTCTGTCATACGCAAATCCTACAGGCACAGCAAATTGTCGATACGTAGGTTTTGACATGATGCTAGTCCAAGCTATCAAAGAGGGCTAGCTTATATGATTGTGCAGTGCACCTTCCATGGCATGAAACTTGTAGGTCTCAAGCCTCAAATTGGTTTCGGTTGTGTGGTGATCTACCTAGATGCTATGATCGCATGGTTTATTCTAATTTGATTTTCCTCATTGGCATTATCAATTTACAAAATCATCTGGCCAGCATTTCTAGTGTTCCCATTCACAGCAGTCATCACTAAAGGCGCGGCGCGACGCGTGGGAGGCGGCGCGGCGGCGGAGCTCTGGAGGCGGCGCAGCGCGGTGCGGCTCCCCTGCGAGCACCTCCTCCTCTTTGGTTCTCTCCCTCTCTCCCGCTCTCTTAGGTTGGACCCGACGGGTACCCGTTCGGGTCTGGGTACCCACCGGATCCGGGTCTAGGTATAGGTTTAGACCCGAGAGTAACTTTGGGTCCGGGTCCATTTTTCGGGTCTCGGGTCCGGGTCCACGACGGCTGGACCCAGAGGTACCCGACCCGATTGCCATCCCTACTAGCGATGTTTATGTCTCCATGGCGTGTGGCATTAGATTCTAAGGAGCACGTGCATTTGGAATTTTGAAGTTCTTTTGAATTTTCTGGATTTTTTGATTTTTTATTATTTTTTTGAATTTTTTATTTCTTAATTTATTTTTATAGAAATCGATATTTTTAATGCTTAAATTCATTTATAAACCCTCATCTTGATTTTTTTTTTGCATTTTGAATTTTTAAAACTTCTTGGAATTTTTTTCAGGGGTGACATGGTGTGACACAACTAGGGCGTATTTGTTCATGGGTAGGTTGGACCGACAAACTTGGCCCCGACCTGACCCGAAAAAGCTTGGCTCGGTGCACTGGGCTCAGGCTTCGGTCTGAAGCTTGGTCGTCGGGTCGGGCCAGGCTTAGGGTCGAAGAAACCGAGAGGTAAGACATGGCAAGGAGAGGCTTCTAGGTTTCGGGACGAGCTTGGGTCCAAAATCGAGACCAGGCACATCTGGCCGGGCAGGGCTCATGCTTGGTCCCGCGGGATCTGGCTTTTTCAAGCCCAGCTCGGCTAGTGATCGGGTCTACCTAGTAGCCCCGTCTAATATAGAATAGATAGTGTCTAAGGCATGTGCATTTTTAATTTTTGTTTTTTTTGGACTTTTGGGTTTTTTCAAAATTTTAATTATTTTCTATTATCTATTAATTCATTTTACAAAAGTCAACATTTCTAATGCTTAAACTCATTTATGGACCCTCGTCATGATTTTTTCGTTGCATTTTGAATTTTTTTAGGCATTTTTGGGATTTTTTAGATTTTTTAGAATTTGTTTAGAGGTGATATGGTGCATTAGATTCTCCACGTTCTCCCCTCTGCCCTCATTTCTCTCTCCTTCTCCATGTTTTTTCAAAATTTTAATTATTTTCTATTATCTATTAATTCGTTTTACAAAAGTCAACATTTCTAATGCTTAAACTCGTTTATGGACCCTCGTCATGATTTTTTCGTTGCATTTTGAATTTTTTTAGGCATTTTTGGGATTTTTTAGATTTTTTAGAATTTGTTTAGAGGTGATATGGTGCATTAGATTCTAAGGCACATGTGCATTTGGAATTTTAAAGCTCTTTTAAATTTTTTTGTTTTTTATTATTATTATTTTCCTGATTTTTATTTTTAAATTCATTTTACAAAAATCAATATTTTCAATGTTTAAATTCATTTATAGACCTTCAGCATGATTTTATTTTGTTGCATTTTGGAATTTTTAAAACTTTTTGCAACTTTTTCTGAAGGTGACATGGCGTTAGGGAGCATCTGTTCATGGGCACCCTAGATCGACAAGCTCGACCCGACTCAACCCAAAAAAGCTCGGTCCGGTACACCGGACTCGGGCTTCGGTCTGAAGCTCGGGCATTCGGTTGGGCTGGGCTCAGGGCCAAAGAAACCGAGAGGTTAGATGTGGCCGGGTCGAGCTTCTGGGTTTCAGGGCGGGCTTCAGGCCGGGCTCGGGTCCAAAACCGAGGCCCGACACGTCAGGTCGAACAAGGTTTGGGCTTGGTCCCGTGGGATCGGGCTTTTTCAAGCTCGGCTCGGCCAATTATCAGGTCTACCTGGTAGCCCCGTCTAATATAGAATAGATAGTGTCTAAGGCACACATGCATTTTTGAAATATTTTTTAGCATAATTTTGTTTAGCCTTTTCTCCTACTTTTAAGGTTGTTGGAGAAATTATAAAATACGATGATTCAAAACATGAAAAAAATATTTCAAAATTGTTAGGAATTGGAATAAACAATTTAGCTTGATTGTGCTAAGATATCTGTTTTACTGGTCAAAACCATCGTTGGCTCGACCAAAACACCATTATTGAACAACTTCACAGTCAAGTGGCCACGTATTGCATTTTGAAAACCAAAAGGTGTCCATGCCTATAGTTTAGAGACGGAAAAAAGTGACTACCTTCTATCATAAATTAAAAGACTCCACTTTATAAAGAGGCCTCACTTCGGCTCAACCTCATATATATGGCAGCACAAAATTACTCTCCACCGAATATGGTTTAAAAATAAATATTGTGCCAATCTCCGATGATACAAACCTGCAACACACGAGAACGACATAGGGATTGTAGGCTACATCCATTTCATTTGGATGAATTTGCTCACAAACGAAGTTTCTTAATTACCTATAAATTACCTGTCTTATAATATGGCATCGTTGGTTTTTATAGGTAATTTGCTCGTAAACGAAGTTTCTTAATTCTCATGTAGAGTTGATTTTTACTTAAGAGACGGCTCAAATATCTATGACATTCTCTTCTCTACATCATCAATTAGCTAACATGACTCTGTTTAGCGATGACTTAGATATTGCTGAGGTGGACTGCTTTACGTGCTCTTATAACATTCATAACCTGCCGGCTATATATATTATCTGAAGTACAAAGGAGGGTTATAGCTAGCTCGTACTTAAATAGAAACAGCTGGCTAGTTCTCGTCTATGAATTTATTGACAACTTGCGCCAATCCGGATGCTATAACATCTCACCACGAGAGGTATCGAGAATTAGGCATGAGAGGTATCGAGAATCCGGATGCTATAACATCTCACCACGAGGGGTCTGGATGTCACATCTGCTCGGCCTAAAGTTTTGCTCGTGGCTTCTTGTCACATCCAAATTTTTGAAGCCATGGACCAAATTGAGCACAATTGGGATGAATTTTTAAAACATGCATTTAAATTATAAATTGAACTCTCAAGCTCTCCCTTAAAAACTGTCTCTTCCGCGCTCTCTCCCTCTTGCTCGCTCTCCCTCTCCGCTGCTCAGCCGGCGTTCCCCTCCCTTCCCCGTTTCATGCAGCACCAGCGCATGATTCTATTGGGTTCTCTGCTCAATCTAAAAGAGAGACTATTTTCATGAAAAACAAAATACTCAAGAAAAAAAAATGCAATGGGTTCAAGGGATCTATCAAGAATTTTGGTTCTCCACACGCAGCCGAGAGTTTAGAGGGAAAAAATGACACGAGAAAGATAAGAAATGTGTTACAGGCTCTTAAGGCATCGCCAGCTCCTAGCAGGATCTCTACTTTTTTCCCTACTATGGCGTTGCGCGTTCTGGCGTGGCGTAGCGTAGCGTCGCGTGCCGTTTTGAATTTCCGGCGACGCGTGCGCGGCGAGCAACGCTACGCTACGCCCAGAAACGCTGAAACGCACGCGGCCTATGTTTCTTCTCTAAATAACCGTTCGTTTTCTATATTTTTATATTCATCCCCTTTGTGGTATGTTGCTATTATGCCACAGTTTTCCGGTCTTGTAGCAGGTTTCTTTCAAACGATGGCAAAGAGATTTCGAAAATTTCATGTTTAGGGAAGCATTTTCTACCTTAATATCTTCCTACAATGTTGTGTACCATTCCGAAGGAATTGCAACTCAAAACACTCTTTAGCCTGCAGAAGTGTCAATCTTTTAGCCCAGCATCCATTTTTGTGTGAGGGTTTTGTGCGCCAAATATTTATTTCTATGGAGACTTTGCCAAGTTCCTTTCTCGTTTAAAAGCTCAAGGGCTGTTGGCATCGTCGAAAGGTGCTCAATTTTGGCGTCCTCACTGTGCCTCCGCTCGTCGAAGCTCAGAGCTCATTCGAGCAGTTTAGATGTACAGAGTAGTTGAACTGAATGAATAAACTGACTGATTCGAAATTAATTATGTATAGCATTGAATAGATAAACTAACCACATAAATAAGCATGAGAGCTTCGAGCTTTTCTTCCAACCAAGGAAACAATGCGAAGCAACTTGAAGCAAAGCAAGAGCACGTTGGAGCATGGACCAGCGTTGTTTTTACTGCCCAAAAAGAAAAGCTAGCTATGAGAAGTGCAGAAATGAGCGGTGTGTTCATTAATTTCGCATCGCATTGCTGCGACCAACCACAAACCATATTATAAAAGGTGCATCATATAACATGAGAACAATGGTCCATTTTCAAACAAATAGAGCCAAATACGAATTTATTGACAACTTGGGCGCAATCCATGCCCATACGACCTTTTGGCATGAGAGGTATCGAGAATCCATATGCTATCACATCTCACCACGAGGGGTCAGATTGTCGACGCCATCCTCGACTTGCAGAGCTCGGAAGATCCGAAGATGTTGGCCGCTGCTGTTGATATGGTCAGCAACATATATATGCATATGTAATGTAACATCTGCTCGGCCTAAAGTTTTGCTCGTGGCTTCATGTCACATCCAAATTTATGAAGCCATGGACCAAATTGAGCACAATTTGGATAAATTTTAAAAAACGTGCATTTATATTATAAATTGAACTCTCAAGCTCTCCCTTAAAATCTCTCTCTTCCGCGCTCTCTCCCTCTTACTCGCTCTCCCTCTCTGCTGCTTAGCCGGCGTTTCATGCAGCACCAGCGCATGATTCTATTGGGTTCTCTACTCAATCTAAAAGAGATACTATTTTCATGAAAAAGAAAATATTGAAAAAAAAACTGCAATGGGTTCGAGGGATCTATCAAGAATTTTGGTTCTCCACACGCAGCAGAGAGTTTAGAGCGAAAAAACGACACGAGAAAGATGAGAAATGTGTTACAGGCTCTTAAGGCATCGCCAGCTCCTAGCAGGATCTCTACGTTTTTTTCCTACTATGTTTCTTCTCTAAATCACCGTTCGTTTTCTGTATTTTTATATTCGTTCCCTTTGTGGTATGTTGCTATTATGCCACAGTTTTCCGGTCTTGTAGCAGGTTTCTTTCAAACGATGGCAAAAAGATTTCGGAAATTTTATATTTACGGAAGCATTTTCTACCTTAATATCTTCCTACAATGTTGTGTACCATTTCGAATCCGAAAGGAACTGCAACTCAAAACACTCTTTAGCCTGCAGAAGTGTCAAGCTTTTAGTCCGGCATCCATTTTTGTGCAAGGGTTTTGCGCGTCAAATATTTATTTATATGGAGACTTTGCCAAGTTCCTTTCTCGTTTAAAAGCTCAAGGGCTGTTGGCATCGTCGAAAGGTGCTCAATTTTGGCGTCCTCACTGTGCCTCCGCTCGTCGAAGCTCAGAGCTCATTCGAGCAGTTTAGATGTACAGAGTAGTTGAACTGAATAAATAAACTGACTAATTCGAAATTAATTGTGTATAGCATTGAATAGATAAACTAACCGCATAAATAAGAATGAGAGCTTGGAGCTTTTCTTTCAACCAAGGAAACAATGCGAAGCAACTTGAAGCAAAGCGAGAGCACGTTGGAGGGCGATTGCATGGACTACTGTCCAAAAAAAAAACTAGCTATGAGAAGTGCAAAACGGAGCGTTGTGCTCATTAATTCAGCATTGCATTGCTGCGACCGACCACAAACCATGTTATAAAAGGTGCATCATATAACATGAGAACAATGGTCCATTTTCAACCAAATAGAGCCAAATAATATTTTATTCTTTAGATTTATATTATTTTGGACTAAAGTAAAATGACATATATATCAAACTATCTATACTTAATTTTATCATAAAATTATAAAAAATTCTCTAATATCAGTCTCTCTGTGATTTTTAATCTTAGCGGTAAAGTTGCCTACACCGATCCCTTATCCTGTTTTTGCGAGAGTTTTCTCCAAAACGTTAGGATATGACGATTAGGATATAACATGAGAACAAGGTGTTTTCGATAGGAGCTGTAAACAAGCAGACCAGTGGGGAGAGTACCAAGCTGCCATGGCCATACATGTTGGGGGCAAAAAATGTATAGCGTTAGTTTTAGGTTTGCGAGGCACCGGAAATTCAACGTATCAACGGCGTGATCCATGCCAAAGAGCTGTCAACGTAGGGGTTTGCGTTGATCGATTGGACAGCTGAGTAGCCACCAGATTTGATGGTTGATAAAAAACCATGGGTTCCAAGCTAGAGTTTTTTTATATATATTTTTAAAATCTTTTATGTAAAAATGACAAACAGTTTAGAGATTAAGCAAAAATAGATGACGGTCGTCCTCTGTGCAGACGATCGGCCGCCGGTGCTTCGGAGCCGCTGCAGCTGGTTCGGGACAGGGCGGAGCCCAATAGGCCCATGGGGGTGCACAGGAACCCGGGTCCAAATAAGTTTTCAGTAGGGATTTGTTTCCTTGTACCACATGTGCACCCCCTTAGCCCAACTTGGGTGCACCAGGTATGAGCCCGAAGTCAGCCGAAGCCAGCCCAGACTGAGGGAAATTCATCTCTGGCCCAGCACATAGCGGCTCCTGGTCTTGGAATCAATTTCTTTGTTTAGTAATTGGGCCAAGGCTGGATACTGCTGACGATACACGGACATAAATATCCTCATATTGCTGGTTGCTTGAGAATGCAGTGGAGGATGGGCATTCATTGGGCTTAGGGGTGAGTACTTTGAAATGAGTTATTGGGTTGCTCAGGCGCATGTGTCTGGCTGGTTGAGTAATAATTATAGCACTTGTAAGATGCATACCCTTTGATCTAATATAAAGTTGAGTGCTTGCTTCTCAAAAAGAAAATAAAAGAAAGATCTACAGTCTGTCGGTCCGGTCATGGCCATAGACGGAGAGGTGAAGTGGGTGTTTTTTGAAAACTACAAAAGCCGGCGCATTGAGTTTAAAATTTTCTCTTCAACTTATTTTCTTTCCATATCTGCTTAGAAGATAGACTTTGAGAGCATCTCGAGGTAGCTTTGGAACTCCAGTGCACTTCATTTGACTTATTTTTAGCTTTGGGTCGCACCTTTGAGATAAAAAAAGATTACAAAAGTCAAATCATTTAACTTTTCGATGAAATAGGTAGACAAGATAAGAAGAAAAGCTAAAGAAAACAACATTATATTCCTTTGTTTTTGGTTCCCTTCTCTTACCAATCTGTGAATCCACAAATCAGTATTTGGTACTTTTTTCCCACTTAATCTTTCTCCATTTTGATAATATTTGGTATTTTCTCTCTTGCTGTTCATTACATCACTTTCAAACAATTAATTTATATATTATTTAAGTGGCTTTATGTCTTCTAGTAAGCATTTTTGTAATATTGTTGACACTTTTTGATTGTACGTTCTCATTGGTCAATGTACAATGGTCAACATACAATGTGATGCAGTGCACCAGAGTAATTTTGGCTCTAGTTCCGCCTTCGGGATGCATCCCCTGCCCGCCCAAAGAGCGACAGGCATAGATCCATGAGTGCGTACAAACCGTGGCTACAGTAACTCCCGCGTGCACTAATTAATTTTTTCTCTATATCTTTTGATTAGTATCCCCGATTACCGAATCGATTTTAAAAACTGGTTCCTGACATTTTTTCGAACAAAAATAGATTATTTTTAATTTTTTATTATCTATTATCTGTTTTCAAAAATAAAAGTTTTAGTCTTTTAAAATTTATATGGCAAGTGTGTTTTAGTTTTGTTCGAAAAAATGTTAGAAATCTATTTTTGAAATCGGTTCGGTAATCGGAGATACTAATTAAAAGATATAGCGAAAATATAAATTAGTGCATGTGGGAGTTATTGTTGCCCTTGTGTGTAGCACACGGATCGCTGTTGTCGCCCTTTGGATGGGGGGTCATGTCCTCTCATCCAACAGGCGACGCATCCCGATTTAAAAATAAATATTGTGCCAATCTTCAATGATGCAAACCTGCAACACACGAGAACGATATAGGGATTGTAGGCTAAATCCATTTCATTTGAATGAATTTGATCCTATTTGTAGATAGGAGTGGGAGGTGGCGGGAACTTCGTCGTCTCAAGCTTGTGGCGTGAAATCATGCAGCACCAGCGCATGATTCAATTGGGTTCTCTACTCAGTCTAAAAGAGAGACTATTTTCATGAAAAAGAAAATACTGAAGGAAAAAAAATCTGCAATGGGTTCGACTTTCGAGGGATTTATCAAGAATTTTGGTTCTCCACGCGCAGTCGAGAGTTTAGAGGAAAAAATGACACGAGAAAGATGAGAAATGTGTTACAGGCCCTAACATGATCTCTATGTTTTTTTACCCCCACTATGTTTCTTCTCTATATCACCGTTCATTTCCTATATTTTTATATTCGTTCTCTATTGTGGTATGTTGCTATTATGTCCCAGTTTTCTGGTCTTGTAGCAGGTTTCTTTCAAAGGATGGCAAAAATATTTCGGGTATTTTATGTTTAGGGAAGCATTTTCTACCTTAATATCTTCAATGTTGTGTACAATTTCGAATTCGGAAGGAACTGCGACTCAAAACACTTTGTAGCCTCCAGAAGTGTCAATCTTTTGGTCCAGCATCCAATTGTGTATGGGTTTTGTGCGTCAAATGTTTATTTCTATGGAGATTTTGCCAAGTTCCTTTCTCGTTAAAATGCTTAAGGGCTGTTTGGATGGTAGCCATTGGCATTGTCGAAAGGTGCTCAATTTCGTCGCCCTCACTGTGTCTCCGCTCGTTGAAGCTCAAAGCTCATTCGAGCAGTTTAGGTGCACGAAATAGTTGAGCTCAATGAATAAACTGGCTGATCCGAAATTGATGTGTGTTGCATTGAATAAATAAACTAACTGCATAAATAAGCACGAGAGCTTCGAGCTTTTCTTCCAACCAACAAGGAAATAATGCCATGCAACTTAAAGCAAAGCAAAGAGCACGTTGGAGGGCGATTGCATGGACCAGCGTTGTTTTTCCTGCCCAAAAAGAAAAGTTAACTATTGTCGCGACCCCAGCTTCAACAGGAACCATTCACGATCGATTGCTAATATCAGAAATCAATACTAGCAACTCATGAGAGAAAATTGTCAAACATCATAACACAGTCACAATTAACTAAGAAGATAACATAATATGTAAAAATAATTGTTACACAATCACTTATTACAATAGTTTGATTAAAACGACATAATATAGTTCAGAGTACAAAAATTCAAATAATGCAGCGGAAATAAAGTATGACTATGCTCTAATCCAACCATTGAACGACAGCTAGCCTTGATCAAAATCTGGTACATAATCCTTCTGATATTGTATATAAACCGGATCCGATTCTTCTCCTAAATACAAATACATTCGTGATTTGTATAGTTAGTACATGGTTATCAAGCAAGAATCATTATAATAACGCAAGGATAATAACAAGAACATGATGGCTATTATGTATAAACAGCTATTATAATCAGATTATTTAAAGTGTTGTAAAACAAATTTGTATAGTAATTAATAATGATAAGATTTCCAAAGTAAACACACAAAGATCGGCTTCTAAAGCCCCTCTACAGAACATCACAAGCCTCGAATTACTCAAACCAAATCAACCCATCAGGTTAATTATTAACAGATGTACTCCCTTCCCATGACCGTGGGAACGGTTATCGTGATAGTTTTCAAACTCTGCATAACGTAGCACACTTTACCCATAAGCCAAGTATTACTTTTATGTCTTATCTCTTCCTTAGAAACCTAGACCAAGTAACGATATAAGAAGATTCATTAGTTCCTTCTGTTAACACCGGCACCCCCTCTAAGGTTTCGACACTATAGGTCCCCCTCTTGAGCCAACAGACCGCAGCCCGATCTTTTTAAAGTACCGTGCGCTAACAGTTTTTCCTAACTACTAAGCCAGGTCTAGCACATGTTGGCCGACATGTTAGAGCTAGCACTTATGGTTGCACTTGTATGGTTTGGCCAGATAAGCACACGTCAAGGGTTTTTAGACTAAGGTGACTACCTCTACCACAATACTCAATACACAAAACCACCCGACTTGCCATCTTTAGTCAACACACGCCACGTAGGTTTTAGTTGATTAGGTTATTAAAAGTAACTCAGCAACTCCAATTATACCAAGTCCTAAGAATAATTAATTAATGAATAACTTAAACAAATACCAACCCACGAGCACTAGCAACTATGCACAATGATAAGCTAGAAAATACAAAGGCAACAATAAATAGGCTAAATTTACAGGGTCAATGATGCAGTGTAGATTACTGACCTTTCTCATCAATTCAATCATGAGAAAAATAAATAAAAATAATAAACGGACGAGTTTTGTAAAATAGGAAAACAAAATGCAATCTATATTGCCTTGTTAGTACTCCGGGTCCTGGGATCCTCCTCCAAATTGCCCTTGGAAAGCCCCGAACAGTGCACACAAATATGATCTACACGTAGATGCAAATACATAAGAATAACAAAATATTCAACAATACATATGGTCCACAAAAATATATAAAATTCTAGGCTATTTATGATATTTAATGGATCTATAATCATCCAACTTAAAATTCAGATGCTGCCTAAACAAATTCTGTAAGATTTGGATAAATCAGAAAGTCTAGAAAAAAATTAAACAAGGTTAACCGATAAAAACCGGCCAAACCGGTCAAAGCCGGTGAACCAACGGTTCGGGCGAGCGGGCAGAGCAAAGCGGTGGCTCGGTGACACGTGACGGACACGGATAGGCTGGCGTGAACGCGGGCGCAACGAGACGGCGACACGTGGCAGTAGCGACGGCGCACGGGCGGGAGCAGACGCGGTGGCGACGGCCGGTTGGCTAGTGGCGGTGATTGGTGCGGAGGCGACGCACGCGCGCGAGGGCGCAAGGCGGCGGCGGGTTTGGGCCTAGTGGCGGGCTCTGGTTGGGTGGCGGGAAAAGCGGGGTGGGGTGCGACAGACGAGACGCCAACGTTGAGGTCAGCGCGTCGGCGCGCGACGGCGGCGGTGCTAGCAAACTACGGCGAGCTTTTTCGGGCGATTTTCTTGAGCATGTCAGTTAATCCATGGGTTGAGCTATCGCGGATTCACATGCCTGAGGTATTGGTGTCACTGGGAACTTATCAGTGCCGACTGTAATCCCCTTGAAGAGCTGAAGAAGTTGATCCATGTTATCCGTGAAGAGTTTCTGACAGAAGATTAAAGAAACATCGACTTTAGCATCATCGTTGTAGTGTTTTTATTTTTGTAGGTGATGAAAGTGGCATATCTGTTGCCTGATAATCAGAACGACCTAAAAGTACAGCTGAAATTAAAAGAGATTTACCAATCTCTCAGACAAGGATGGGCAGCTCCTAGTTAGCCAATTCAAGGCAAGCAGTTGGGCCACATTATTAGACCGTTCATCAGTTCATGATTTATTTCCGTGCGAAATAAATGCTAGATTTGCAAGGTGCTTTCTTTTTTTTTCCTTCATAGGGTGCACACACATTGGATTGAAGTTTTTTTTAACAATTACATCCTCCATTTCAAATTATAGTTCATTGTTGACTTTTGGATGTGTCTTTTGACCATTCGTCTTATTCAAAAATTATTGTAAACATATTTTTTTTTATGTACTGGCCATTTGGGCCGAACTATGAGTAATTCAATATCTGAATTTACAAAGTTATGGACAACAGTGTAGATAATAATTTTTTTCTTTCATGTAGACAACAAGTTTTTAATTCTGATGGGCTATGTTTTTTTTCTTATAATTGCTACCTTACGATATAATACCCGACGTGCGTTGCACGTACATGACTACTAGTGTTATGAAATGTGCATCATATAACACGAGAACAATGGTCCATTTTCAATATAACACGAGAACAACGGTCCATTTTCAACCAAATAGGACCAAATAATATTTTATTCTGTGGATTTAAATTATTATGGATTAAAATAATATGACATATCAAACTATCTATGCTTAATTTTGCCATAAAGTAATAAAAAGTTCTCTAATATCAATCTCTGATTTTAATGTCAATTATAAGGTTGCGTACATCCACCCCTTATCATATTTTTTTCGAGTTGTCTCGAAAACATTGAGATATGATGGCAATGATGTAACATGAGAACAACCGTATTTTTGATAGGAGCTATAAAGAAGCAGACCATTTGGGAGAGGACCAAGCTGCCATGGCCATACATGTTGGGGGCAAAAAAACGTATTAGTTTTGGGTTTGCGAGGCACTGGAAATTTAGAAGTATCAACGGCGTGATCCATGCCAAAGAGCTGTCATTGTAGGGGCTTGCAATGATCGATTGGACAGCTGAGTAGCTACCAGATTTGATGGTTGATCAAAAGCCATGGGTCGCAAGTAGGGGTGGCACACGAGCTCATTTCGAGCTTTTTCTAAAATGAACACAGGTGGATTCTATATAATTTTAGTTGTTTTTTGATGCTAAATTTACAACCGAGCCCACGAGCCGAGCCGGAGCCGAGCCGAAGTGCATTTGATGTTCATCTAAAATTGAATAATTTTAATGTTAGAACAATCCAGAATTGAATCGGATGTAATTTGAAACCGAGCCAAAAATTCAGAAAACGAGCTCGTGTGCCAGCCCTAGTCGCAAGCAAGGTTTACAAAACTGACTAGAAGCTCCGAGTCGTCTACTGTACGAAGACGGTTAACCGTGGTTTTTAGCTAGTTTTTACCCCAAATGCAAAACTACAGCTCGCCGGTTTTGTTCGCGGTTAGCCGCGGTTTTTGGCGGATAACCGGTGGTTTTCCACGGTTAACCGCGGTTGGTGAGAAAAAAGGTCAAAATCAGTGAAAATTGTTAAAATCCTTTAAAATATATATTTAAACTTTGAATTTTTTAATTTTGTTTAAGCCAAAATGTTTAGAATGATTAATAGTATTTTTAAGAATTTTATGTATATTTTACATTGAAAATTTATTTGAACGAATTTTGACCAAACCCCTACCGCCGGTTTACCAAATCGGGCCCAGGGTTCACAAAACTGCCGGCTAACCGCGCTCCGTCAGTGCACGGTTTGTAGAACCGGCTAGATAAACCGGCCAAATTTCGACAAAATTCATCAAATTGAATTTTGAAGTGAAAATCACTATAAAATTTGTAAAAATAGTATTTGTTATTCTAAGCATTTTGGTTTAAACAAAATATAAAATTTTCAAATTTATCTCATTATTTCATGTGATTTTATGTGTTGAAAATTTAAAACTGATGGCTATTTGCCAAAGGCCTAACATCTCCTACAGCCTACTTTGCCATGGTGCCTTTTGGGAACAAAGGTGCTCCTGCCATAGTGCCATAGTGCTTTCACTGCTGCTGCTCGATCTCCTACTTTCCCCACTGCCACACTCCTCCTTTCCCCACTCCCCCAGTGCACGCAGGTCTGGTCTCTCCTCTCGTCTTTCCCCTCAGCCTCCACCACTCCCCCAGATAGATCCGCCGCCCACCGCCGCGGAGAAACGCTGGAGCTGAGCCGCTTGTGAGGGGAATCGCTAGCACAGCAAGGTTAGCCGCGCGGTTTTGGCGATTAGTCGCGGGTCCAGCAGAAGCAGCCGTGAGCCAGGGAGGCGACCAGTGGCGCCACAGCCGCGACGGAGATGGTTACCCGCAGATCCGCTCCGTCTAGCCGGATTTTCGGGACGGCTTTTCTCGAGGTACGCGTGGTTAGCCGGCAGTGATTTTCGGGTGTGGCCTGTGCATGCGCCACTGCCCTGGCGTGCGGGTCTAGTGCGGCTAGCCGGGGTCGGGGGGGGCAATTAACTGTTGCTAAGTGGAGGTTAGCCGCGTGTAGTTAGGGCTATGCTCAGCTCGGGTAGTTAGGTACTTAGGTTGGTTAGTTAATTAGTTAGCACTTAGCAATATCATGTTAGGGTTAGGATAGTTAGGCGGCCTGTTAGGGTAGTTAGGTACTTAGCTAGTTATTTGTAGAATTGTAGTTTGTAATATTGTTATTATGGAATAATTCATTTTGAGGATATGATTATATTTGCAGTTTTGCAGGTCTTTTGCTAGTTGTTTTGCATTAGCTGCAGACCTGCAGTGTAGGTTGTGAGGGGATAGGGTCATAGGGACGGATAGGGAATGGCGGAGCGAGACCACTACTGTGTTTGGGATCATGGTGATAAGTTAGGGAATGGATTCAGGTGCAAGTATTGTAGAACAAAGAAAAATGGAGGTGGTGCGGCCAGATTCAAGTATCACTTGGCGCGCCGAAGTGGAAAAGGTGTGGCGTCTTGTAAAGCAGTCCAGCCCGATGTGAAGGTGTACTTTCAGCGGTAGCTTGATAGGTTCATAAAGGCAAAGGAAGATAAGATGAAAGACGATTTCAGAAGGCAAAGGGGGGGGGGGGGGGGGGGGGGGGGGGGGGGGGGGGGTGCTGACGAAGAACAATAGATGCGGCATGCCATGGCCGCATCATAGGTAGAGGCAGAATTCAGGACACGTGCTGGTGATTATTATGAGCATGGTGGTGGCAGTGGGTCTAGGGGTGGGGGCGGGAGTGGGACAGCTGGGGCTGCGAAAGAAAATTTGTTAAATAAAATGTTGAGCCGATCAGGCTCAAAGTCGCAGTCGGACACACGCAAAACCGTGCAACCACGGATTGATGAGGGTGTTTGGACAAAAGCAAATAAAACCCTCAAGAAGAATCTTGGGAAAAAGTGGGCATCATGGTATCATGCAGCCGGCATTCCGGGAAAAAAAGCAGATAGCCCATACTTTATTGCAGCTATTAAGGAGACGTAGAGGCTCGGTTAGTGAACATGATTACATCACTACTTAGTAGTTACTATTTTTCGTGAATAACAATTAATCTATTGTTAATTTGTCATGCAGGTGAGGGTGAGATGATGCAAATAGAGTCGTCATTGGACTAAGTTCGGTCTGTCCATAATATTTGATTCTTGGACTGGACCAACCGGCATGGCTATCATGAATTTTATGCTATATTGCAATGGGCGCATGTTTTTTTACAAGTTTGTCGATATGACTGGGAAAACCCAAGATGCACATAAATTGATGCAGGTATACATACACCTGTCCTATTACGCTGTGTAATGTACTAATGTATTGTTTTGTTACTATTTAAATGGTTGATTAAGTTTATGCAGGAATTTAAGTCAGCGATCAATTTAGTTGGGCATGAAAATATCGTCCAACTCATCACCGATAATGGTTTCAACTACAAGAAGGCATGCAAATTGATCTGTCAGCAGTTCCCAAACATAGTGTGGCAGCCTTGTATGGCTCATACCATAAATTTATTGCTGAAGGACATAGGGGAGTTCCCAGAGCATCATGTTGTCATTAAGAGTGCAAGGCGAGTGTGCAGATGGACGTACAACTCAAACAAATTGCATGCAATGATGAAGAAACACATCGGCGGTGAGTTGGACAAATGGTGTGCAACTCGTTTCGGTACAAACTATATGTTTCTTCAGAACTTTGCTAAGAGCAGAGGAGAATATAAGAAGTGGATGGCTTCTGATGAATTTCTCTCAAGACCATATGATAAGTCTAAAGAAGGGCAGCACTGCCATGGATGCTTGAGTACTTTGACATGGTGGGAGCACATAAACAGGGCAATACATCAGAGACACGCGGCTGATGTTGATGCATAAGATTGTTGATGTAGATACCACAGCTGCAGCTCTCAATGAGATTGAGGAGTGGAGGACACGTTCCGGCTCTTTCGCAGGAGAGGTTGCTAGAAGGATGGCTCTTTCCAATGACCAAAATAAAGGTAATCGTAATTTCATAAGGATGAATATGCAGTGTACAATCTGTAATCATTATGCAATGATGTTTCTCATGGCAACGATGTGGTGGAACATGATGGGCTCAGACACACCAAACCTATAGAACTTGCAAAGCGTGTGGTGTCGCAGGTTTGCTCACATAGTGGATGCGAGCGCAACTAGAGTACATTTGCTTCCATCCACTTGAAGATACGCAACAGGCTGTTGTACCAAAAGCTCCATGACCTTGTGTACGTCCACTACAACCTCCGTCTAAGACTAGAAAGACAAGGAATATAAGGTGAACCACAAGACATGGATCCACTATCTCTGTTCACGGAGCTTTCACTCACGGACGACATGAACCCAATCGCTGAGTGGATGCGAACAAGACGGTAAGACTGTAACTATTCTTTCTTTTATAGTAACATAAGTATTCTTAAGTCATCACTCATCAATATTTACTTTTTGTACACTTACATATCGAATGCTGATGCCGAATTAGATGAGGACTTAAGTGATGCTGAGGCCCCCTACCCTAATCGTGCCGTGACTGATCTCCCGGACATAGGTGATATGAGAAAGAAGACAGGGGCCTCAAAAATCACGGGGTGGGTAGCCAAACATGTTGGAGAAACACATGTGGGTAAGAGAAAGCAGAAAAATCCACAAAAACAACGTGACCAAAGAAACATAAGGGACAAGGGCCGTAGGACGAAGAAGAGGAGATGGACAGTGATGACTCCTCCAGTGAACTTGCCGCTCGGAGCCCTTCATAAAGAATCCAACTTGAGTTTGTCAGCCTCTGATGATGACGATGACGATGATAATAATGCTGATGGTGGTGACGGTGGTGATGTTGGCGGTGGCAACTTTCAATCAACTTCATCCCAGCCAGTTGCTGCCTTGCCTGCTCAGTTTAGCTAAGGTGGTCATGAATCACATGCACGTGAAGCAAGCTCGTAGAGAATGCCTCCTAGGTCTAGCATATATAGGGGCAAGGGAAAAATGTATGGTCATGGGCCTCATGGCCCACCACATGAGTACACCTCTAGCTCAAGCAATGACAATATGGATATCCAATCCACGTTGAAATTTACCCACCAGGAGCTTACCATCCCGCACCTTACCCTCCAGGATTATACGGATACCCTCCCGCAGCTTACCCCTCAGGAGTATACCCCCATCCCCAGGAGCTTACCCCCCGCAGCTTACCCTGCAGCTTACCCCCAGGACCACCCCAACCACTAAGGTATTTGCACCAAAGTGAACAGTCTAACCAATATGACATGTTATATGCACGCTGGCAGGCAAATAACTGGATGACAGGACAAAGTTGGGATGAGTTCAGAGCCATTTTGAGGGCAACTGAAGGGGTGATGATTATTTCAAATGAAGATCAATACTCCGAGCAAAATCATTGGTAGTGGACTTGTGGTATCATATTTTACTATATGGTTGTGATTGTGACTTGTGAACTCTTGTGACTTGTGAGTTGTGATTTGTGAGCTCTTGTGAGTTTGTGACATCCCAATAAATATTAGAATGTCCCAAGTTTCATAAAAAGAAGAAAAACTAGGTAAAATAATTTCTATTATTTTCCTATATGAAAAACCCTAAAATTTCAAACAAACATATTTCATTAAAATTTATATTACAGTTTGGATTTACACATTACAAAAAAATCAATTCAAAACTCTATCATCGACATCTCTTTATTTCGTTCTCTCTAAACCCTAATTTCTCTTCCGTTCCTTTGGTCGAGCCAACCCTTGTCTCGACCGGAACCCAAACTCGGTTGATTCCCTTTGTACTCCCGACCGAAATCCCAATCTTGGTCGACCATTCCCTTAGCCAAAACCCAAATCCAATCTGGCCCGCCTTGGATCTCGGTCGATCGGACCTCTATCTCTATCGGCCAAACTCCTCGCAACCTCGGTCAACCTTTATCTTGACCCAAACCGTAATCTCGCCAACCTCCTTTATCTCCCTCTTGACCTAAAACCCTAACATTTTCTCTCTCGATGGAAACCCTAGCTCGATTCCCTCGTTCGAAACCCTAAACTCCAGGTCAAGTCCACTTTTCTTTCTCTCTCACCCAAAACCCCCAACTTCGGTTGACCTCCGACGTAACCCTCACCGGCCGAACGTCCGTCCCTCTCGACCAAAAAACCTCGAAACCATAACTCTTCTCTCTCCGGATCAAACCCTACACCCAACCCGGAGCTCTACTCAGTCGACTCTTCTCTCCCTCGTCCAGAACCCTAACTCCACTCCAGTACATTGTAACCCGAACCCAAGCAACCTCTCTTGCCGAACGTTCTCTCTCGCCGAGGCAAGGTCCCTCGCAGACCGATCCACCTTCCGGGTCAAACCATTTCTAACCTAAGATACCGAGATGCTGAGTTCATCGGCTCAGCCCTGCCGTGCTCCCACGCCGCCCTCGCCGAAGCTACCCCTTGTCGCGCGCCGCCGGGGATGCCCCCGCATCTCCCAGGCCAAGCCGCGCCGCCGCCTCTGCCCCTCCGCCGGAGCTGCCTTGCCGCCGCCGCCTCTACCCCTCCCCAGTGCGCTGTCGCCGAGGTGCCCTCGTCGGAGCGCCGCCCTTTCCCCAGCCGTGACCCGTGCTCTCCCTCTCCATGTGGCCCTCTCCCACTCTCTCCCTCACCATCTCCTCTCTTGTTCTCTTCTCTCTCTACAATGTGTGGCTGTGAGAGATGAGGAGAATATTAGGGATTTTTTCCCATTTTGATGCTACGGCTGAGACCACAGCCAGCACTATTCCTCATTGAACAGTGCACCTTCATATTTTTTAGATCTCCCAAACCGTAAGTCGGATTCCTGTCAAACCAATTTTGTTGATCACCGTTTAATCCATACTACCTACTGTGTTGATTTCGGATTTTTTGAAATTCCTTTGCAGCAGCCTAATCTCGAGCGCCTCGTTTGGCGTGTCGTCATCGCTGACTTCGCCAAGCGGGCGTTTAGCAACGCCATCGAAGGGAAAAATACTCCAGCCTAGGTTAGCTTGAATCCGATGCATGTTTTGAAGACCAAGGCACCTTTGTCAGTAATTGTTTAATATTTTCAATTAAATATATTTACTATTATTTATATGTTTGCATCTTGTTTTGTGTGTATACCGTGCCAGTATTTATACCGGAATAGTGAGCGGCGATAAATTCTCGAAAGAAGGTCAAGACCAAGGCTCAGGTCAGGATGTCGTCGTCGGTGGCACTGGAGCCATACGCCCTAATGGATTCGCGGAGGATCGTCAAGACTCGGTCCTTGGACTGAGATGTCACCGGTTACGCTGGAACCGCGGATGTCGACAACCTCCCAGGAAAGTCGTGGAGGCGTGGGTTTTGGACCAAGACGTCACCATTGAAGATGGTGGCCCGAGATCATCAACAATTTCTCGAGAAGCGTGCGAGGCCGATCGCTACCAGGCAAGCATAGTTACATGTTTGCGCCCTAATTTTATAATCAGAACTATTGTTTATTCTTTATGAACTGCTGCATACATTTAGACCAGGGTGTGAGTTTCTATACGCATTAGTCTTGTATTAATGTGTCTTAGCCTCTTTTGTGAAACTGTTGTTATTTTCCTAGCCTATCATTGACTAGATGTGTAGAACTGCATTTGGGATTCACTACAAAACGTGCCTTTGTGAGGCGTATACCTTGTGATGGTGTTTTTGGTTAAACCCTAAACAACTAAAACTAGTGTAGATTGTTTAGGGGAGACTCGGCAGTGATGGTTCCGGGACTGTGGTAGAGATTCATGGGTCTCCTCTAATAAGGACTCAAGCTTGTGTATTGCTAGACCAAATCTTATCGTCCAGCCACTTGTACCTTCGGCCTTGGCTTAGTACACTACGAAACCTAATAACCTCTTGCTCGTAGGCTGTCCGGTTACGTTTCATCACTATTGCTCTAGGGTGAGGCTCGCGACCTTGCCTGAGGGGTAGGTGCGTTCCTGAGACCGAATGGCTTAAATGGGGAACGCCTCGGGCCGGTACTGATATGTGGAAGGGCCCCCTCTACGGCGTGTACCGGGCGGGCCGAGGAAACCTAAAGAGAGGGTAGGTGAAGTGGTGGGCATAGTAGGC
>SPJY01012373.1:0-25872 GCA_005191435.1 Raddia distichophylla | reverse complement strand
AGTGCAAATGCAGTCAATCTTGATCTAAGAAATGTGGTCATGTGGATATGACAGACAAATAACTGCATTAACATAATTGAACAGCAATATCTATAAAATATGGTAATGTTGGCTGCATTGTTAACATAATTCAACAATGAAACAGAGAAATAGTTGCATGGGGCTTAGCGTTACCTACATGATTGCGAAGAATCAGCCGTTGGTAGTCTTGCAGGTTAGCATACGCGCAGTATTCAGGATCGAAGTACCATTCAAAACAACCCTCATACCAGTCAAAGTACCCATTGTCTTCAAGGCTGGACGGAGGGTACATCTCTATCAGATTTGTATCCTCCAGATCCTCCGGCGGTGTTCCCTTCGATATCTGCACATTAAAGCAAGTAAATTAAACACAAAGGAGTGGGCATGTAAAAATAAAATAAGTGGAAGTAAAATTTTCTATAATTTTGCCAACACAGCTGATATCAATATATCTTAATAACAACTAACAATAATAGGTAGGGTACCTAACCTCACAAGCTCTGATGCGATACAGGGCAAGCCGTTCATTCTGCTTTGTAAGCTGCGGTTCATCATTGAGCTGCCAAAGCACTTCATCATCAATGGCAGGGAGATTCCTTTGTGGATCGTGTTCGAACATGTCCCTATAAGAGTCGATCTTGTCCTTGAGCTTATCCCAATCCCAATCAAAACCTTCTATTGGGCTGATGACAACCTCAGGCTCAGAGATAGGTGCTCCTTGGATCTTCTTCGTCTTCTTTTCACCCGTCCATGTCTCCGGTCCAGCAACACCTCGCCGGCCGCGGTTCTTCTTCTTCAGTTGCTTCCAAACATCAGCAGCAGAGGCTTCTCCGGATCCGTTAGCACCGCGCGCGGTACTCTCCATCTGCCTTCGCAACCAATCCAAGCAGGAAGAATCCCCAAACCCTAATCTACCCTGCGGATGCGGACCCGAAGCCTGGAGAAAAAGGGGGTTGATTTGGCGCACCGGAAGGTGGGGGAGATTGGATTGGTTTGGCTGCTCGATTACGGGCTTACGGCGCCCTGGTCTCTGGCCTGATCGACGGGCGGTGGGGACGGAGAAGGAAAAGAAGACGCCGCAACTCCCATCCCTACTTTCCCGCCCTATATGGCGTTGTGGGCTTCTTGCCTGCGTCTTGGGCAGAACTGGCCAACAGACCGGCCCGGTTCGGCACGGTTCGTTTCCGGGCCGGCCCGGTTACTATACGAACCGGGCCAAATGAACCAACGGGCCGAATCTCCGGCCCAGGTTCGGTTCCCTGCTTGAACCGAACGAACCCGGCCGGTTCGGGTTCGTTTGGCGCGGGTTGGCCCGGTCGGCTCGGTCGGCCTGGTTTTCCTGTAATATGTCAAAAAATTCAAAAAATCTAAAAAATTCAGAATGTGAACAACAATTCATGTAATTAATTTAAAAATTCAAATATATATGGAGAAATATTTAAAATGCATTGCAGAGTTTTTTTAGTAATGTGTATTTGCATGGCTGCCTCGTTAAAAATCTTGCCAAGTAAAAACTCAAATTTGAGAAAACCTTGGCAAAGAAAAAGGAGTACAGCCTAAATCTCTACAATAGAAGCATAAAACATTTTGGGGCCTTCTTCAATCTTCATTAAGTTCTAAGCCCTCGAATGTGGCTGCCAACTCTTGATTTTATCTCTCGACGACGATGATTTGCTGCCGTATTTCGGCTAATGCCCAATCCTTTATACTCATTAGTATTTCAACCATGTCACTATGGAGTGAAGTCTGTCTCTCCTCCAGTATTCTCCCAGCGAGGCTGAAAGCGGACTCGGAAGAAATTGTGCAAACCGGAGCAATTAACACATCTCGTGCTAGTATGGATAGCACCAAATATGTTCCGCTATGCTGCTGCCACCATGTAAGAATACTAAACTCTTCTTTCTGTAAGTCGATGACGTCCTTTGCTATATAGGAGGCAAGCTCGCCAACAGCTCCGCGTGATGCCTGTGTAGTCGGGCGAGTTGCACTGCCCGAAGAACTTGAAGTGTCCTTGCCCAAAGAAAAGCAAAACAATATAAAAATGAAACATCTCTCCGGTATTTAAATATTTAGCTTTCATATGGCTAACTGCATCAAATAAAATAGGATCATTTTCAAACATTTTTAACTGATTAGCAATGTGATAAATGGACATAATAATAGAAGAAGATGTAGACTCATATACAGTAGTAGCGCTAATGGTAGCTTCATAAAAAATCTCAAGAAATGAATGTAAAGAACAAAACAACACTTAATTTAGAATCACAATACACAAATGACATATATAGCAAACAAATATATGGAATAATAACAACCTCACAGGATCACACCAACAAATATGAACGTTAGAAATATTTTTTTGAAATATTTCTAACTTTGCCTAAAATTGCAATTAGCAACACTTTTCTAACTCAGAAATTGGAAATACGCAATGCACATAAGAGACTCAGGAGAGAATGGGGTTGGAAGTGTGGCTGGCTGATGAGGAGGTGGATACCTATTTATAGGAAAAATTAAGGTTTTTCGGATTTTTTTGCTATTTTTAATGAATTTTAAAAGGTTCAAATGGTTATAAACGGTTATATTCTCAACGGATATAAAAAAGAGAACCGAACGAATCGGCCCGCCCGATTCGCTGCCACGTGTCACGCCGAGCCGTTGCCACGCAATGCCGTTGCAGCCTGGTGCCGCCACATGCAGCGCCAAATAAGTATGCACATAAACTTTATAGTTTTATTGCATATTTGGATTCTATGTATTTTTTCTATTGTTGTGCATATTTTTATTATATTTTTTGAGCTTCCTATAATTTTCTAGATTTTTTTTGAATTTATTTTCTAGAAAAAAATGATGACTAGATGCCATGTCATCCAAAACCACCATGGTTTTGGGTGAGGGGGGTATTTTGTACCGGTTTTGATAGTTGAGGGGGGTGTTTTGTCCGGTTTTGAAGTTGAGGGGGGAAAACTAAACTTGTGCGATAGTTCAAGGGGGTAAAATGGACTTCTTCCAAAAGAAGACGCCGCAACTCCCATCCCGGCTTTCCCCTCCGCGCCCTATGTGGCGTTGTGGGCTTGTTGCGTGCGTCTTGGGCAGACCTGGCCAACGGGCCGGCCCGGTTCGGCACGGTTCGTTTCCGGACCGGCCCGGTTACTATATGAACCGGGCCAAATGAACCAACAGGCCGAGTCTTCAGCCCAGATTCGGTTCGCTGCTTGAATCGAACAAACCGGGCCGGCCCGGGTTTGTTTGGCGCGGGTTGGCCCGGTCAGCTCGATCGGGCCGGTTTTCCTGTAATATGTCAAAAAAATTCAAAAAATCACAGAAATTCATAAATGTGAACAATAATTCATGTAATTAATTAAAAATATTCAAATATATACGAAGAAATATTTAAAATGCATTGCATAGTTTTTATTAATGTGTATTTACATGGTTGCCTCGTTAAAAACTTTGCCAAGTAAAAAACTCAAATTTGAGAAAACCTTGGCAAAGAAAAAGGAGTACAGCCTAAATCTCTACAATATAAGCATAAAAAAAATTTGGGCCTTCTTCAATCTTCATTAACTTTCTAGGCTAAATAGATAATGCACGACAATAGTTTTTCCATGCGGCAATTCTTGCATTAGAACTATTTAAAAATAAGATGGCATCTCGAATGACTTGAAGATAAGGTTGCAATCTTTTCAAAACACATTTATCTATTAAATTACTAACATGACATGCACAACGTTGATGAATTAAAAAAGATTCAGCGTACGTAGATAAACACAAGTTTCAAAATATTCATGGCGCTAGTCTTAGCAGATGCATTGTCCATAGCAAAAATTTTATTGGTTATTTCACATTCTTGAACAACATTCATAATGCAATCAGCAATATTCTCGTCGGAGTGATTAACATCAATAAGGCAAAGAGCAATTTTTCTTTTTTCTATCTGCCAGTTTTGGTTAACATAATGGGCAACAACACTTAAATAATATTCTCTTGCCCTGCTAATCCAGATGTCCGAGGTTAACGAAACAAAAAATGTGCAAGTTTTAAATTGTTGGCGCTATACAATTTTTTCAAATCTCTAGTCGTTGTTTGACGAGAAACACTACTATATCTAGGATTATGAGCAATTTTAATATATTCTTCAAAAGCAGGAGAATCACCAAATCCTAAAGGTAAATCTTCAGAAGCAATTAATCGACACAACGCCTCCCTAGCTACCTCGGGATTATACTCCTAGTTACTTACCGAACCATCAGGGTTGTAGCTCAACTGTTGCTGTCTTGTTTGATCACCTTTCTCCTTCTTACATGCCGTAGCGTGCCTCTTCAGATGTCCCGTACCCGAACCCGTCGACGCCGATAACTCCTGTCCACAAATTTTACATTTAGCCGCATACCTCACTAGACCCACAAGGTGCTTCAACTCCTCGTAGTCGTTCCACACATCCGACCGGTTCAGTCAAGCCCGCTTCGATCCGACGGTTAGCTGAAAGCACAAGTTGAACTGGATCCGAAACCATAGGGATGATCCTCGGTTCCGGTAGTCTCCGTTTCTTGAACCGGTTCGGGTAGACTTTGACCGATTGGTTCGTAGTCATCTTGTGTTAATCTGAACTGGCTAAGGTAAAATTCATCATACGGAGAACGTCCATCAGCCATTTTGGAAAGCTGTCTACACATGAAATAACAAAACAACACTTAATTTAGAATCACAATACACAAATAAAATATATAGCAAGCAAATATATGGAAATATAACAACCTCACAGGATCACACCAACAAATATGAAAGAAATATTTTTCTAAAATATTTCTAACTTTGCCCAAAATTGCAATTAGTATTGCTTTTTTAGCTCAGAAATTACAAATACGCAATGCACAGAAAAGACTTAAGAGAGAATGGGATTGGAAGTGTGGCTGGCTGATGAGGGGGTAGGTACCTATTTATAGAAAAAAAAAATTGAGATTTTTTGGATTTTTGCTATTTTTATTGAATTTTTAAAGGTTCAAACGGCTATAAAGGGCTATATTCGCAACGGATATAAAAAAGAGAACCGAACAAATAAGCCCGCCCGGTTTGCTGCCACATGTCACGCCGAGCCGTTGCCACGCCATGCCGTTGCTGCCCGGTGCCACCACGTGCAGTGCACCGATTGGCCGCGCTGGGCAGGAAACGGCCTGGGGTCCGAAGCGGGCGGGCATGTGGCATCACCACATTGGCCAGGGCGGGCGGCCGACGCGCGGGGGACAACGTGGGGCCCACAGGAGGACGAATGCCGGCATGCCACAGCGGGCCAGCGGCGCAGGCGCACTAGCGGAGCGTAGGTGAAGCGGGGAGCCAGCGAGGAAATTTGATTTTCAAATTTTGAAGTATACAGTAAACCGGGCCGGTTCGGTTCGCATAGTAACGAATCGGGCCATCACTGTGCAAACCGAACCACCGGCCCGACGAACCGCGTGCCAGGCCCAGGCACATTTCGCTGCCCCGAACCGGGCCGGTTCGTTTTTTAAACGAATTGAACCAGACCTGCCCAATGCACAATAGCGGGCCTCCCGGTTCGGCCCACTTGGTTCGGGCCATATGGCCAGCTCTGGTCTTGGGCCGTATTTAGTGTGTGTTTGGCCTGGATACATATATCCTCTTCACCATTGGAGAAGGGCACATGTGTAGTAATACACTAATAGGCTGTTTGGTTGCCTTCTCTCACGAGCCTGGCCCGTCCGGCTCTACCAGGCTGGTGAGATACGGGATGTGCACATGCAGAGACAGTGTTTGGTTGAGTGTTTAGTAGACGAATATTTTGAAATTTAATTATTTTAAAATTTATATAGCGAGTGTGGTCTAGTTTTGTTCGAAAAAATGTCAGAAATCCATTTTTGGAATCGGTTCGGTAATCGGATATGCTAATAAAAAGATACAAACAAAAAAGGGAAAAATAAAAACTTACCTGCCACGTTAGCAGTCCATGCATGGCTTGATATGGTGACTGACTGTGGCCCCATGCACAGAACACGAGGCCGCCATGCGTTGCATCCAGAGAAACGCTCAGTTTCTGTTAGGCTGTTTGGTTGGCTGCATTTACAGATATTTGCATTTACAGATGCAAAATCTTGTTTTTTCCTGTGTTTGGTTGCCTGCATCTGGTTTTGAGCCTGACTCTGTGGATGCAAGATTCTCTATGTAGCCTGGCTCTAGAGAAACACAGAAACTGAGCGTTTCTCTGGATGCAACGCATGGCGGTCTCGTGTTCTGTGCATGGGGCCACAGTCAATCACCATATCAAGCCATGCATGGACTGCTAACGTGGCAGGTAAGTTTTTATTTTCTCCTTTTTTGTTTGTATCTTTTTATTAGTATATCCGATTACCGAACCGATTCCAAAAATGGATTTCTGACATTTTTTCGAACAAAACTATACCACACTCGCTATATAAATTTTAAAATAATTAAATTTCAAAATATTCGTCTACTAAACACTCAACCAAACACTGCCTCTGCATCTGCACATCCCGTATCTCACCAGCCTGACTGAGCCGGACGGGTCAGGCTCGTGAGAGAAGGCAACCAAACAATCTATGTGTTTCTCTAGAGCCAGACTGCATGGAGAATCTTGCATCCACAGAGCCTGGCTCAAAACCAGATGCAGGCAACCAAACATGGGAAAAAAACAAGATTCTGCATCTGTAGATGCAAATATCTGTAAATGCAGCCAACCAAATAGCCTATAAAGCTCTCTTTGATTTGTGGTTTTGTTTGGTTTGGTTTGCTTGTGTCAAATTTTCTTATTTTTGTATAGACCATTCGGCATCTTATTTTTTTTACAGACCATTTAGTGTAATATTTTGTGCTAATTTTTTTGATATATTGTTGGGTTTTCTCAAAGATGTCGACAATGATTGTTTTTAACCGTTCATGTCTTTTTAAAAACCATCAACATTTGACTCAACAAAACCAATTAAAAAAACCTCTAATCAAAGAGGACCGGAACCTTCCCATCTATCTCAAGCTTGACTTCAATCCTTCCCCAATTCGCCCTCTGATCTCTCTCACTTTGATCCTTCTTCTGCTATGTTGATCTCCTTCTTTCACTTTGTGTAGTGGTTCTAGTTAGAGCGCCACACTTTGGTATTAGAGTCGGTTTCACTCAGTTGGGATTGCTCCACTACACACTTAATCGATTGTTAAAGAGTTTTTGAAGAGAAGGTTTGTTGTTGCTTCGGTGACAACGGTAAAACCCCTATACTCAAGGTTCGGACGACTTTGGGAGGAGCATCACAGTGTGGGCAACCCGTTCCATGGTGACGGTGGTGGCGGATGCAGGTGATGAAGGGCCGCCTGGTGGAGTACCCGAAGAATTTGCAGTCTAACATTCAGGCGATGAATGGAGATCTATAGGAAAACTCGGTAGAGATGAACAACAAACAAAGGATTACAAGGATAACTTGGAGCAAATGAATGTAAAGCTTGATCTATCCATGAACACAATTGTAAAATTGCAGAAGGACATGGGGGCTCGTATCTATAAAACTGCAGTACCACCATGTATTGAGATTCCAATGAGAGAGGAAGGACATGCTACCTATGATCTAGCAGTGCCAGGAGTGATGGGAGCACCACTCAAATCCAGCAAGACCATAGATTTTCATACCACCAACACCAATCGGTAACTCAATTCACTAGCACGACGCGCGATATTCCCCATCTGCCTTCGCAACCAATCCAAGCAGGAAGAATTCCCAAACTCTAATCTACCCTACAGATGCGGACCCGAAGCCTGGAGAGAGAGGGGATTGGTTTGGTGCACAAATGTGGGGTTAATTTATTATCTGCCCCAAAGTTGATGTAAAAATACATATGCGGTGCCAACGATGTGATGTCGGGACCAGTTCTAAACGATTGGACCCAACTATACATACAGTACTAGTCTCAAAAGATCATGGCTAGTACACACAATTAACATAGCGATACATTGCCTTCGAATTAAATTATTACAACACAGGGGTATAAGGGTCCCAAAAGAGTCACAATTTAATACATCGAGCACGGCACACAGGCCGAGATACAGAGTTGCACAGACGACGATACACGGTTCTAACATACTAGGATTTATTCTCGCGACCAAACTACTCCACAGGCGTAGGCTATAGGAACACGTAACCCTACTCTTCTTCTTCCCGGTCCTCCTTATCAGGACCTAATTTCAAATATTAAATATTAGAAATTGTTTCTCCAAAAATAAGAAGCTTACAGAATTGTTTGTACAATTACACTTTATTTCTCTTTCTTATAGTATTTTACAGAGAAAATTACAATACCAAAAGTGGTATAATCAATCCTAACTCCTAATTTAGAGTGTAGGGAAGACTTAGAAGTTCTGGCCAAAAAGATACATTTCCTTTTCTGTTATTTCAAAATCTGCAACGAAAAATGGATTGTTCATTTAAAATGAATAGTTCCCAATTAAACGGTAAGTATAAACTTGCAGGTTTCAATAGGAATTAAATAATAACTATATGAAGGAATTGACAAATAATAGTATTGGTTTTATTCAAGGTGTTTTATACATTTTTTATAAATTCTAAATTATTTTACCAGAATTTATTTTTATAAAAGATTTTAAAACATTAATAAATACTATCTCCAAATACTCCATTCCTTAACACATCTTCTTTCAGATTTTTTTTTAAAAAATCATGAGTATTATGAATAAAATAGGCATCACCAAATTGACGCAACTTCATATACCCGAAGTAGGGTACATCGATGTTTTTGTTAATCAGCTCTGCAGAACCTATCTTGCATAAGTTAAATATGGGAATTTGTATAAGTAAATAACTAAAAAGTAATGCAATAGTAAATGATTGACAATAGGAAATTCAAAGCGCATCAATGATAAGGAAACCTGCCTTCTTCGGGGATTGACTCAGATTCTAGCAAGTTTTCCTGATAGTCATCTTCAGGAAATCCGGAAGTATTTAATTCAGTATCTAGCGAAGATAAAGAAAAATAAGTTCAATAATTATGTAATTTGAAAATTTATGAATGCATAAAATATGGATGCAGGGGATATGGCTTGGCTGATAGGGTGATGGTTTTTATGATTTTCAAAGATGGAACGATTTGTTTTTATTTGGACAACATTTTGGGAGTCCTCCAGATAGAAAGCTTTATGCAGGTGTACGTCGGAAAAATTTAGTGTGGATTAACAAATTTCCAGAGGTCAGGGTCGACGAAAACCATGTTGCCGGAGTTCCGAGATGGAAATCAGGTCACCAAGCAAGGAAGACCTATGTGCTTGATTGTCTCGCCTGCTACCTGGATTAAATGAAAGAGTTCGAACTTGGAACGAGCATGAAGAGGTTAACGAGACTTCTTTCTCTTTTGAGTTTTTCTGGCGGACCGGTCGTGCAAGATCTTCTTCTTGCTCAAGGGATTGCTTACATTATATCTATCTTCAAAGCCGACCTAAGAGAAAAAGGATGGCATTTTTTTATGTTCCAACATAAGCAAGCTTACCTTAATCAAGGAAGACGGAGGATATAGATAGACTTTGTTGAGAGTGTAAGGCGAAAATATTGGAAAAAGTTTTTTAATAAAATTTTGTGCTGATAATAATTTTTTGGATTTTTAAATATTTTAGAAATAATGTTTTCAAATTTTAAAAGGTTATAGAAGAGGAAATGATTTTATTCAAGATTATTTCATTGATGAAAATGGGGTTTAATAATTTTATTAAATTATTTAGCATTTATAAGATTTTATGAAATTTTTGCATATTTTTGGACAATTTTTAGTATTTAAGAAAAATTGGGTAGCAATACAAGGTGATTTTCAAAAGGAAAAAGAGAAAGGAAAATAATATAGGTGGGCTTCGGTTGGGCCTTGGCCCATGAAAGAATCAGAGAGGGAGGGGGTTCTGGCGAGCTGACGATGGGGCCCCAGTGGCAGGTGAGACAGAGGGAGAGCTTACACTGGAGGATATGAGGATATGCGGCATAAATATGTAAATTCAGCAGAATGGACTACAACATCAGTCTTCTGGAAAGTGAAAAATTATTTGATCAAAGATTGTGTACAAGATTGTGTTCTAGCGCTGTCGTTAGTGCTGATTTCTGCTTTGAAACTCTTCTTTTAGCTTCAGTCCCACCAGAGCAAAACGTATTGACAGATAAGCTGATGGATTTGCTCCTATCATGTAAACAACTATTGTAAGAGACAACAGTATCTGATTGCCTGAAATCATGCTTGTAATGATGCTTCTCTATCAAAATTTGGTCTGTTGTATGTTGGTCTGTAATAATTTTTTAAAATATCTGTTTCCTTGATTACTATGATATTTTCATTTTTGTGCAAGTGTCTCATGTGCAAATTATAGTTAGAAGTGCTGAAGTGCCAATGTGCAGCAAGTGCCTGCTAGTTAGTTGTTAGCAAGTGCATGTAAGCCAACTAGTAGCAACGCGCCAGATTGGGTTATAAAATGGGTTTAAACCCATAAAAGTGTATTGGGGTGGGATGGGTTGGGTCTAGCTATCCGTTGGGAGTGGGATGGGGTGGGTAGAATTGTGAAGTGGTATGGGGTGGGGTGGGTTGAGAATCAGCACATATTTAAAGGGGTTGGGGTTGGGTTTGAGCGCACCTTCATTCGATGTTCTTGATGATACTATAGATTCATGCATTCAACAAAACATCACTTTTGCTAAAACTTGATTAGTAAATATGTCTTGGTGTAAAATAGCCAATTCCCCCGATCTTTGCCATTGCATACATTTGTTATGGATCGCTTGATGGGTAGCCGCATACTCATTATATCGATCACAGATAATTTTATTATTTAGGTTGTAAATTTGATCAGGACTAGGAGGGTCCGAACTCAGGTGTGCAGGACTAGCTGTGGGTGTCCGGGTCAATTGTTTGGATATCATTGCTGAAGGCTGTTGCTGCTCTGATGTTCTTTTTATTCGATTTTTATATTTGGTAATATTTGTCTTATTATAATAGCATATGATGCTACCTTGTAATTCTTCGTTTTTTTGAATAATAATGGAATGTCAGCGATGATAGCCGTTGAATTGTCCATCATGAGGTACTAGTCTGGGCCTAGTATCAGATCATGGTGTCGGATTCCCTGTGGAGACGCAGGGGGTCGTGACAGAGTTGTGGTTGTGACATGTTATCTTATGAGTTTATGTCTTTATGAATTATGATGCCATTTACCAATATTATAAGTCTATATTGTATGTCTTCTAAATAATTCTAATATGTTTTTTTTATAAAATATAGCATAGGTCATGACAAAATTTTAATCTATTTTTTTCCTCATTTTTTTCCTTTTTTTCGAGCACATTTGATACAAACCGCAGCTAGCCGAATGGTACCGAGGTTAACAGTTAAAAACCGCGGTTAGCCGCAGCAAAATTTGACAAGTCAGCGATTATCTTTCGCAGCCAAAACTGGACAAAACCACCGGCTACACGCTGCACGTGGCTCAGAGGGGCCAGGCGGTTTTGTGAACCCTAACCAAACATCGCGGAGGCGCAGTTAGCCACGGTTAACCGACGGTTTTGGAAACCTGATTGCAAGCCAATGAAAGCCAGATATTTTAAAACGTAGACCGTAGGATGAATCTTGCAAGTTTAAGCAGTTTCTGCTTAAGTTATGCTTTCCTTTCTTCAGAGTTTATTTTCTTTATGCATCAATGTTGAGAAATTCAGAATGTTTGCACAGATGACTTCTGAGTTCAGACACCCTAGTTTTGATATTTGATACCTCACCGCAAATTATTTGGCTAGCAAGGCAAATCATAAAAAAGGACAAGATTATTTTTTCTGAGAACAATGAATATAATCTCAAAAATAAATAGATTCAAGCAACGGTTTTCATCCTATTTTATATGTTACAAAATTGTTCATACTTTAAAATATTGCACCTCGCACTAATGTGATTGAATGGTGTACACTGTAAACCCTCCATCAGCATTTTGCTAGTTTGTCTACAGTTGAAATCAATATTGTCCCCCATCAAGCCGTATCAGCCAATCTTCTATAAGTTTGATGCTGAGCCCAACTTTCAAACCAGACAAGACCAAATGACCCAGCATCAAGAGCATTCTTCTTCGCTGGAAGGATAGCTCAGATCTGTTCCTCACCAGGGGGAAAAACACTCAGCTCTAAACATTTTGATTTATTTGTAATGGTGGAATACCAGGAATTTGAGGAATGGGGGACTTTTTCTTCTTTATCTTGTCGAACATCATAGCTTGCGTCATGAGTAGTAGTCCTGCAATCGAAGCAGAGTTCTCAAGCACACATCTTGCAACCCTGCATGGATCTACCACCCCAGCATCAATAAGATCTTCAAACTTGTCAGTCATTGCGTTGTACCCAACCCGCCACTCACTTGCAAGAAGCTTCTCTGCAACTGCTGGACCATCAGCCCCAGCATTGTGGGCTATCGTCATAGCAGGGACTAGAAGTGCCTATAACAACATTTGCCAAATGTTATCCAATTGCTGCAAGTATTTTTTACAGCAAAAAAAATAAGCACAAATCTTTTGAGAATGTTCTGATGCATCTTAGTGAAGACCATGAAAAGGTGAATCTTTTTACGCAGGATAAACACTACAAGGAATAGCGCATCGACTGCTTAGTTTAGTTAAGTAACGGCGGTAACCTCAGGTCATCCTTTGACTTAGTGGCAGAATACAAAGATCCAGAAACAGGACATGTGCAACAAAGTGAGAGCATCAGGAAATGGAGAAACCAACCTTCCCAACTATATTTACACCAATCTTCTCTTCTGGGTCATCCACAAGATTCATGATACTTGGAATATGCTTTGATAACTGGACATATGTCACACCGCCACCTGGAGCTATGCCTTCGCTAATGGCTGCAAAAGTTGCATTCTTTGCATCCTCCACTCTTAGCTTCTTATCTTCTAGTTCAGCTTCTGTGGCTGCCCCAACCTGAATAAAACACAACTTTCTTTAAATCCCTAGATACTTGCTAACAAATTTTATACACAATTTCTGCACTATGCACCTCTCTATCCTGAAAATTTATATAATACAGCAAACTGCAAGCTTATACAAATATTTTGTATGAAAAACTATTGGGATATAGGTTTGTTCAGATAGTAACACACCTTAATAACTGCAACACCACGTGAGAGTTTGGCAATTCTTGCAGAAAACCTTTCTTTTAGATAGGTACTCGTTGTCTCCTCTAGATCCTTCTTTAGTTGCAGAATTCTTGCCTCAATCTCTGGTCTCATCGAAGGATGTGCAATGATAGTTGTCGATTCACTTGTTATTGTGATCTTCTGGGCCATACCTAATTGGTCAGAAGTAATGCCCTGAAGACCCCATCCAAGGTCACTAGCAAAGAAATCTGCACCTGTTTAATTAAGAAAAATACTCAAATTAATAGAACTAGGTAGTGTCGAAGCAATGCATCATGCAAATCCAAAATGAACTGTAAACCTTATCATCACACATATCAGTGGAACCTATAACTCTATAAGAAAGAAACCAGATAAAAGGAATTGGTCATCCTAGCAATATTCCGAAGTTCACCTGTCATAATAGCAATATCTTGGAGAATAGCCTTCTTTTCATCACCCAAACCAGGACATTTGACAACCGCAACATTTAGCAAACCATTCAGTTTGTTAAGAACCAGAGTTGAATACACTGTATGTGAAACATCCTCCGCAATAATCAACAAAGGAACACTCAACTGTGTGGTCTTCTCCAGCAAAGGAAGTATCTCTTGCACTTCACTGACCCGTTGATCCGTTAAAAGCACTCTAGCATTTTCAAATTCAACAATTGCTTTGTCTTGATTTGTGATGAAATGTGGAGAAACATAACCCTTGTCTATCTGCAAGGATCAGATGGAGGATCATTGATTATAATCTTATGATAGTGCACCACTATATTTGTGTTCTGCCAGCAAATGTTTCACAACCACCTTTCGCACTGTTGACTTGTCTTAAATAATCAAATTACTTAGTCTTTTAGTTGATATGCCCTGAGATGTAGCCACAATTTGGTTGGAAAGCAAATTACTTTGCATAAAAACAACAATTTTTCAGGGGACAAACTACTTTGCCACATAAATGTTAAATGTACCTTCATTCCTTCTTGCACCTCGACTGAAGTATATATAGAAGATGATGACTCAATTTTGATAATTCCATCAGGACCTATTTTCTCCAATGCATCAGCAATGAGGTCACCAACAGACTCATCATTGCCAGCTGATATTGAAGCTACAGCTGAAAAATGAAATTTAGAGATTTACTATAGTAACTATGTGACCCCGCATAACAGTTTATTCAATGCATGTGCAAACCTAAATGTTTCATACTTCATGCTACAATTATAAAATTCTTTCAAAGAGGGGAGAGAACAAAAGATAGTGTTGGGAGAAGGGTTCCCATCATACAATAAGCCAACAACAACTTCGCGAGGCAGGAACTAGCGATGTAACGGACGGCAACTTCGACAAAGCAGGGTGCACCAAAGTGGCTACCCTTTCAGTGATACACAGTGCATCGAAGTGGCCACCTGGACCCAGAACCAGCGGTGAAAAGCCCAGGCTCCAGCATGAGCCTGGCCTGAGTTCGAGAACTGGGAATCAGGGATGGGCCTAGATGTTGCCATGTCGGTACTTTGATACATCCACACTACTTGTCGAAGACTACAACTAGTTTCTCACTGAGCAACCCCCCGTCCTCCCTCCCTCCTGCATCCTCGCTGATCAATGCATCTGACAAAGGTTACTACCCGTGAAATGCACAGGATATACCACTTGAATTTTAGATAGCCTACTGTGTCTTTCATCATTTAATTCTTTCGAATTTTTCCACCCATGACCTGTTATTTCCAGGAGGTAAAATTTACCTTTTATGTCCTCCTTTGTACTGACAGGGATACATTTAGTCTTCAAGATCCCAATTAGTTCACGAACAGCTTTATCGATACCCTTTCTCAACGCAACTGGGTTGGCACCAGTTGCAACTGCCAACAAACCAAGATTGATGATTTCTCGGGCCAAAACAATTGCTGTTGTGGTTCCATCTCCAACAGCACTATTTGTCTTGGATGCTATCTGGTTAACATTTCCAGTGTATAAGCAGAAGTCAGTTTAAGAATAAGAAAAATAGTTAACGCTATACCTCTTGAAGTAGCATGGCACCTGCATGTTCAAGTGCATTTGGGAGCTCTATAGCCTTGGCAATAGTTACACCGTCATTAATTACTTTAGGAACATCATCTTGGTCAATAACAACATTCCTCCCTGCAGCAAACTTTTTGAGTTTTCAACAATCAAAAGCACTAGTACAAGCCCAAAGGTGGCAGCTTTAACAAGAAAGAGTAAGAACAAAAGGAATCGTTTGACCATCCAATGTGACTAGGGGAAAATGTAAATTATATCATTTTGCAACATCCACTAAATTTTAAGATAACAGCTTCATCCAATTTTTATGCTACTTCGAGCGGAAAAAAGTATGCTGGGGACATTAGATAACACTGAATTCCATGATCCAAATACAAAGGAAATTGGTAGTCGCACGTTTACACCATAAAAAAAGTTTAAAATTACTATAAGAAAACAATTCGGCCATTTAGGGAGATAGGAAATCTTTGAGCCGATTTTCTAATACCCAAAATTAGACTCAAGCCATGACTAATCGATTGCTTGCACAAAATGGATTAAGCTGAACAGCATTGTGTACAGTTAAGCCAACACTCGAGGACCGAATTGCGCCAAAGCACCCAGATTCATCAATACATCACATCAGTGACAATTGGCTACCTTATGTTACCAGCAAAACTAACAAAATTACAATGACACATTAGAATCCACAGCCGAAGCAAGCCAAAAAAAAAAAGCACCCAGATTCATCAATACATCACATCAGTGACAATTGGCTACCTTATGTTACCAGCAAAACTGACAAAATTACAATGACACATTAGAATCCACAGGCGAAGCAAGCCAAAAAAAAAAACCCACCTTTTGGGCCGAGAGTGACCGCCACAGCGTCGGCGAGCTTGTCGATACCAGCGGCCAGCCCACGGCGGCAGACGTCGCCGGAAGATATCACCTTGACGTCCGCGCGCACCGCCAGAAGGCGGTGGACCCTCGACGGCTTGGGTAGCCGACACGGCCGCTGCAGGGAGGAGGTAGAGGCCGCCGAGAACGAAACCATGGTAAGGGACATGGAAGCAGCGGCGGGACCGTAAATTCAGCACGCCGGGTTGAGGAGTGAGCTCCAGCCGCCGGAGAGGAGCGGCCGTGCGCAGGCGGCTGATGAGGGAGGGAGGTGCGCTGCGACGGTGACCAGTGGCGCCTCGCGGTGCAACGGCACAGCGAAAGAGGCACACGACGAGCCGCCGGCGCCGGAGCCCGGTACGGACGGGCCGTGAAGGGAAGGGAGTGTAGGTCTCAGTTGCCAGGACTCTAGAGAAGCGAAGTGCGAGGGCCGAGGGTTTTAGTGAATTTAGTGAATGAGAGGTTTTATCTGCGTTCTCATTTTTACTTTTTTCAAGGGAAAAAAAGTATAGGTTATCCCCCTATAGGAGATTTGCCTAGAGGTCACCCATTTCGACGGCTTTCACACAAACGACATTAATTTAGTTTATCTTTACGTCCATGACACCGTTCGCGTGAATTTGTTACCTCAACGACATTTTGGCCGACTCTGGAGAAGCGAAGGGGGCGGGGGCCGAGGGTTTTAGTGAATGAGAGGTTTTTATCTGCGTTCTCATTTTTACTTTTTTTCAAGGAAAAAAATATAGGTTACACCGTAAGCCCCGTACCTATTGCCTTAGGCCTTGTTTGTTTCAAATTAAAATTGAGTTGAGTTTTACTGTAGCAAATCTATGACCTCTTTAAAATACATTTTAAAAATTCAAAAAATTATGAAAAAATTAACTATTTGAAACCCCACAAAAATGACTATAAAATATTGCATTATTTGGCTTATACAAAAATAGCAAATTTTTATTTAATTTGATTTAATCTAAAACAAACATGGCCTTAGTATATAATGGGAGATTTACCTAGAGGACACCCAATTGACGGCCTTTATTTGACGGCCTTTATCCGAACGACATTAATTTAGTCCACCTTTATGCCTACCACACCGTACATGCGAATTTGTTACCTCAGCGATATTTTGGCCATTTTAATTTCTTTTCCTGCCATTTAGCTCTTTTTTCACTACTGAAATGACTATTTTGCCCCTTGCCATTAACCTAATACTGTGCCCGATTTGCTCCTCTGTTATTCTCAAGTTTCTTCGCAGTTGCCCCCCAACCCAAGCCGTCGCCGCCTCCTCCCCTAGGCGGCGGCCGCGATAAATATCTATTAAAATTGATGAATATCTATAAAAAAAAAATGATGAATTCCTGTCAAAAATTATGAATTCCTATAAGAAATGATGAATTTCTATTAAAAAAATGATGAATTCCAGTAAAATTTGGTGATTTTTTAAAATCAAAATCGATGAATTTTGGTCAAATTTGATGAATTTCTATAAAAAAAATTTGATGAATTTCTATCAAAATTGATGAATCTTGGTCAAATTTGATAAATTTCTATAAAAAAAACGATGAATTTTTGTCAAATTTGATGAATTTCGAATCTCTTGAATATTATTTTCACACATGAAACCATTTTCTTGTTGCAAATTACTCTAATCAGTTTCTTAAGACGCATTTGGACTAGCTAGCATGTTAATTAATTTGCTGCTTGTTGACTGGATAATAGGCAAGGGGCAAAAGGGTCATTTCAGTAGTGAAAAAGGAGCTAAATGGCAGAAAAAGAAATTAAAATGGCCAAAATGTCGTTGAGGTAACAAATTCGCGCGGACGGTGTCGTGGATGTAAAGACAGACTAAATTAATGTCGTTTGGGTTAAGGCCGTCGAAATGGGTGGCCTATAGGTAAATCTCCTGTATATAATACCACCTCAATTTCAAAGTCAGAAATTTAACACCCTAAACTTTATAAATCGGATAGATTGCTCACTGACTTAGTTTTCAACTGGTTTTGTAAAAAAAAACTATACATGGCAGCAGCCCATCTAATGCACGGCATACAATAAAGTTTTGTCTCCAATTCATCAAACAGAACATGTAAGGCACATAAGTAATTAGATACATTTAAGCTACAGATTTAAGCAATTATGTGGAGAGTTAAGCCCAAAACTTTAGTGCATGATATGTAAAATATTGCTTATTTATGCATTGGATGGGCTGCTGTCATGTACAGTTTTATCTGTCCAAAACCAGTGGGTAATCTATTCGGTTTTGGAGTTGAGGGTAAGACAATAGTTCAAGGGTGTAATTTAGACTTTTTTTTTCTTTTTTTAATACATCCCCATCAACACCATGACCGCCACCTATACCTGATCACCGGCTGGACCGGACCAGGTTTCGAGCCGGACAGTCCCACGAGACAAAGCTCGCGCCCGCCCTGATGCATCGGGCCTCAGTTTCAGGCCCAAACCCGCCCTAAAGCCCGAAAGTCTGGCCTGAAACCTGAAAGCCCGGCCCATCCACAACTTAGCGCACTGTTTCCTCGGACCCAAGCCTAGTGCACCAATCGGGCTTTTTTGGGCGGGGCTCACCAGGCCTGGATCCATGAGCAGGTCTACCCCCACCCCACATATAGACATACACACAACCAACAACACACAGTTTCCATTTCCAATTTGCAATCGCTAAAGCATTCTCAACAGACTTTTTACAATACTGTAGCAGATATAAAGAGTCTACCGGAGGAAGGAAATCTTTTTAAACTGTGATGTAAATTATTAAGTAATTTTAGACAGATGGATAAAGAGATCAATTTTAGAGAAGAGACGTAGTTGGGACAATGTTTTAGAGATTAGAGAAGAGACGTAGATACGTAGTTGGGATGCTCTTAGCACCCCGGTACTTTTGCGATGTTCTTCAAATTGTTTCCTGAAAGCTATCAAAACCTAATGTTGTGAGTATAGCATTTCGCAGTGGAACATCGGCTGATTGGCAGCCATACGCTTTATTCCAAACATGGCTAAGTTCAGAATCTACAAGAAAATATGCTGGTATGTGCAAATGTGGAATAGAATGATGAGACATATTAGAAACTCCAAAGTCCCAGCGTGCAAAAAAAATCATCTGCAAACCAACGTTTTAAATTAGGAACGATTAGCCCTTCTACTACCTATAGTCTTCCTGGATTCCTAACACAATCAAATATCAGTCAACTCATCGCTCACTGAGCATCGAACAAGGTCAGTCCTGAAGTGGCCATTGCTAAAAGCTCTAGAGATCGTCATCTCGTGCCTTGGTTATCTCCTTCAGCTGCATCTCATCTGCTTCCCCGTGTGGCACTCGAAACCACATAAGAGCAACCTTTCAGGCGTTGCAAACTTGGAGGGGGGTGCATCAGCATGAAAGCATCACCCCATTGTCGTCGTAGCGAATGAGCAGATGACATCAAGAAGTTGAAAACATAATGTAAAAGTCACTTGTCAAACGGTTGATTCCTCTGAAATGTCCCAGGAGTGAACACCGGGAAGGAACCTGTCCGCGCCCTCTCACCACGGATATCACGCTGGTGAGCATTAGGATCTCTACTTCCCTCAGGTCGAATTCTTGAGCCAATCTCATGCCTTTGAGCGTTGCTACCAGGGGTGCTCAGAATTGGCCCACCAAAGAATATAGATTGCCCTGTGTATGTTACTCTCTCTGATGGCTGCCCCGACGACATTGCTGATGATGTGTTTGCAGGTGCAAGATTTTTTCCATGGTTGCCCTGTTCGCCATTTGGATTCGCCAAGAAACGTGGGTTTCTTGCTGGCAGCTCAGCTCCAGTTCCTGCCCTTGTTTGTGCAGGCACTGACACGTACCGGCCAGCCTCTTGATCCCAAACAACAGAAGCTCTGCGGTTCTCCCGAACATAAGATGTGGCTGACTGGAACATCGGATTGGTTATCTGTGTAGTTGGGACAGGTGGCCTCACTATGCCTGGCACAGGCCTTTCAGGAGGTAGAGGTGGATGAGGTGTCACATGGAACTGGGAGTTTGAGGCAAGCTTGTGGATGTGGACTGGGCTGCTTAAACTGCTTGCACTCTGTGTGCCAGTTTCACAGTCATCCTGGCTTGCAAGACTCTGTGGGTACGAGTTCTGAAGCGGAGACAGTCTCATCTCACTCCTTGATTCCTTTGTACCACTGTAGTCAACACTCAAGCTACTCTTGACACTCGCATTGCCGCTGGAGCAAAGATCAGCTTCATGACCACGACGTGCATCTATTGGTCGGAGAACGGAGGATGATGCCCGAGCTTTTGCAGCAGCTTTCATTACCTCATTTCTATCCAACTTTGCAAGGCTCCGAGCACTGATCTTAACTGGCTTCTTAGCTTTGTTTGCCCTTTCAGCATATCCAGCAGCATCTGGGTCAATGGTTGAAGGTACCATCCCAGGTTCCAAATGTGGAATCACTTCATCCTGGTTGAAAGTTTCACCATAGCTAAAAGTTAGTGTTGTTGTAGAACTGCTTCTAACATTATAGTTATGTTCTTTCCAGCTTGAGGCTCTTGCTAAAATTTCAAAGATCATGTGTACTTGCTGTGTGCAACAGACAGACTTACCTGATCAATAAATACTCTTGGAGGTGTACACCAAGCACCCTTGTGGTGAAGGCCAAGTGAACTTCCAACACTGAATCCAGTTGTTGCTGAATTCGATGGGGAGTAGATGATGTTTGCTCCTTCCTCATCCTCTGGAGGTGCCTCACTCATAGCTCTCATTGCAACAACATAATCATAGGTTGTGATCCCCTGGTATAGAGAATAGAGAACGAACATAATCAACGAGGCAGGATTATATCTGGATAAGTATTACATTTCCACTGAAGTGTGGGAGTGAAAGGCAAACCTTTCTGATCAGTATCATGTGGAAGAAGAAAAGTTCTCCTAAAGGTACGCAGGCCACTAATGAAAGAAAAGTAAATATACCCTGCACATAAGAAATTTATTGTTTAATAATTATCAGCTGATAATTAACTATGCAAAATGCTTTTTAGAAAGTTTTGCAATAACTAGGAACAAGTGCTACGAAGATAATTCAGGGATCCTACATAGGAATATTTGCACTTCCAACCAGTAAGAATGCACTATTCTCTACTGGTAAAATAAAACAGTGAAGTGATAACATCATAGCCCAATAGTTATGTGCCTAACATGGAGTATAGGTATATTTTTTTATTAAAAAACTATAATCCACTTGCTCAAAAAAAATATATAATTCCTCGTCATACGATGGGTGGAAAGGTGCTGCTTCTGATAATAATTTCTTACAATCAAGGATCTTATACACTAAAAAGCTATTTAAGCCACAACAATTTCTTGTGCAACTTACTACAATAACAGCAAATGGAACACGGGTTAAGCCATTTCCAAGCCTGTCTTGAATGTTACTTGATGCATTCTTATTGACAAAGCAGAGTACAATAACAGCAATGCCCGCTCCAAATTCAATTGCAAGCTGTCACACAAAAGAGCGTAGATGTCAGTGGCATTTAAAGAAAAAAATAAGTCTACACAAATCCATGGAACTAAGTGAACTTTAGAAAAATGGATGTATATATATAGAAAGTCCCATAATACAGACCCAGAGGAGACTGATTGCCATCAGAGCAATAAATGAGAAATAGTTCTTCCGCCCAACACAATTATTTAGCCACTGCCAAAGATTTCCATGTTAGCTATGCACAATTAAAGATTACAGGGCAATGTACTATCACAGTGCAAAAAGTCACCCGACAATGATGATCAAATCCATCAACACACTTGTCACAACTTCTGCAGTGTTTACTGAATTTCCGGACCTGTTAATTAATTTTGTAACACGAGTTTAAACGACATAAGCATCAAATAAGTTTACCTTACGCCACACAGCTAAAAGTTAACTTAGCATACCTCAGCATTACATAATGTGCAAAATAAAGCTTCTTCACCACTGGCTTGCTGTTCTGAATCATCAGGCTTCCGGCAATCCTCCTTGACAAATAATGCACACACAAGCCCACCAAAGAAGAAACAGCCTGATCTTTTCTTTGGCTTCTGTGAGCTCAGATTTATGTTTGTCCCCCCTATAGACGAACCTCTCTGATTAGAATGGCCATCTAGAGAGCTTCTGCAGGTAGATGGAGAGTGTGTTCCAATATCATTGTTTCCTTTCTGGGGCAAATCTATGCCTTGCAATCCATCATTGTTGGCTGGTACATTGATAAAGCCATCCTCGAACTTTGACATGATCCCAGGATCTGCTGGGTTAATACTTGTGCACCGAATGTAAAGGATGAAAACAGCCAAGGCCTAAAAGTGATGTTGAGAGTTTCATGATTCCACGAAATAGCTCCCTTCAAATCACGAGAAGAACTTAAAATAAGGGTCATTTGTGAGGCTTACCACAGGGGTATAAACACCTATTGCAACATAATGAAGGATTTGCAACCCCAGAAATGGTGCGAAGAATGCATAAAATGAAACCACCAGCAGGAAGAATACTGTAATGGCAACAATCTGTCAAAAAGATATTATAAATCAGTTATCCAAATTAGTATTAAGGACTCAACTCACTGCCTAGATGCAGAAAGAGAATAAAGAATACGTTTTTTGCATGCATTTCATCAAGAAATCAACTCACTCCTGAATAAGGGGAGGAGAATTTAGCAATAAGGGTTTTAGCCCTTCTGCCCCAATAACTAACACCAGCGAACAATCATAGCATTTTGAGTAAATACATCTAGCCCTGCTTTATTAAAGCAACAAAAAAGGAGGGTGTGACCAACGAACAACCCTAACTCGAGGAATCATACTAAATCAAACACAGGCAACACAATTGGCAAGTTTTATAGCATTGCATCCCAACCAATTCCTTTAGAATTCATACCAGCCATTCGTCTCCACCAAAGTAGGCACAGCCAAAGCAAGAAGGGAAATTGAACCAATCACCACCTAGTGCGCTCTCTCTCTCTCCTCGACAGATCTCCAAAATTGATACAAAAGATTGCAAATTTCTTGCAGCCCGTCCAGGCAGCCTCGCAGGAACGGAATTATACCGCGAAAATCCTACGGTTACTAAAGATACACGCACGGAATCGAACACAAGGCCAGACAGCCGACTAGCCTCTCATGCTACACCGATCCAGGAAACACGAAGCAAGAATGGAGAGAGGGAGAGAGAGAGAGGGGCAGATTGGCGACCGCACTTGTAAGGTGTGAGCAGGGAGCTGCCAGCCATGCTTCCTCGCCATGGCGTCTCCGCCGCCGCCGCTGCCTCCTGCGTCCCCAGATCACCTCCGAGACGGCAGGCGGCAGCAAAGGGAAGGGAGGGGAAGGCCTCTCCACTCTCCAGGGCTCTTCTTGAGCTGAGACGTGAGAGGGGTAGGTTGTTCAGTAATAATTACGAGAGAAGAACACACTCCTAGCTGAGGCTGGAGCCCCACCCCACCCCACCCCTCTCCCTCGCCCAGCCTCCCTCTCTCCACTCCCCCTTGTGAATGTGATTTTCTCTCTCCTTGCACATTTGTTGATTTGTGTTGCCTTTTTCCAGTGCTGGTTTGTTGGGGAAGATTGGGTCAATTTAATGGGGATCCAGGAATCCTATGGCGTACAGGCATACTGTGACCTTCACAGCTTCACTAGCTACAGCCGAGTATACCTGCTCAGGCGCAGGGCTGACAAAAAGCTCGTTTTCTGAATTTTAGTTTCGTTTTAAATTACATCTGATTCAATTCTGAATTGTTCAAACATGAAAATTAGTCGATTTTGGTCAAACTTAAAATACACCGGGGCTCGGCTCGGCTCAAAAGGCGCTCGATTGTAAAGTTACCCCTCAAAAAATAACTAAAAACATATAGAACCAATCTACATCAATTCTAGAAAAAGCTCGAAAAAAACTCGTGTTCCAGGTCCGGCCCGACAAATCCGACCTGATCCAAAAACCCTGGCCCGATCAGTGCATCCGGCAGGATTCGGGCCTCGATTTGAAGCCCAACCATCGGGTCAGGTCGGGTCGGGCTTAGGTTCGAAAAATTACGAAATTAGCCATGGTCGAGTTGGGTTTTCGGGTTTTGGGATGGGTTTTCAGGATTTGGATCGAGTTCGGACCCAAATTTGAGGCCTGGGGCATTGGGTTGGGCCAGGCTTGGACTTGGTCCCACGGTAGCGGGTTTTCCAAACCCAGCCCGAACCAGACTCAACTCGGGGTTTGAAAAGATCTAGGTCGAGTACAATGATGTTCTGGGTCAAGCACATGGCCAAGCTTGAACGGTTGACATTGTGTTTAAGAGCTCGAGCTCCACTTTGTTGTTGCACTACCTACTAATGATGCATTGGGAATCAGACAATTGCAAAGGAAAATTTAAAATAGGCTAGTGCTATAAGTGGCCCGCAAAAGAAAAACATTTGTCATCATATCACAAAAAAATAATTTTTTTAAAATGCCACGTGTTATTAAGATAGCACAATGGTGTTCGACAAAGTGCAATTTTCAATTTTCATTAGTCGTGTGAGAGCAACTCCACCCCCCCTCCCCCTCCAAAGAGAGAGAGAGAGCGTGCAATCATACAAATGCCATGTGTGATCAAGGCTACCATATTTTAGTGACTAAAATCTGGCTTCCATTTAGGCTCAATAAGTTAAGAACTACATCCACATGCACCTGATTTTATTTTTACTTAACACACGAGACTGTTAAGCTATCGTCCAATCTTCAGCTAAAACCCTGGCACACATGGTTGCTAACCAATTCCCTAACATCTGATAAATGATTAGCATGCACATGACGAGGATCAGACGAGATTAATAACACCCACTTGAGTGCGAGAGTGAGAGTGATCATACGGCGTAGCTTGTATAAACAGCCAGGTTGGAAGAGGAAAGTAGCATCTCAATCGGGCATCATGTCCTGTCCATAGGAATGAGCTGGTCTCCTTAATGCTGATGGTACCAGCAGAGTAAAGTATCTTGTGGGACAGCCACCGCAAGGATGGACAACGAAGTAATTGACTACAGGTGCGGCTTTTGTTCATGTAAAGCCTATAGGTTATGTACTTAAATTATTTCATTGTTTTTAAGGTTTTTGTTTTCTTATATGGCAGTTTGATAATCTCGTTCCTAAATCCGATTTCGATTATCGGTTGTGGCTTTTCGAAATAATTGTTCAAAATGATCAAAGTTCAATTCTAACTTAAATTCGTATTGTACTCTACAATATTTTTTTATAAACCAGACTTTGTACTCTTAATGTTTGTCCTTAAAACTCTCAAATCAATTTTTTTTAAAACTTTTTGGCATCCCCGAGTCCCCTATGAAAGCTTATAGCTTTCCATATAATCAAAAAAAATTCAGATTAAAATAACCTCTATTGAGATAGAGAGGGAAATATCTCTTGTCCTTTTTTCCTTACATACATACATACATACATACATACATGCATACATACATACATACATACATACATACATACATACATATATAGACACACGTCTATCGTGAGTATTTTATCTTGTAATATATCATCCTATGGTCAAAAATATCATTACAAGACTTGATTGTAGTGAGACAAATCACTTATGATCGTATTCATGAACATGTATCCTCTATCCTTAGAACAGATGTGTTATGACTTATGAGGGATTGGATAGAGAAAGAAGATGTGCATTGGATTTGACATGAACAGATTGATGGAGGGAATGCCGAAGATTTTAACAACAGAGGATTTGCTTACCATATTCACAATTTCAATGGTAGCATATACATAAACTGTGACGCACACAAATTCCA
>SPJY01012323.1:0-10050 GCA_005191435.1 Raddia distichophylla | reverse complement strand
TTGACGTCGGCCAAGGCTCAGACCGACAACATAGACTACACCTGTGACGTCGGCCTCCCAAAGGCCGACGACAAAGCTCCTTCCCCAGGCCACAACCAAACGTCGGTTTTCTCTCGCCGGATAATAACTCCTCCGTATAAGTTTTCAAATAAGAAGTTTGCTCGCATATCGAATTATTAAAAGCTATCATATTGCTACACTCTCCTCCCCACCTTACGAGGTTTGAGGGGCCCGAAAATAAATCAACCGGCCGTTGGCGGGAAGGGGAGAGGAGCTGTGACGTCGGCCACGTCTAAGCCGACGTCACAAATGTCACTTTGACGTCGGCTATAGCTTGGCCGACGACACAGCTCACACCTACCCACTCCGGCCGCGGACAACGTGCTCTCGGCAAGGCAGGCAGTGTCCGCGGCATAAATCTGGCCGACGATAAAGGCTGTCGTCAGGGTTACGGCCGTCGACAGAGTTTTTTTGGCCGCGGACAAAACTATTTAGGCAGGAACTGAAATTCAAAAAACAGGAATCGTGCTCTCGGGACGGCAGGAAGTGTCGTCGGCCGAAGCTTGGCCGACGTCACTGGTGGCCGCAGACTGTCGTCTGGGTTAGAGCCGACGATACAGTTTGTTCGGCCGCGGACAAAACCATTTTGGCGGGAACAAAAATTCGGAAATCTGAACTCGCGCTCTCGGCTGGGAAGGTATTTTCGTCGGCCATAGTTTGGCCGACGTCATTACTTGCCTTATGTTTGTTTTTTCGTCGGTACTACTTTTGCCGCCGACACAAGCTGTCGTCTGGATTTGGGCCGCCGACATTGCTTTTTGCAGCCGTCGTCACAGAGATCTTTTCCTGTAGTGAATCAAAAGTTTTAAGCTCTATATCAAAGCGGCCCTGCCATGTATAACACAAGAAGCAACATATATGAGAGAGGGGGAGGCGGCGACGGCTTAGAGGTGGAGGCGTGTGGCTAAGAGGCGCGCGGGGAGATGCGGTGGCGATGGCTAGGGTTGTCACATGGGCCAAAGGCCCATGTAGTGACCTGGTCTTGCTTCCATCACAGCTTATTTTGCAATAAATAAAAAATAGAAGTCCGAATTCTAAGGAAGTCCGCTCTAATTATTCAATTCTGTGCACAGATGACAACAAATGGATGCACGGGCTGAGGTCGCACAACCCCAAGTTATGGTACAACCTAGAGTCCCGAGTGGATACGTCCTCTGGCTCGCCTTATCTCCTCAGTAGTAGGGATCCTCATCTGATTTGGCATCTTGTATAGCAGCGTCTTTGTCATGTTGAACCCACGTGGTTCACTTAGCTCGACCATCTCTCCATCATTTTGTTGCAACTCCATCCCTTCGTCATGCAGTGTCTCCCGTCGTATCTGACAATAGTGAACACACTTCCATCAGGTAGTAAACAATTCACAGTTATATCGCCATATGTGCTACGAAGTGATTCACCTGTTTAGTAAGTTTTTTGGCACGTGCGCATGTGACTGGGCCTTCATATGCTGGTGTAGGAGTTGTTGGTGCAGGAGCTGGTGTAGGAGTAGGTGCAGGAGAGGTGGAGGTGTGGGGATGTCCTCATCACAAAACTAACTGATATACGATAAAAATTGGTAGGTCTAATTAATATAGTTTCATTTTTAAGGGCAAGAAAAGTGTGTTAGTACCTAACTCTAGCTGGCATTGCAAAAACACACCTTGAGTGACAAAACAAAATTGGTGCCATGAGTGAAAAACCCTAGCCCAGTGTCAACTGCCCTGCATCGCTAGCCATCAACCTTGTCATCTCGCACGCTTACTGCTTGTTACTAGCTCCCACACGCCATCAACCATGAAGCTGCCAATGATTCATCTTTTACTCCACCGGTTATTCCTACCAACACTCCGATTTGTGCTGCAAGCACACACAAGGCTTCCATGGTGCAAGCCTGTTGAGCACACGGCTTACGCTGGCGGTGGTGACAGGTAGCAGTTATGTCCATTAGCGTTAACCTGCACACGCATGGGGCCGGCTTGGGCGACGACGAGTACCATAGGCCAATGAAGATCTTGCACTGGGGATTTGCAGCAGAGAGGGAAAGTGTTGGCGTTTGTTTAACCAGGGGTGTCGTCGACAATGATTTATATGGTGTTATGCGCTGGATCCAAACCCAATGATAACATGGAACAAGGGATCATACAGGTTCAGGCCCTCGCAGAGGGGGTAATACCCTAGTCATGTGTTATGTGATTATGATCTCACGTATTGCAATGTATGCTGAGATGTGGGATGATCTGATCCAGGGTCACCTGCTCGCCTCATATAGTGGGAGGGGGGCAGGGTTACAAGGTATGTCCTGGTCGGTTATAAGGTAAGATTCCTATTCCTATCTTTCTATTCCGGACGCATAGTTATCCGGGATTACAATCACGCGCTCCCCTATTCGTGATAGGCTTCTATATCTGTCCTACCTTGCCGTGCAAGATAAGCCATGATCTGGGTCATGCCCTCATATGTCAGGCTGGCTCGGCCCACCCCCTGTTTGGTTGTCTTAATGGCCCGCTGTGGATACCTAGGGTCCATGTATCGCACAGTAGCCACCGAGTTCTTTACAGTCGAGTTGTCGCCTTTCTGGCTGCGCTCCAACCGAGTCATGCTTCAGAGTACTTCTAATTCTTGACATCACTTCCCGACTGGTTTCCTCTTCACTCCGAGTGCTCCATTGTTTACAAGGAGACTGTGAAGCACTCAATAGAGCTCCATGCGTCGGAATTTCCCGAGTGATACCCAGTTCTATTTTCACGGTACCATTTAGTCGGCCCCTTTATAGGGCGTACGTTGTTTAGATTGGGTTTAGCCGGTGGTATCTGCATTTGACTGTCTTGGTATATAGCCGGCAGCAATCTTTAGGGCATACTCAAAAGCCTAATCCAGAATCAACTCATGATATTTGGTTTTGATTTGTGCAGTAACCAGCAGTTGGCTCAATCATGGATCATATCATAAGCATTTATCATTTTTTTATAATTAATTGAGTGGGTACCCTAGTCCCGTTTGACACGGTGACCAGTAGTCGGCCCATTGTGGGGGCGTATCCTATCTCAGCTTAAGTTTTGCTGAGTGGTACCCGTATTTGTCTGTCGCGGTGTACAGCTAGCGGCTCTTGTATGAGCATACCCTCGGAACCGTAATTCCCAACTCATGAGCTGGTTTTAGGTTAGCTTGGTAAGTATCCAAGTTCCATTTTAATATGATAACTTGCAGTCGGCCTTCTGCGAGGCATACTTTATCCCAAGATAGGTTAAGGTGAGTGGTACCTATGCTCACCTATCGTGATGTACAGCTGGCGACTCTCTTAAGTGTACCATACCTCATGCTAAACTTTAATAGAGTAGTACCTGTTCCCATTTATCATGGTTTACAGCTGGCGACCCACTCAAGGTGTACTACTATTTTTAGAAGCCCAAGCGTCATTCCTGCGCATTGCAAAATGCTCCGCCTCTTTGTCTGCACCTTGACCAGTCTTGTGTTTCCTTAATTGATCGTGCCCATCATTAGTGAATCACACCAGCATCGAATTCGATATGGCTTCGAACTGTTCTGACGAAGAAAAAACCGAAACAAAGGATCCAAAATCCAAAGCGATGCTTCATCACCCTCGGCCTATAAAAGCCCAGGACTTTTACCGTGCTTCCTCAACCGGCCTCAGATCCAGATTTTCACCTTCTTACCTTCTAGTCCTCTATTCTCCATAAACTCTCCTTCGCGCCCGGTGCCCTCGGCTGAGATCTCTGCCCCGCCGGCCGATCGTCGCGGCCTCTCGCTCGACGTCCCCCTCATGCCTCCAATTGTCATGGAGGTGACGCCTGAGGAAATGGAGACGTCATTGGTGCAGGCGGTGATTATCGCCGACTCCGAAGAGACCCTCATTGTCAACTTTTGAGACGAGGAAGAGCTGCCTCCCTCTCCAGCCCCTCCCACCGAGGTGAAGCTATGGGCAGACTTCGACACCGCCATGGAAGAGTATATGGCGGATCTGGCGGCCGAAAAGGCCACCGTCACCGCCGCCACCGCCAAGCCCAAAGTGGGAGTCAAGCCCTCGAACGGCGACACAGATGCTGCCAAGGAGGACACATCCAATGATCAAATCGCTGAGTGGTTACTACGCCCATTTTCTGAATTCAAGGCCCAACTACGACACTTCGTTGAAACTCAGGCCCAAGCCCAAATTGTTTGTGAAAGTTGGAAATGTTCCCGCTTGAATAGGGAAATTTGGCTCCATGTTTTTTGAATTCCGGGCCCGAAACGAACTCCACAAATTCAAGCTCCATTTTTGTCCCGCATCTCCTTATCTTCCAAGCCTCATTGCCTTCTCAATTGCTAGGGTTCTGAACCACCATTCTCCTACTCCCGCGCCGCCGTCGCCCATCCCCGCCGTTAGGGTTGCGCCGTTGCTGCGGCTTAGATCTCGCTCCGCCTCCAGGTTTCTACATCCCTGCCAGCTCGGTTCCCAAACCTTGCGCCCCCAAAAAATGTCTTCTGTCAAGGTCATTCCCGCGACAGACTTGCCGAAGGAATGGGTGACGTCGGTAACAACGGTGGAGCCCCTAGGAGAGATGGTTGCCACCGGAGTTCTTCTGGCACAAGAACTGATCTACTGGCGCCTAACCGCGGGTGTGTCTTCTCCTACTCCCTACATTGGGGAGGTTGTTGTCTTTAAATCTTTCTTCCAACGCCGCTTTGGACTTCCTGCCAGCGCGTTTTTCCATGGTCTTCTTATTTTTTATAAAATCAAGTTGATCAATCCGAACCCCAATTCTATTTTGCAAATCGCCACCTTTGTCCACCTTTGTGAGTCCTAGCTAGGAATTTATCCCTATTTCAACCTCTTTCGCCATCTGTTTCTTCTCAAGCCATATCCCAAGACAAACGCTCCTAAAGTAATTGGGGGCGCTGGCTTCCAGCTTCGAGATGGGATGAAGAAGCTTTATTTCTCCATTCCACTCAGGACATCCAACAAAGGCTAGCATCTAGAATGGTTTTACTATACCAACCCCGATGCTTCTCTTCCTTCCTTCGCCAAACTCATGGCCTTAGGCCCCCAGTCTCTGGCTCTTGGTCCACAGCCCCCTCGTCCGACGAGATGGGTTAGGTCACCGAGCTTTTGGGCATCACTGATAAGCGCAAGACAGAGGGCCTAAACAGAATTGGAACTATCCTCAATTTTACCCGTCGTCGAGTGCAACCTCTGGAGGAGCATGTTCACCTGTGTTTTCAATTATCGGGGACCACTGATTCCACCCGGGAAATTCCCGAGCGTGTTCCAGAGGACGTACTGCAAGCCTGATTGGCTGAGATTTTTTCCCCAGGCACCCACGTTCATAGAGAGGGCTGTCCGAGGCCATTCAGTGTCACGAAGCTCCCGCCGGAGGCAAGTACAAGACGAGCATTCAACACTCGCCCTATATCAAGATACTCATCTTCCGAATCTTTGTACATTGTTATTCGTAGGATCGACGTGCTTTCTTTTCTGATGCTCCACTTCCCAACTTGCCTCAACATAAAGATCTGAGGCAAAAACGACCTGCAAGCGACTCGGCCGAAGAGCCGAGTGCCAAGAAGGGCAAGGGCCCTTCAACAAAGAAACCCGCGAGCAAGCCCTCTACCCCTCGGTGTGAATTCGGGGACCTAACGCTTCGGCGCTCCGCAATAGAGCGCCAGTTTCACCACCATTGCAAGACAACCCTCCACCAGCGCCGTCCTCAGGGCCCAGTGCATAAGATGTTCCATCCCTGAAGGCCAACACTCAAACTTCAAGCCTCTTCAAGTCGCACAACCGCTCGGAGAGGCCTCGATATTAAAATAAAGAAATCCAACAGGTTAGTTTTATATTGACTCTTCACTTTTCTTTGTTGTGGCCATATCTTGATCATTTTCATTGCAGGGATCCTTCTGTGGAGGTCCCCATGGACACGGGGTTTGTGCACCCGTAGGAGGTGGAGGTGCCGAAAAGTATGACCGAGGTTGAGAAACCGGCCTCGCCGACCGCCTCTTTACCCATGGACGCCGAAGGCGCCACTGAATTGGCTCTACCATCTTCACCGCCTTCCTAGGTTCAACCCGAAGCTGCTCCAGCCCCGAAGGATGCGGAACCATCTTCCAGCACGGGCTCTTGCTGCGGAGCCAAAGGACTTTGAGCCCTCCGACTCCGGTGCCGAGCCTTCCGTGGAAGAAATCCCACGGGATTCTCACACTCTTCCCCTTCCTTAAAGCTCATTTGATGCCCAATGGTGTAACAAAAATTTGGAATGGGAGGTTACTGACGATGACGAAGAGGAGAGGGAGCAAAAGGAGCTCTACAAATATACTCTGAAGTATGCGGAGTTGCTTGATGTAAGCCATTCTTTTGCTTCTATCTTTGTTCACACCAACTCTTGCTTCAATATTTCTCATTTTCAGAATATGGAGCAACGCTCCAAAAGGAAGTCTGCATTCTTTCGTAAAATGCTACCCAAAATGGTAAAGCTCAGTAAATATGTGGCCGATGCGGCGGATTCTCAGGCGAAGGCCGATATCTTGGTGCGAGAACTGCGAGCCCATGCGTCAGCATTATGGGACGAGAAGATAGAAATGATCGGCAGCGTGGTAGGTTGGTCTTTTGAGGTGAGTACTCTTTAGAGCACACGCTTCATGCTGCACTTCACCTTCTTCGTTCCTTTGGCCCAGCTTGGGATCATACCATCGCCCAGCTCCATAGTCAATACAAGGCGCTGGAGAAGGAGTTCCAGGTTCGATCTAGGTTTGAAAAGGCCCAGCGGGAACCAGAAGGTATGGAACCTTTCTCAAACCGTCTTTGTTTTCTATGCTTGTCAGATATCTCGTAACGGTTCCGTCTTGCCCTAAGAGTATCAGAAGAAGATGTAGATGCAGTTTCATGTACTCAATAGGAAGATCAAGTCTGCGGATGCGGCCTATGAACAACTCCGTGAGGCCTCTACACCCTTGCGGAAGCTTTTGCTGCCAGAAGACACGTAGGTCATGATTCAACTAAAGGAAGCGCCGGAGAGGCTGAAGGTTCACTTGAAGGAGACGACGATCACTAGTGCCAGCCAAGCTTTGGCCATTGTGAAGTCTTTGTATCCTCGGGTGGAGCTCAACGCTATCAAGGACCTCGCCCGTACTGTTAGCGACGATCAGGTGGACGCCCTTATGGAGGAGGTTTGTGATACTTCTGCTACTTTGGCTAAAAATTTGGACCTGGGTCCCCTGTGAAAATTGTATCAATAGGACTTAGTTCTAAAAACTTGGCTACTTTTCGTTTATGACTTAATGCTTTCTCAATTGTTCATTATTCTGATTTATGTGAGTGGGTTTCTTTTCATTTATGCATTCCGCCCGACTTGTCTACCCCCCGAGCTCTTAGAAGTCGGCTCGAAGCTTTTCCTATGTAAGCCCAGTGGCTTAGAGTTCATCAATTTTTGGGTCAGAGCTCCAATACATAGAATAATCACTCAGAAGAATAAAAAAAAGATAAAAAATATGTGCATAGGCGCATCAATTTGGTGTAGCCTCCGACTTACTGCTTAGCTGGGACCTAGGCTAAGTAGCAAGTCAAGAGTTAACTTAGATCTGGTTCTTAATGGAAATGCCTTTATTTATTAAAAAGATAACTCAGTACAAAAATTCAAGTATAAAAGCGACGTAGCTGGTCTATGTTCCACGAGTTGTTGACAACCGTGTCGTCCTCGCGCTTGAGCCTGTAAGCCCCCAGGCGTGTCACTTCATTGACAATGTAAGAGCCTTCCCAACTTGGGGATAGCTTATGCTCGCTTTTCTAATTCCTTCGTAGGACAAGATCCCCTTTCGAGAAAGTGTGGCCTTGAATATTGCGATCGTGATAGTGACATAAGCCCTGAAGATATTTGGCCGACCGAATTATTGCAACGTCTCTAACTTCCTCCAGTCGGTCAAGATCTTCGAGTTGGTTGGCGTCCAGTTCATCTTCCTTGTAGCTCTGAACTCAAGGGGATGTGAATTCGAGATCGGTAGGTAAGACCGCCTCAGATCCATATGTTACGAAAAAAAGGTGACTGCCCGGTCGTCCTGTTAGGAGTGGTCTTAAGGCCCATAGTACCGATGGCAATTCTTTGATCCATCGAGCACTATATGGTTTAAGGCAATAAAAAATCCTTGCTTTTAGACCATGCCATTGGCTCGTTCAACCTGTCCATTGCTTCGCGGATGCGCTACGAAAGCAAAGCAAATCTTGATGTGGAGTCCCTCGCACCAACCTTGGAATTTGCCACTTGTTAAATGAGTACCATTGTTCGCGATGATTCTATTTGGTACACCAAATCTGACGATGATCTCTTGAAAAAACCCTTGCTTTTTCGGATGTGAGCTTGGCAGCTGATTTGGCTTCAATTCATTTTGAGAATTTGTCGATGGCAACAAAGAGATGAGTGAAACTGCTTTGCGCCTTTTTCAAAGGTCCAACCATGTCAAACCCCCAGACAGCGAACGGAGATGGGAATAGTCTGCAACTCTTCCGCCGGCATGTGTGCTTGTCGAGCGAAAAACTGGCAATTAACCTTCATATGTGCGGACAATGTGCTCGGCATCAGTTACGGCGGTCGGCCAGAAAAAAAACTTGACGATAAGGGTTCCCGACTAGTGTAGTAAACGCTGCGTGATGCCTGCAAATTCCCGAGTGAATTTCCTTGAGGAGATCTTTTCCTTCTTGGTCTGATATGGACCGCCTCAGCACGTCGGAAGCACTCTTATAGTAGAGTTCCTCCACGACAACAGCATAATTATGACTCTGCCTTGTAATGTGTTCCGCCTGCGCGCGGTCATCGGGGAGCTTATCCCTTAGTAGATAGTAAAAATATGGAATCTTCCAATCAAGATTGACAATCATTACTTTCGCCTCAGTTTGGCTATCTTCTGGTTGACTTGGCTCTAACTAAGACTTGGTGGAAGCTTTGTGAAGTGTCTCGACGAACACAATACTGTTACCCGAGTGGATCCCATCTTGGCGAGCTCGTCGGTGGCTTCATCATCACGGCGGATCACATGTAAGAGCTCCAACCCATAAAAGTTGTCCTCCAGCTTCCGCACCTCTTGGCAATATGCAGTCATGCTGTCGCCGATGCACGACCAATCTTTTAGTTAATTACTTGGTTGACCACGAGCCGCGATTCCCCACGAAGCTTTAATCGTCGGATGCCAAGTGATATGGCGATACGAAGCCTGTGGACGAGTGCCTCGTACTCACCAACGTTGTTTGATGCCGGGAAGTGGATCTCAAGAACATATTTCAGCTGTTCTCCCTTTGAAGAGATAAGTACTATGCTAGCCCCCACACCGCTGAGCATGAGGGAACCGTCAAAGTAAACTGTCCAATACTCCAACTCATTGACGGACGTGGGAACCTGTGATTCCACCCATTCAGCGACATAGTCGGCGATCACTTGTGATTTAATGGTTGTCCGCGATTATGTCGAAAGCTCAAATCTCGACTGCCCACTTTGCAATTCTCTCGGTGCCTCCTTGTTGTGCAGTATATCCCCAATTGGGAAAGCGGTGATCACCAAAATCATGTGTTCTTGGAAATAATGCTTAAGCTTGCGAGATGTGACTGATACGGTGTACAATAGTTTTTGCACTTGCACATACCGTATTTTGGACTCACCCAGGACCTCGCTGATGAAATAAACTGGGCGTTGGACCTTTTGAGAATGTCCAACCTCCTCCTACTCCACAACGATGATGCTGACTACAAGAATCATGGCCGCTATGTAGAGTAGAAGGGGTTCCTCAGGCATGGGAGAAACCAATGCAGGGGGTAGTAAGGAATTTTTTGAGATCCTCAAAGGCCTGCTGCACTTTGGGAATCCACTGAAATTTGCCTTGCTTCTTCAAAAGTTTGTAAAACGACATCCTGAGCTCGCCTGATTTGGAAACGAAACTGTCGAGTGCCACCATACATCCCGTAAGTTTCTGGACGTCTTTCTGGGAAGTCGGAGCTTCCATCTTGATGATTGTGTTATTTTTTTTTGGGTTAGC
>SPJY01012290.1:0-16684 GCA_005191435.1 Raddia distichophylla | reverse complement strand
CCTGGGGGCAGTAGCGACGGGTGAAGAACTTTCGTCCTCGAGCTCCTACCTTTCTTCTTCCGCCCGATCGTCTTCGGGCAAGGTCGGTGCCGCTTCGCTAGGCGACACCGGAACTTCCACCGGCGGGGCAACTTGTGCGCCCTGCTCGTGGCTTTCTTCTTGCACCCTGGCGGCAGGACCTTCGCCCTGCTCGCCAGTGGCCTCCGTCGCCTCAGGGATGGGCTGCCCCTGCAACGAAGTGTCCGGTAGGACCGCCTGCTCGGTCCCACCTAGGGCAGCTGGCGGAGCCATCCCTTCGGCTCCACCCTTCGTGGCGCCGTGCTCCGCTCTTTGGGCTTCCAGCTTGTTGATCGGGCCCTTCAGGGAGTCGATTCGGTCGCTGGAGTAGCCTGGGATCAAAGCCCACGCTGCCAGCTTGTCCTTCAGGGAGAGCAGCCTCGTTGCCCGCGAGGCACCGTGTAGGTGCTCGGGCAGCAAGGACCGCTCGACCGCGGCGTACACGTAGTCCGCGTCGACCTCCTCCTGGCCAGCTGATGAAAAAAGGGACGGGTTAAGTCCTACGCGGTTCGATGGGTTGTAAGTGCTAAAGGCTCGTCACTGCATACCTGCCGCGGAGGGCTTGATCTTCCTCTTCGTCGTCACAACTTTCCGCCTCTTCCTGGGGGGCTCCTTGGCCTCTTGTTCGCCTCGGCCACCAGATGCTCGCGGAGACAAGCTCAGCTCTCTGCTAAGCTGAGCGTTCTTATCGCGCAACGCAAGAAGTTTTTCCTTGCGCACGACATCTTCCTCGAGCCTCCTCTGCTCGGCGACCTATTGCAGCCGTTCCATATGGCCCGGGTGAGCCCGCGCATAGCGCCTAAGCCAAAGGGTCATGTTCCTTACCTCTTCGTCGCTTTGCCCGGTAAGGAGCAAGGGGCTTGGTCGTCTTCCGCTTGGCTGGTCGCGCGTGCGTTTGGCCTGCTCGGCGCGCTCCGTTGCCGCGGGGGGCTTCTTCGAGGGCTGGCGGCCGCCATGGCGCGGCGAGCTCCGCGTCGGCTCAGCCGCCACCTTGGGCTTCGTGGCCACCTTGGCCTTGCCCTTCTTTGCTTTCTCCTTCTCTGACCCAGAGAGTTCCTCCACGATCCCTCCAAGGATCAGCTGGTCCTCCTGTTTGTTCGGGGAGCGAATGTTAATGTCTCACAACAGTGCAAGTCTAGCAAGGAAAACGGGGAACTAAGTGAGTTACCTCGGGTGTGCGGACAAGCACGTTGCGTGGACAAGTGTAGGCCACCTCGCCGGTGACCTTTCCGTCCTTCCTAGCAGCTTTTAGCATGGAGTTGACCTGCTCGGTCACCCATACGTCTGTCGGTTCCACTGCCCGAACAGAAGAAATCTTCAGTTCCTGCTCGGATGAAATCACCAAGTAAAGGTTGAGTCTTAAAGACGCTTACCCGTGCTCTCCCTGGTGATATCTTCCCATCCTTCTATCTTATAGAAGGGGTAGGATCTTCTCCGCAGCGGACAGATCCTGTTCGCTCTGAAGTCGCGGATGATCTCCCTGCCCGTGAGCCCGAGGCCCACGAGCGAAGCGATCTTCCGCGTTAGGTACCAATTTTCGTCGGACAGCTCCGTCCGAGGCATTGGTGTTCCCTTCGCCGGCGCCTGTCCGGTGAAGATGAGCTTGCTGTCGTCACCTCGCATCGTGTAGAACCACCTCATCCACCACGTGCGCATTGAGTCGAGCAGTGGTGGACGAGGGTACGGCGCATCATCGGCAGTGGCCCGGAGCTTGAGGTAGTAGCACCCAAGCGCCGAAGCGGCGGAGCTGCTCCTCGTCACTGTGTAGTAGTGAAGGAACAGCCCCACCGACGAATCGATTCCCAGATAGCCTTCGCACAGGTGTGCGAAGACAGCCATCTAGAGGATGGAGTTCGGATTGAGGTTCGACACCTCCAATCCGCTGATATTGAGAAAGGCCTCCACGAAATCGCTTTCGGGAGACCTCAACCCAAAAAGAGCGAACTGCTCGAAGTTGACGAACTCTCCTTCGAGCGGCTCTGGCTCTTCCTCCTCCCCGGGCAGCCTCCAGCTCCTGGCGTCGATGTGTCCCTCCTCCTCCCAAGCCTTCAAGTCCTCCTCGATCAGGCTAGTGGCTACGAATTTGGTCATAGCTGTCCCCAGGTTTGGACGAGCAGCTCTGGGGATGGGTGGTGGCTGTTGATGCTTGTGCGCGGTTGGAATTAGGGCTTGGGAAGGAAAGGTGCGTGAGAGCAGAAGTGGCGAGCCGCGGGCGGCTTGGGTGCTTTTATAGACCCAAACGAGCAGCTTTGCAACGGATTTTTGCCACAAAACGGCTAGTTTTTTACTGCAACGGCTAATTAAAAATGGTCGCCTGTTTTCACTGCGCATCGAAGTTACCGTTGAGATCTGCCAATGGCTATTTTTCCAGTGTCTGCACTGAAGACTGAGTGCTCTGCTCGAACAGACGTATATCCCTGTTTGATGCAACAGAGTTGCTCGGTACTGATCGGGTCTGATCGGTCCCGAACATGTTCTGTTCGGTTGAACCATAGCCTGTTCGGTCGATTGTTGTTCGTCTCCGTAGCAGCAAAATTTCCCTCTTCGTGATTTAGAGTCTCAAGAGGAAGACCCCACTCTAGTGAGTCCTTTCCGCTTGAGTCTCGGGGGCTAGCTGTCGGGGATAAAATCACGGCCCATTGCCATGGCACACTCCCTGATGGCCCAATCGAACAGCCTACTAGGGCCTAGCTCCCTGGAAGGTTCTATCTGGCCCATGTGCATCCTGCCGAACAGCTTTCTGGTTGGCACGGTGCGTAACGGCCAAGGATTCGTGTTCGAGTCCGAATCGAACAGAGTTCTGCACGGCTACGTGAAGACCCGGACGTGGTTTCCCAGATTGGAGCAGAAGTCGTGATCCCCAAGAATTGGAGTTTACCTTATCTACCGTAGGATGTATTTGGCATGTATACGAGTTCGTTATGTATTCGTAGTTAGCCCGGCCCGATTATCCTTCGGTAGGTCGGTTATTCACCACTATATATACCGAGCCCCTACGGCATGTAGAGGGCACGAAGAGATCTTTGCGTACTACTCCTTGTACATCATCTACTCGCTGAGATTTGCTCGTCTCGTCGAGTTCCACCTTGTAATCCTCTTTGATATAAAAAAAAGGCTGGACGTAGGGCTATTATCTCTCCTGAGAGGCCTGAACCAGGATAAAAACCTTGCGTCTCCCTGTTGCTCGTTGGTCGTTGTTCGCTCTGTTCGGCGTGTCTCCTATCTCCCCTTCTCAAGAACCTTAGTTGACTTGAGATCGATATCTCAATCGTCGACAGTTTCTTCGTCTCCGGATAGTCGCCAGCTACCCGAATCGATCTTGTTGAGCTGTTCCATCTCCTTTGTCACGACCCCCTGCGTCTGCACAGGGAATCCGGCATCATGATCTGATACTAGGCCCAGACTAGTATCTCATGATGGACAACTCAATGGGTATCATGGCTGGCATTTCATTATTATTCAAAATAACGGAGTATTATAAGATAGCATCATGTGCTAATACAGTAAGGCAGATATTACCAAATATTAAGAACAAATAAAAAGAGCATCAGAGCAGCAACAGCCGTCAGCGACGATATCCAAGCAATTGACCAGGACACCCGCAGCTAGTCCTACACACATGAGCTCGGACCCTCCTGGCCCTGATCAGACTTGCAACCTGAATAATAAAATTATTCACGATAGATATAATGAGTACGCGGTGACCTAGCAAGCAATCCTTAACAAATATATGCAATGGCCGGCAAAGATCGTGGGAATTGGTTATTTTACAAAAGACCTATTTTCCAATCAAATTTTAGTAAACCAAGTTTTATTTGTTGAATGCATGAACTGAACCAGTCATCACGATATTACGAACATCAAAGGAAAGGTGCATCATCACACCAGATCAATCCCAGCCTACTCTAGTCAGGTTTAATTATTAAAAAGGGTGAATCTACGAGTGCAAACCTCCCGCCTCGTCCATATCCGTGGACACGGCTATCATGATAGTTTTAACTCTACAGAGTGCGTACAAATTTCCCCACAGGCCCCATCTCATCCAATAGGAGATACGGTACAAGGCTTTTTCAGCCTACTTCTCCTACCCTTTCTTTTGGTTTCCCCGGCCCCGCCGGTATCCGCCTCGGTAGGGTGCCTACTACTTCTGGACACCACCCATGGATCGTTCCCAATTAAGCCGTTTGGTCTCAAAAACGAACCTACCCCTCAGGTAAAGTAGCTAGCCTTACCCTAGGGCAAAAGTATCGAACCATAACTGGTCGGGACACAAGTTCGATCGAGAGAGAAAGAGAAATAGAAAAATCGACTCGACCTGGAGTTTAGGGTTTCGGCCAGGACACAAGTTTGGGCATGGCCGAGGAAGATTAGGGGGAAAAGAAATTAACCAGCAAAGGGGATGGACGGTTGGCTCGACCAGGATATTGGAGAGTTAGGGTTTCAAGGTTCATCGGCCAAGGGGATGAACATTCGACCGACGAGGATTGTGACGGAGGTCCACCGAAACTGGGGGTCTCGGGTGAGAGAGAGAGAGAGAGAAAGGTGGACTCGACCTAGGGTTTAGGGTTTCAGACGAGGGAGGAGATGGACGGCCGACTCGACCAGAGGTTTTAGGGTTTTGGTCGAGGGTCGGGCTAGGGTTCCGATGTACTCGACTGTGAGGGGGAAAATGAATTAACCAGAAAAGCTTAAGATTTTGGAGCATCGAGAAGTAAAGGTTGGATCGACCAGGGAATTAGGGTTCTGGTCGAGCTAGTTTCCAGTCGAGACTCAAGAGAGAGAGAAGGTTAGGGTTCTGACCGAGGAACGAATAAAAGCGAGGAGAGAACTTTTGTATCTGAAATCGTAAAGTTTGGAGTTTTCTAAATTTTAAATCATAATAAAGTTAAATTCTTATATGTAAATAATTGTTTAAGCGATTTTCATATAGAAAAATAATAGAAATTATTTTAACTAGCTTTTCTTTTTAAATAAGACTTGGGACATTCTAATATTTATTAGGATGTCACATCCTCTAATTTCTCCTTGGTCAATTTGGTCCTCCCAATCTTGGCCATGGTGAGATTTGATGGATTTGTGGTTACGTAGGGAGGGATGGGAGATTCAAAAAAGGAACAATGGGAAATACTCTAGCAAAAAGTTAGGGCACAAGATGGAGAGAAGTCAAGAGTGATTTACCTTGCCTCCATATCACCTTTTATAGGCAAACCACACCATGGTATCCCTTTTGCGCCACCAACTGTAACAAAACAGATGTGTGCGTGTTTCGCCGAATTGAACTAGCACGAGTCAGCCATGTTTTGTGCACTGTTCCAACGGCTAACAAGAATCCAACCGTTACCGTAGTCTGGCAATGGTAAAACCCTGGAGAAGGTTGCCCGAGATGCATTAGGCGAGTTTGTTGCCCGTTAAAGGTTGAAAGGCCTTAGTTCGTGCAACCCTTGCCCAACGGAGTTCGCCGCCTGATCAAAGTGTTTCTTGCCCGAATGGATGGTTTTTAATCCGGATAAAGTCTTTCTTGTCCTGGTAATAGGGGTGAAAACGAGTCAGATACGATCGGATAGTAGGTCATATCATGTCCTACCCTAATTATTTTCCTCGGGTACCGGGCTAGATACAGTTAGAGCAAAACCGGGTCGGATACAGATACGAATATCTGCGGACAGGTAGAAAACGGATATCGGATACTATACGAACGGGTAGAAACGGATATCGGGTACTTGGTCGGATAAAAGTTTAACACATATAATCCAATTACCACATAATCTATTAAACAAATACAATCCAACATGTAGAGTTCAATCGACATAAGAGCTCAATTATCGAACATAATTGAACATATAGAGTTCAATCGACACATTGTATCAAACTAGAGTCCAATTTATACATAATTCAACCAATAAAGACATAATGTGTACCAATAAAGACATACAGACATAATTCAACTAATAGGTGTCTTGGACCTATGGACGGCGACATACGACAGACCGACGGTGGCGCTCGATGGTGTGGAGGGAGCTCGGTGGCAGGGCATGGCAGGGCAACGGCGCTCGGCGGTATTGGGGTCATTGTAATAACCCGTTGGGCCCTTGTCCCAGCCCAGCCCATCTTAAGGGAGTATAAAGCATAAAACAGATGTGTGCGTGTTTCGCCGAATTGAACTAGCACGAGTCAGCCATGTTTTGTGCACTGTTCCAACGGCTAACAAGAATCCAACCGTTACCGTAGTCTGGCAATGGTAAAACCCTGGAGAAGGTTGCCCGAGATGCATTAGGCGAGTTTGTTGCCGTTAAAGGTTAAAAGGCCTTAGTTTGTCCAACCCTTGCCTAATATGGAGTTCACTGCCTGATCAAAGTGTTTCTTGCCCGAATGGATGGTTTTTAATCCGGATAAAGTCTTTCTTGTCCTGGTAATAGGGGTGAAAATGGGTCGGATACAATCGGATAGTAGGTCATAGCATATCCTACCCTAATTATTTTCCTCGGGTACGTGGTCGGATACGGTTAGAGCAAAACCGGGTCAAATATGGATACGGATATCTGCGGATTGGTAGAAAATAGATATCGGATACTATATGAACGGGTAGAAACGGATATCGGGTACTTGGTCGGATAATCGTTTAACACATATAATCCAATTACCACATAATCTATTTAACAAATACAATCCAACATATACAGTTCAATTGACATAAGAGCTCAATTATCGAACATAATTGAACATATAGAGTTCAATCGACACATTGCATCAAAATAGAGTCCAGTTTATACATAATTCAACCAATAAATACATAACGTGTACCAATAAAGACAGAAATACATAATTCATTCAACCAATAGAGTGTCGTGGACCTGTGGACGACGACATATGACAGATCGACGGCGGCGCTCGATGGCGTGGAGGGAGCTCGGTGGCGGGGCATGGCAGGGTGACGGGCCTGACGGCACTCAACGACGGGGTCACAGCGGGGCGGCGACGCTCGGGGGTGACGTGTGAAGACCGTGGCGTGGACGGCGCTGTACGGCAGGCTGGCGGCGACGCTCGGTGGCCTGGAGGCAGCTCGTGACGGGGTCACGACAGGGCGGCGATGCTCGATGGCGGGGTCAGGGCAGGGCGGCGACGCTGGATAAAAATCCTCTGCCGTTGTGCATGTAAAGGCAGAGGGGGCACTGTAGCAAACAGGTAAAAATGCATAGGTACTGTAGCAAGACAACACTGGTCATGGGTATTGTACCCAAAATACTGTTCATTAACACTGTTCATTTTCACTGTTTGGCACTGTTTACAATTAAAAATGCACAAACACTGTTCATTCTCTGCCTTTGTAACCAACGGCAGAGGATAAAAATCCGGCGACGCTCGGGGGTGCTCAGGGGCGGCTCGGGTTGGAGTCTTGGAGAGGCAGGAGTGTGGCTAATGGGCCTTCTTTTGGGGCTGGGGAGGCAGGAGTTTTTGGCTAATGGCCTTATCGGGTACCCGATTTGTTTTAATCCACGGGTACCCGAAACCGATCCGAACCCGTCGGGTATCTTTGATATTGTATCCGACCCGTACCCGATAAAAAAAAGTTGGGTATTACCCGAACCCGAACCCGGCGGTTAAAAAAAATATGCACCGGTTTGGTTACCGACAGTGATCGGGTTAATAGAGACTCAAGGCCCATTTTCATCCCTACCTGGGCCGTGTTTGTTTCAGATTAAATTAAATTAAATGAAAATTTGTTATTTTTGTATAAGCCAAATGATGTAATGTTTTATAATCATTCTTGTGGGGTTTTAAATAGTACTTCTTAAAGTTTGTAAAATATTTTTTTCATAATTTTTTGAACTCGTTAAGACGTATTTTGAGGGGATCATAAATTTGCTACAGTAAAACGCAACGCTACGTTAATCTGAAACAAACAAGGCCCTAGTAAGGTGGTAGTTGTACCCTACCCAATTCAATCCCTCTCCGAGTTAATAGAGACTCAAGGTGAAGGCCCTAGGTAGGAACAATCTTTGCTTGAGTCTCAAGGGCTAGCTGTCAAGGATTGAGTTTTGTCTTACTCGGACAGTGAAACACCTCGTGTTCTCCGGGTATTCTTCTACCTATTGCCCAAAAACATATGTGTGTATAACAAAGAAGGGGGAACTAAGCTAGGTCGGCTAGCCTAACCCAGCCTAGCATGCCTTCACTTAAGGACATCGGAAGTGGGAGATCGATCCCCACCCCATGCGTCTTCTGCCACTCGATCTAGGGAGCCGCCGCCTTCCTCGCTCGTCCCTTCATCTACGCCCTCTCTCTACTTGTCCTAGCACAACCACTTCTCCTGTCCTGGCTCTAGCTCATCTGCATGCTGGCCTGAGCCAAGCTGAGCCCCGCCAGGGCAAGCCTTTTATTGCTGCCCCATGGTGCGCCAAGCAGAGAAAGGAAGGAGAGGGAGAGCGTCGGCCATGAGGCGATGGAGGAGAGAGGAAGAGGTGTAGGGAAGGGGATCCAGCCAAGGAAGAAGGAAGGGAAAAAGAAAGATAGGTTGCATCACTCATGCTCCTTCGATCTACCTTTTGGGTAACAAATCTAGTGCTATCCCTTCTAGGAAGGTCGGATTTAAGATTGTAAGTCTATGTGTTTTGTGGATGGTGGTTGGATTATATATGCAGCGATCTTGGAGGCGTGGTTGGGCCGATTTAGTCGGGTTTTGGAGCACATTAATGTTACGGGAAATTTAGCTTATGTTCCTAGATTTCCAACGAGTCCAAGAACACGTGATTTGGCTCAACGGTTTGGGAGATATGGACTTTGGAGTGCCGTTGTCTTGTTTTGCACGCGGCGGGATTTTAATTATGTAAGTGCTATATCAGTCTACCTAGTGAATAATCTAGATGGGAGATTATGGAGAAATGGTGGAGTTAATTTTTATGGCCTAGAGAGATTAAAAGTTAGGGCTCTCGGCTTCGATGTGTTTTTGGGTAACGAATATGATGCTATTTCCTTTGTTACTCTTGTTGGGATGTTTTGAATCGGTCGATTAGAGGTTGGATATATTGGATTGGTCAGGCTAAAAGGGTCTGGCCAATACCAAAACTAGATGCTTAAGTAACAGAGTTATCGCTTAGCAATGCGAGACGTATGATTTATTTACTGTGATACTGGCTCTGTAGGTGGAGTGGCTTCAGGGTGGATGCTGAGGTTGCACTACTCCGCTTTATCTCTACTATTATAAAGCACCTTGTGGTGGTGGTGGTGATTTCACCAACTTGCATTCTCGGCCGTTTGATCTACTCATACTCACATCGGATGGTCCAACTTTAACGCCCCTCCCCCCGTGCGCTCCCAACCCTAATCCCCTCACTCCACCGCCGCCGCCTCCTCTCCCTCGCGTCGCCCCCGCATCTCTCCTCCACTTCTCTCCTGCGCCTCCCTCCCCCACCACCGCCTCGAACCCGTAGCTCCTCCTCCACCGCCGCCGCAGCCGCTTCCTTTCCCTCGCGTCGCCGCAGCGTCTCCCCTCCACCTCCCACGCCATTCTAGGGTTCTGTCGCCTTACCCCGATCCGCCCCTCGATCTACATCGACAAGGACGGCGAGCCGCTCATGTACTTCGACGACCGTGACCCCTCGCCCGAGTCGGAGTAGCCCAAAGGCGACCTCGAGGACGACCTTGGCAAAGACGACGCCGGTGCCAGCGCGGGCTGGAACCACGACTGCTCCCCGACGCCCGTGCACGGCGATGACGGCGCCGGGTCGTCATCCAGGCCGCGGAAGCGGCTGCTCAAGAAAGGCCGCAGTGGCGGCGTGCTCGGGGATGGGCTGGACGACTGGGGCGAGGAAGAGGCGGCTGCGTTGTCGAACGACGATGTGGACCTGGAGGCCGACGCCGGTATGAAGAGTAAGGGATCGTCGGTCTCAGGGACCTCGCGAGGGGTGAGGGCAAGGAGAAGAAGCGGAGGAAGGAGGACGGGAGGGAGAGGGACCGGGGGATGGGGATGAGCAGTGCACCACTACACCTCGCACGCTCCCTCTCCTCCCCATCGCCGTCCGAGCTCAACACCACCAACTTCCCAGGCCTCTTCACCGTCGTCTCCATCAACAAGATGTCCTTCAGGTACCTTGGAGTCAACTACCATGGCCACGATGTTGGGTACGTGCAGGCCAACCGCCCCGCCCCCACGCACTGCGCCGTTCGTCATGGACGCCAGCCACAAGGGCCAGACCTCCATCGGTTTCACCACCGCGAGCTTCAAAATGTGCCGCCAACCCGGGTGAGGCCATCTTCCCCTTCCCCTTACCTTGCTGCTGTTTGGTCCATCTAGACCGGATTGGATTTAGTTATCTTCTTAGCAATGAGCAGTGCAATACTTTGATTTTCATATGTTACGTATGTCCTCTCTTTTTTTTGAAAATGCCATAGTATGTGGTGATGTGGCCAAATTGAATAATCTAAGACGATATGTGATCTCAAATTACTCAATTTTACAGCTAAGTGCACGTAGTTCAGTGGCCGTGTTTAACTATTTCAATGCTATTCATTGCAATTTGCAATGGCTGCATCTTACATTCTGAAGATAGCATAACCTTGCAGTTTGTGTAATAGCCTTTTACGCTGTTCCATTTGGGATGACTAGAAACTTTACCTTTTGAGGATAGCATAACATTGCAGTTTGTGTGATAGCCTTCTACATTGTTCATTTGGGATGACCAGAAATTTTACCTGCTATAGTATTTTAGTGCCTTTTATTCAACAAAATTTTCCTGTTGATTATGTTGCATGTCTTTTTTTTTTCTTTCCAGCTGGGAATCTAATAGTTGGGGATACCATGGCGATGATGACCTTCTTTACCGTGGTCTTGGGAAAGGTGAACATTTTGGACCCACATTCACATCTGGTGACACAATTGGCGCTAGCATCAACTATTTCTCACAAGAATTTTTCTTCACGTAAGTTTGATGATTCTGGACAAATTGATAATATCTGGTTTGATTGTCTATTCAATGTTATACGTGATAGGTGTATTTCTATAGAATTCCTTGGGCAGGTATTCGTCTCTTCCGATGGTCTCATGGTGCCTCACATTGGATGGAACGTCCTCGAGGTCACTAAAGATACAGAGCTGCTGCAGGGAGCTTAAGGATGCCTCCAATAATTGAGTATTAATAAAGAAGTCTATGATAGCTTGTAGCAACAATGGCATATATCTTTTGGTCATCAAGGATCCCATGTGTTGTAGTCTGTCTCTAGCTCCCTTGTTGTTGCCCTATTAGGTGGATAGCAGGAAGACGTGTCCAAAATAGGTGAATAGAAAGAAAATATTCTTTGATACAACAATTTTAAAAAATGTAGGCAATCCTCCATATAGAAAAGGTATGGCTAAATGCAATTTGAGCGGTCGCAATTTGATTTTCATCCATGGGGTCGGGCTCGCAACGTCACAATTTGACATGCTCACATGCTCTAGATAGAGATTTGCTGCCTTGTGAACCACAGGGTGCTGCTATAGTGCTATAGATGGTGCTACAAGTGAGTGCGCAGGATGTAATGGGGCTGCAGTTTAAGCAGTCCGTGGTGAGCTGCTTTGACTTAGTTTGGCTGTTTAGCATGCAGATATCTTGCTTACAACAAGTTATTCTTAAGGTGTCTCTCATCGCTCAATCTATTTACCTCCAGTAGAAAGGAAAGAGGTAAGTAATAAGATTTGTTATGTTTGGCATTCAGGTGCCATGCTAAATTGAATTCTGTTATGGCCGATGCATGTTAGTAAAGGGGAAAGGTAAGTAATAGGTGCTGAGAATATCAAATGGTCACTTTAGGAATGCAGACAATGATCACTTTAGGGGAAATTAAAGTTTCTTTTCTGTTGTTACTATTAGGCTTTTGGTTATCCTTGTGGTCTGGGCGTGGCTAAATAGAAGTAGAGTGTAAGTATTTTCTTGCATTAGTTGATTAAGTTACTTATGCTTAAAATCCCCCGTTTCTAGCGCAGTTTTTTTTAAAAAAGCCCATTGTTATTTTTCAGATTTAATCCTTATTATCTCTCAACACAAAACTTTACTTTTATTTTCTCTTCAGCATGGACGCAATTGCTATACCGTACAAGCTGCGAGTGGTGTCTCCTTCACAAGGACTCATTATAGAAATGACAATTCCTTCTGTCTTGGATAAAACCATCCACAAGGCCTCATGAGAGGGCTAAAACGAGGCATTTATATTCAGAATTTATTTACATCATTTTGATCCTGTGTCCTGCCTTCTCCATGGAATAGTTGTTTGCTTTGCCTTCCTCTCCTCCTTTTGCTTTTGCCTCATCTCCATTGCATTGTTAATGCGATCATTCATCCACAAATCAATTGTAACATCTTTCAGAGAGTCTACAAAAAATATTAAATTCAAAAGTAGTACAAAATTGGACATGCTTAGGATTAAGCTGGAACTCTGATGTGAAGTATGATAGCAAAAAAGATTTGCAATACAAAAGATGATGTATAAACTTGTGTAGACTTAAATATGTGTCAATTCATAACATTTGTTATGACAAAATAATACTACATGCTTACCTATGCGTTTGTGTGTTTATTAGGATTTTCATCATAGCTTCTTTTATTGTGTTGACCTATATAACTGATATGTTTTTTTTTATAAATTTAAAGTACAGATATATTGAATCGCGGTCCAATAAATATTCATGGCCTAATCTAGATTGACGTGCTGATAAAAATTCCGAAAAAACAGTATATATGACACGTCGTGATGGTCGGTGACCAAATATTTTTATTTCACATAATGTTGTAATTTACGTTTTGATGTTTCGTTATCATTTATATATTCCTTCCTACTCTTTAAAGGTCCGTAGCAAAGCACGGGCACTGTACTAGTATAGGTAAAAGAGTCATGTACATGATGCTTTGAGTGTGATGATTTATAGGTGAAAGAGTCATGTACATGATGCTTTGAGTGTGATGATTTATCTAAATGATATGATACGTTAGTTTTGCTTTGCTTTACTAATGATGATTCTATGATGATGAGTGAATGAATGAATGACAATGATTGATCAATAGAGAAAAACAACGTTAAACCATGTTTATGTTGCATACATTTATGAAGCATGCATTCGAATCAGGTTGGTGAGTAAGTCATCGCTAGTTCGGAGTGCCATGCGCCAGGTCGGTGAGAAGGCCATATGGCTAATCCAGTGTGACATAAGCTAGGTTGGTGAGAAAGCTATGTGGCTAATTCGGAGTGCTCTTTATAATTCCTACATACGTAGGCAAACAGGTGTGACATCAATGAGTGTCCACTCTAGTACCAGTGCGCACTACGCAATGAGCATGACGCAATATTGCATTGATGAGCAAGCGTGGAACGTGATGAGTTGTTGCTTATGCCTTTGGATGAATATGTTTATTGTCGTTGCTATTATGTATTTTGCTGAGTCTCTTCGACTCACGCTTATTTCTTTATGTTTTTGGGTGATCTCTGGAGAGACATGTATGGCGGGAAGTAGAACACACTATTGCTCATAGCACTGAGGACATGATCACCTAATGAATATAAAAAACTAGATAATAAACCTTGTTTTTAATTTGGCTCTATGAAACTAGATATGCGAACTATACCATGGTGGGCTACATGGTTTTATGTGATTGATCTATGTTGAATGTGTCTCAGCAAGGCCATGGTAAGGCTGAGCTTGCACATGTGGTTCCAAACATTATTTTTGGGGTTGGTCATAGGTGTTGGTATGCCTAGAGGTGGCATTGAATATGTATATTGTTGTTATTCTACTTATCCTATTGAATCCTTGTAGGTGAATGTGTAATCTTAGAGGAAATTATGTCGAAATTTGCATTGAGTGTTAATGTTAGTAGCATCTATGGTCTTGGGAAGGCCGGAGTGTTACAATATGGTTGCCCGGATGACAGACGATGTGTCGGCCAAGCGTGGCTCGATGCCATGTTGATCAAGGCACTATAAGGCTTAGCAATTAAGGCTACCTCTTGCTACAACCCAACCCGTGATGGTGGGATGTGCTAGGGTTTCAAGTTTGTGTCGGGACATCTCGAATTTGTAGGGATCGATTACCATGTATGTATTTATCTTTTCGTATTTGTATTCTTAGGGTTAGTATAAATAGCAGCCTCTTGCGAGAGGGTAGAGCAGATTGATACAAGCATAGGTATACACATCCATAATCACCTTCGACATAAGTATCACGCTTCATCATCATAGCACTATCTTTCTCTAGGGAAGCATCGCACTTAGGGGGTTTTCACGCAAACTGTACCGTGATCCCTTAATTATGGTAAAGGACTGGAAGTGGGCATCCCTTGCCCGAGAGGCCTAAACTAGATTAAAAATCTCTCTGGTGTCTCTTTTATGTGTTTTACGTAAATATCTCTTCAATATCTTGAAAGTCTAGATCGGGACAAAAAAGGGGCTATCTGATCTTGCAATTAGAAGTAAACTCGACTGAAAAGTTTAATCCCAATGTCGACAACTATTGGCTTTGTCAACAAAAAAAAAGTTTCAATTCTAAGAGGAGGAAAATTGGGAAGCTCTCCAACACCGGCCGCTCCGCTCGCCGTCGCCGACAATCGGCACGCCAGTAAACTCGACTGAAAAGTTTTATCCCAATATCGACAACTAATGGCTTTGTCAAACAAAAAAAAAGTTTCGATTCTAAGAGGAGGAAAATTGGGAAGCTCTCCGACACTGGCCACTCCGCTCGTCGCCTTCTCTTCCGCTTGCCGTCGCCGAAAATCGGCACGCCATTAACCGCCATCTGGAAGCAGTTCGAGTATGCGTCGAATGGATTGAGGAATGTTTGGAGTGGTTGCGGGTGCCTGTGAAAGAAAGGGTAAAAATTTTGACACGTCGATGTATTGCCGTGTGCTGTGTCTCTGAATGATACAACGACGGGGCGGGACAGATCGAACGGTGGATCGCTGTGCCATTTTGTAAGATGGAACGGTATACCGTCGAGAAGATTTTTTTTTTTTAAAAAATGAAGGTGTGTGTTGAAGTCGTAAAAAACAACGGTCGTGTGGACGAAGGAACAACGGTCGCATTGCACTTGCACTGCCAGTGCTATCCCACCGCGACGTTTACAACGGTCGCATTGCACTTGCATTGCGCTCTGGCCTGATTATAAATTTTTGTATCCCATGCAAGTCTACATGTGGCTTGTTAATAAGACGAAGAGAAATAGCAGTTAGATAATTAGTAACGGTAAACACGAGACACTAGTCCAAGCTCCCTGGGTTCTCCTTTTATAAGCTTGGTAGTTTACTGTTAACTGCCTCCCCCCAAAGCACTTGCAGACATCACCAAGAAGCCCCCGTCCCGACCGATGGAGGCCGCTCTTGGTGCGGCGAACCTGCTCGTCGGCAAGCTGCTCGCCAAGCTCGCCGACGGCCTGGTGGCTTCGTACGTGGCCAGCTCCGAGCTGGGCCTCAACGCCGAGCAGATCAGGACCGGGCGCGCTGCTGTACGTGCACGGCCTGCTGCACGTCGCCGGGCGGAGCGGCGCCGCCGTCGACGACCACCCCAGCCTGCGCGAGCTCCTGCGGCAGCTCGGCAAGAAGGCCGACGAGGCGGAGGACGCCCTGGACGAGCTCCACTACTTCGCCCCCCGGGACCAGATCCACGGCACCCGGGAGGGCACGCTGGAGCTGGAGGTGGCTGGCCCTGCTCTCCATGCCCGCCATGCTGCCCGCCACATGTTCGGTCCCACGCTTCTCCTGCTGATCTCCATCGCATATGCAAGAAGATGGTGGTGGTGATGATGCTACCGCTGATGTGGTGGTCACCAATAACCCACGAAATGAATCCGATGCTAACACTGATAATAGTGCCAATGATCTTGGCCACGCTGATAAGCTGACATTTGACAGAGTGGACATGTCCAACAGGATCAAGTGGGTGATGCAGGATTGCAGGGCATCCACGCCCTGTGTGCTCCTGTCTCCGACCCTGTGTGCTCCTGTCTCCGACCTGCTTAGTAAAATGAACCATGTCGGCACCTTGCCAGCTAGCAATCCTACAGCACTGAAACGGCCTCTCGCTGCCTCTATAATCACGGAAGATAAGCTATATGGCAGGAGTGCCATTTTGGACCAAACAATAGATCGCATGACCGATGCACCCGGATGCCATCTTCAAACCTTATCTGTTCTCCCTATAGTCGGTCCTTGGGGGTATTGGGAAGACAACTCTTGCCAAGGCAAGCACCTTTGCAATCACGCAAGGATAAAAGAGGAGTTCCCTGTTATATCATGGGTGTGTGTATCGACTAATTTTGATGTGCTTAAGCTCACCCAAGAGATTCTCATGTCCATAGATGCGGCAGAAAATAGTGGCAGCAACATTCGAATAAATGAAATAACAAATTTAGACCAGCTTCAGAAATCCATCATAGAGAGGCTAAGATCTAGAAAGTTTTTAATTGTTTTGGATGATATCTGGACATGCAACTGTCCGGGTGACTGGAGTAACTTTTTTTTTTGAGGAAAAGGCAGGAGAACTGCCTTGAATTAATTCAAAAGGAAGGTTACACGGTCAAAATATAGGGGGAGGTTTAGGCGCATTCCCCCCGGACGCGCGTTACAATTGTGTTAACTTATTACAAAACCGGCGTCTGCTGCCACCCAAA
>SPJY01012230.1:0-11609 GCA_005191435.1 Raddia distichophylla | reverse complement strand
CTCGCCACGCAATGATTAAGATCGGTTCGTGAAGAGGTCATAAGGGTTGAAGTAACCAGATGCCTAAGGAAAAAGCGCTCACTTTCAGCAGAACGTTATGTCTAAAGCTTTTGGCGGTCGGTCGCCTAAGTCCTTTTTTCCGCAAGTAAAAGGTTGCGTAAAGGATTAACGAGACTTGTGGCAGGGAAAGCGAAAGTTTGCATTAAACAGGTCTTATGTACAAGACAAGCGGCAGAAGGGAGTTGATCACTCCTCGTCGTCGTCTTTCCCCGGTTCGGCGCCACCCATCATGGACACTCGGCCGGCAGCAACTCCGACGCGAGATCGCTCGTCCTGATCCAGCTGGCGCGGAGCCTCCCCAGTGGCGGCGTTGAGGTCGAATGCGGCGTTCTGGGCAAGGCCGTTGCCCAAGACGAACCGCGCCGCTTCAAAGGCGCCGCGGCGACCATCTTCGATCGCCCGCGCCCGCATCACCACCGGCAGGTCTCCAAGAGCCTCGGCGGCACGCCCAACCGCGCCGGCGTACTGCGTGGCGGTTTCCTCCAGCGGGGGGTACAGGGTAACCCCCAGCGGGCCCAAGACCTCCGCCAGCCCACGGTAAGCGGTGCACAGCATGGCGGTGAGGACCCCGGAGGTGCTCAGAGTGCGCTGCGCGGAGTTTCGCAGTCTCCTTGGTGGCGGAGGCAGCGGCGGCCTGCGCCGCCGCAGCCTCGCGGGTCGCCGCCTCCTTCGCAGCAACCTCCTGGTCAAGAATTCGCCGCAGCTCGCCGATAGCCTGCGTCGCCGAAGCCAGCGCCCCTTCTCGCACCGCCCAGGTGCGGGCGAGGGCGCGGAGCGCCTCGAAGGAGCACCCAATGTCAGCGGCGATGGCGGAGACGGCGTCAGTGTCGCCCGCCGCAGCGCCCGAAAGGTCCTCCACCCTTAGCGTCGGCGTCGCGGTGTTTGCGGCGGCAGGAGGCACCGTCCCCATCGGAGGAGCCGGGGGCAAGGTGGGGGCAGGAGGATCGCGCAGGCCGGAGCCTGAAGCCCCAGGATCTGACCTGTCCCACGAAGAAAAACCAGAATAGGGTTCAGGTATGCCAAAAACATATGCTAACCCTAACGTAAAAGTACGTGCGTGCATGCGTGCAGAAAGTTACCTGAAGCGGCGCCCCCCAAAGGCAAAGGGAGAGGGGGGCAGCCTCAGGCCGCTGGGCCGTAGGACCGACGCAGCCATCCCTCCTCCCATTGAGGGGGCGGAGGCGGCGGCGGGATTGTCTCGGGCAGCACCATCGAGACGGACGCCGGTAGAGGAAGCGCCGGTGCGACGAACACCGGCACAGGGGGTGCCGGCGTAGAAGAAGCCAGCACAGGCAGCGCCGGCTCCAAAGGAGTCGCCGCGCTCTCGCCAGGAGGCAGAGCGGCGGCATCAGTAGCGGGGCCCCCACCGGCGGGGACCAGAGGAGGCGGAGGCGGCCTGGGGCTCGCGGTGCGAGGCCTCTTCGGGCTTGTTCCCTCCTCCTCGTCGTCGTCTTCGGAGATGATGAGGCGGCGCTTCCCAAACGCGCGGTCGGCATCGGTTAGCGCGGGAAGCGCGACGGCCACGGAATGAGCGGCGGCCGCGGGAGCTTCCGCGGTCGTCGAAGGTTGATCACGGATTTGCAGGGGTCGCTGGACCACCTGGACCGCGGGACCAGAAACCTCCATGGGAGGCAGCGCACGCCAGTACGGGTTGCGCTCCGTTGGATCCTAGTCGCAGAGGGGTCGGACGCTTGCAGTCAGAGGGGTGTCGTCGGTTGGCGCGGGCAAAAGGCCCGCCAGCCATTGGCGGACCACCTCCTCCAACACGTTCCCTGCGGCTGGACAGCACGAAAAAGAAGAAAAAGGGAAACATCAAATCAGCAAAGAACCAAGAAGGAAAAAGCGGCTCCTCAAAGGTCAGAAGATCCAAAAGAAAGTAAGAGCACTTACCTCCGGGGATGATGCGGGTCCCATCGTCGTCGCCGTAGTACTGCTAGGCGGGGCGTGCCCTCATGCGAAGCGGGCAAAGACGGCGCCGCAGGAAGTCCGCCACCACATGGGTTCCGGTGAGCCCGTTGTGGCGGAGGTCCGCAATGCACGCCAGCATCGCCTCCGTCTCCGCCGCATCGTCGGGCTGAGACCCCCAGCAGGCGAGGGATTCGGCGGAGCCCTCGGGGAAGATAAGTTCGTCGCAGCAGCTGGAATCCTCCAAGTACAACCATTGCCGCGCCCAGTCCTTCCAGTTGGACTTGAGCGCGATCGGGATGAAGGCGACGGAGTCGCGGAGAGAGAAGTAGCAGCTCCCCACGGTCCCGCTCGAGCGCGAGCTCGCATGCAGCGTGAAGAGCCGGCGCCAGAGCGGGAGATTCGGCATCACCCCCACGAACATTTCATAGAGATGAGCGAAGATAGCCAGCATCACGATGGGATTGGAGGGAGGTGAACCGCCTGGATCTCATAGAAGGCGAGCATCCCCAGGAAGAACTCTGAGTACGGCGGGACGAGCCCCGCCAAGACGGCCCAGGTGAAGGTGATGATCTCGCCGTGGCGGGGGCTTGGTGCCATGGTACCGGCGCGAAACTGGGCGGCGGACGGCGGCACGTGCCGCTGGAGCGGCACGACCGTCTCCTCATCGGCAGCGGAGGCGGGCAAAACTGAATCAGGTGGTGGCGCTATCGGCGTCGAGGTGGTGGCCGGAGTGGCATCTCCGCGGCGACCCTTGCTGCGCTTTGGAGCCATGAGAAGGTGGCGGAAGCACGGTGGCGAAAAGGCTAAGTGCGGAGGCGCAGGCGAAGGAGCTCTACAGCGGCGGCATGAAAAGCAGATGGTGGTTTGAGGCCTTGGCGTACGAAAGGATTTGCCATGGCGCAGAGCAGTAAAGTATATATACTTGGAAGGAGCGAGAGCGACGGTTTGGATTCCAACCCCCCTCGCACGCGTGCGGCGCTAATGCCCCGCGCGCTTCGGCTTCTCTTGAAAAGCGAAGCGGTTTCCATGGAAGATCGTGCGCAGGTGGAGAATCGGGCGGACGACTGCCGCAGGTGGTGGGCCCCCCACGATTCATCTCCCATCGCGCGAGAAATGGCGAAATATCGGCTCGACGGTTCGCGTATCATGGTGGACCCGGGGGCTACTGTCGGTACAGTAAATACCAGGGTACCAAGAGCCCTCAACAAGGCGAGGGCCCCACGCGTCAAGCGGGCGATCAGGCCCCTGCGCGTGGGTGAGCTCCTTAGCACGCAAGGCGAGGGCCCCACGCGTCAGGCGGGCGATCAGGCCCCCGAGCGTGGGCGAGCTCCTCAGCGCGCAAGGCGACGGCCCCACTCGTCAGGCGGGCGATCAGGCCCCTGAGCGTGGGCGAGCTCCTCAGCGCGCAAGGCGACGGCCCCACGCGTCAGGCGGGCGATCAGGCCCCTGCGCGTGGGCGAGCTCCTCAGCGCGCAAAGCGAGGGCCCCACATGTCAGGCGGGCGATCAGGCCCTTGCACGTGGGCGAGCTCCTGAGCGCGCAAGGCGAGGGCCCCACGCGTCAGGCGGGCGATCAGGCCCCGGCGCGTGGGCGAGCTCCTCAACGCGCAAGGCGAGGGCCCCACGCGTCAGGCGGGAGATCAGGCCCCTGCGCGTGGGCGAGCACTCCGCGGCACGCGAGAGGCCCTCCACTGGCATGTGGGGCCCGGGTGGCAGGAAGCGTCCCGAGGGGAGTCTTCTGGACGAAGGCTCCTCTCTACTGTGAAGGACAGGCGCATTAAATGCGACATCACGCTGGATGGACCGAGGAAGAGATGATTACCGCCACAGTGACCTCTACAGGTCTGCTCAACTGTCACTGTGGCTCTGCGGAATTGACCGACAGAGAGAGGGTTTGCCGTCATCAGACTGGCCGCCCGCGTCAGGCGGCGCAAGTTGGGCCCCGCCTACCTCTTCGCCGGCGTGTTCACACGAGTCAGAGGCCACTTGCGAAGCACGCGTGGGCGGCGCCGCCCGGCGCAGTAGCAGCACGTTTTCGTCTCTCCGGTCTTGTCTCTCAAGTCTTATCGGTGCACTCAGTGTACTGTACCACCCCCTATGCTCTCTCCGCCAGCCCGTGGCTTGTATATAAGGAGATGAGAGAGAAAGGAGAGGGGGGGACACGCATTCTGTAACCATTCTTACGTATAACCACAACAAGAAAAGAGCTAAGGCTTGGCAGGAGTAGGACTATTAGCCGTCAGGGGGTCCGAACCTGGGTAATCTCCGCGAGTCGCTCCTCGTCGTGCCCGACGCTCGAATCGGACCGAACTCAGGCTGGTCGGCTAGCCGATCGGAAGTCTGATAGGGTGTGATTCGCTGGTGGTTCGGTGAAGAACACGCCGTCAGCACCGACCTTCGCGAAGAAGGTATTTGTACAAGCGACGTGGACGGAGACTTAGTCTTGACACGGGTACCATGGAGTCTTGTTGCTTGCGGCGTCCCGGCAACTTGACGGCGAGTCCGGCGCCCCAGAGTTGTGGACGACACGACTTCTCTTGGACTTCGGCTCTGGCGAAGTGGAAGCACCCGGTCACGAGCCGGGTGACCTTGCCTGGGGCAAGGGTTTCCTTGGTGAAGTTGTATGCTTGGTGAATGGTACGACTCGACGGCGGCTTGGACCGATGAAGCTCGGGGACGGCGAGGAGGAGTCTCAAACCCGACGGGAACAACCCCAAAGAGCACTCAAATACGATGACCGGAAGTCCCCCAAGAACTCACCAATCCGCGGAAAAGAACCAATCCAAAACACTGGAGAACGGAGGGGAGACCATGGCTTACCTTCTCCTTCACTCTCCCTCTCCTCTCCTCTCTTTTTCACCCTAACCCTAGGTGGAGATGGACATGGGCAAGGGGGAACCCATGGGAGAAGCTCTCATGAACACAAGCATATGTGGGGTGGAAATAATGAGCTCTCTCAACTCTCCTTATCAGCCACGACCTCTATTTATAACCCCTAACCCGAGCTAGGACGTGTGGCGCAGTCTGGAGCAAGGATAGACACGTGGACGGCTCAGGTCGATCGATCTGTAAATTCACCGAACACGTCTGGTCGCTCTTGGGCTCTCCTCACCGGATGCATCTGGAGGCCCTGCGGACGCGTGCGGTCGCTCGTCCGTATACAGACCGTACGCTGGCGACCCTGGTTGTACCCCTTCTGGACCTGCCCTCACCGGACCGTCCGGTCCCTCACCAGACGCGTCCGGTGGGCTGTTTTGCCCGCAACGCATGTGCAGCCTCTCAGGAATGGCAGCCTCCGGACCGTCCGGTCCCTTACCAGACGCGTCCGGTGGGCCTTGCTGGAGCAGGCCCACGGCTTAGCCTCTTTTCTCTCCTTCTCTCGGCCCTCGGATGCCTTGGCTCGATTTGGTTAGGCTTTTTGTCGGGTTTAGATCTTGGATGAAGAACGACACGCCATCTGATAAGCTCGACAAGGCTTTGGATTGAATCAGGTAGCTTTTGGGCGGTAGTTTTCGTGCCTACGGCTTTGGAATGACTTGGTGGCTACGAAAATGACTCTGGACACGACAAAGCACCTCGGATGCTTCCGAGCCCACCCGGTAGCTTCGACTCTAAGAAAACTATCCCTTGGACACCTGGCACTCTCTCGATCGCTCTCGAAGGTTCTAGACTCACCTAGGCTAGGAACCGGAGACGACGACTCGAGTGCTCAATGGGACCGACCTGCCAGAGACTGAGACTCGCACCTGACGTGCTCGAGCCTCAGACATGCACGCAACCAAAGTCATTAAAAGAAGTGCTAAGCAAATAATGTCCTTAACCTGGTTGGTGTGGCACCTAATTGCCAAAATCCTAAACCTAGGAGTCCTAGGACTTACACGGTGTTATCCTCGCTCCCGACCTACACCCTCTCCGCAATCAAACCGCTAGCTCCTATCATAAAGAGGATCGACTCCCTCAGGCGATCATGGCTTTGGAAGGGCACGGACTCCCCAGGGGCCGGTCGTGTCAGCTGGTCCGTCGTTTGCTCCCCCTTTTCGCTTGGCAGTCTTGGGGTCCTCAACCTCAATCGCTTCTCCACAGCCTTGAGGCGTGCTGGCTTTGGCTAAGCCAGTAGCACCCGAGCCCCGCTTGGGCCTCCCACCAGCTTACCGCTTCGGCCGACACTAACAACGCCCTGCTCAAGGTGGGATCCTCTATCGTCCTGGGTGATAGAGCCTCCACCTCCTTCTGCAACAACTACTGGCTGGACGGCTCTACCCCCAGGCACCTTGCACCTGGCCTTTTCGCTGCATCCGCCAGGAAAAATAGGACGGTGCTCCAAGCAATATCCAATTCAACTTGGATCTCGATCCTGAGGCGCAGCCTCACCCCGCAACTCATCCCCGAGCTCGTGTCCCTTCTTTGGCTGATATCCGAAGCGCAACTCATAGCAGGTGTGCCTGACCAACTACCCTGGCGCTTCACCCCTGATGGCAACTTCTCGGTCAAGACGGTGTACTTGCTCCAGTTTGCTTGCCGTATCGCCAGACTAGCGCTTCAATAGGTGTGGAAGCTTTGGGCCCGTCCAAGTGCAAATTCTTCCTTTGGACGTTGCTGCAGCAGCGAATCTTCACTGCAGACGTCCTGCTCCAACGGCAGCTGCCAAACGAGTATTTCTGCCCTGTTTGTAACCGGAGCCTGGAGACACCTGAACATCTGTTCTTGCAGTGCGCCTTCAGTCGCTAGGTCTGGTCCAAATTGGCGTTGTTCGCCGCTCCAAGGCTCTCCGCTCCTAGGTGGTCGCATTCCGGCAGTGTCGCCGACTAGTGGTCCGCCGATAATCTCCATCACAGCCCCAACCAAAGGGGGGTCCTCTCCATCATCGCCGCCACTATCTGGCATTTCTGGTTGGAACGCAACAGCCGGATCTTCAGATAGGAGGTGAAGGCAGCTCCAGTTTTCATCAGTCTACTCCTCGACGATCTGTGTCTCTGGGAGGCCGCAAATGCCCCCTTTGTAGCCCATGGGGGAAGGGGCCTTTTTTCTCCCCTCACCCTGTACTTCTTTCCTCTTTTGATTAATATATGGCAGTTCTCCTATTTTTGATTCGAAAAGATCTCGCCGAAGCAGAACATCAGCGCCGCTAAGAACCTCCACGCCAGAACCAGCAATTTATTTGCAAAATCTACGCTAGCTACTCTTACAAGAACCTGAAATTGAGCCTCGGATTGGGGAGGGAACACGGCAGCTGCGCCACGGTGGCCGCGCCAGCAAGGCCACGTGGTCGGCCACTCCCCCAGTCCACACGAGCCACGACCGTTGCCTACCTGACAAAGTGACAACCCCGCCCCCTCCGGCACCTCCCGCGCGTCCACCCGGACCCGCTGACCCATGGCCCCATGCGGTTTCGGTCCTACGGGTCAGTCTCTGCAGAGCCACCGCCCCGTGCGCCGCGTGGGGGGCGCATGTATCTCGCGTAAAATCTTGAGACACCGTGGCGTGGGCCCACGAGCGGCGAGCGGCAGCGCATTCGCCAGCTGTGCCTGCCACCGCTTCAAGGGCTATGCCCCCTGCGTCCCCATCTATTTACGCCAAAGCCACTCATCTTGACTTGGCCCCGTCTCCTAATCGAGCAATAACCTTTTGGATTTGTCACTGCCATCTCCGAGATCGTTAATGCTTGTATGCCACAGTACACTGTACACTAGTCAACTAAAGTGGGTTTATAGATTTTGCGTGGCGCGTCTTGTACCATTTCTACTTTCCCAATAGTACGCCAACAATACATGGATATGTCTAAGGATGCGTTTGGTTCATATATCCTCGACCATAGAGCATCTCGTCCAAGACAGAGGCCTTGTTCTTTTCAGCGTAAGGTTGAGTAAAGTTTTACTGTAGAAATAACTGATAGTTCTCAAAAAGTGACGTAAAAATTCTAAAATGTTAATTAAAAAATAGTTTTACAATCTAGAGAAGAACTACTGAAAGTCACAAAAAATATATTTCAAATTACTACAATATATAGGCTATATAAAAATAACAAAATTTGCTACAGTAAAACTCAACTTAACTTTACACTGAGAAGAACAAGGCCAGAGCGGGATCATTGTCTGAGCTCGAATGGATTCATCCAAATTTATATTACAAATTCACACCATAAGATTGATCTATCCGATATGAGATGCCTTCAACCAAACATCCAATCATTGTATAAGATTGATCTATCTTGACAGATGGTCCGAGTCAATCTAGGATGACCCAACCAAATGCTACCTAAATCACCCAAATACGTTAATAATTGCTTACTTGATATTTGTAACGAATCAAATGAACCACTCAATTCATGCGCCATATATATGTTGTATGTATGTATGTATGTATGTATGTATGTATGTATGTATGTATGTATGTATGTATGTTGACGGCGTGTTCTTCGCTTAACCACGGCGAATCACACCCCTGTCAGATTTTCTATCTTGCTAGCCGATCAGCTCGAGCTCAGTTCGATTGCTAGTCCTACTCCTGCCGAGGCTTAGCCCTTTTTCGTGTTGTGGTTGTGTGGAATGTGATTACAGAATGTTTCGAACCCCCCTCTCTTCTCTCTCCTCCTCTTTTATACAAGCCTCGAACTGACGGAGAGAGCCGAGGGGGTAGGCAGTACAGTACCCTCAGTACACTGATAAGATGTGAGGGATGAGACAGGAGAGACGAAAACGTGCTGCTACTGTGCCGACAGGCACCGCCCACGCAAACTCCGCAAGTGGCCTCTGACTCATGCGAACACGCCGATGAGAGAACGAGTGGGACCCAGCTTGCTCCTCCTGACACGGGCGGCTATCCTGATGACGGCGAACTCTCTCTCTGCTGGTCAATTCGGCTGCGCCACAGTGACTGTTGGACAGACTCGCAGAGGTCACTGTGCCGGTAATCATCTCTTCAACTATCCATCCGCGCGTAATGTACCATTGAATGCGCCTGTCCTTCGCAGCAGGGGGAGCCTTCGCCCAGAAGACTCCTTTCGGGATGCTCCCTGCCACGCGGCCCCCACTTGATGGTGGGGGGCCTACGCGCGCCGAGGGGCTCGCCCACACGCTGGAGCCTGGTCGCCCGCCTGACGTGTGGGGCCCTCGCACGGCGCTCTGAGGGGCTCGCCCACACGCTGGGGCCTGGTCGCCCGCCTGACGTGTGGGGCCCTCGCCCGGCGCTCTGAGGGGCTCGCCCACACGCTGGGGCCTGGTCGCCCGCCTGACATGTGGGGCCCTCGCCCGGCGCTCTGAGGGCCTCGCCCGCACGCTGGGGCCTGCTCGCCCGCCTGACGTGTGGGGCCCTTTCCCGGCGCTCTGAGGGGCTCGCGCACACGCTGGGGCCTGGTAAATACTTCGTCCCTTGGCGTCGCGACGAATCCTTCCGCGCGCCAAAGTGCTTTGAGCTGCCACCTGCTTTCCTTTGCCATTGCCACCAAGTTTCTTCGCCCCTTAGCTCTCACCACCGTACTTCCGCCATCTTCCAATGGCTCCTAAGCGCAGCCGGGGTCGTCGCGGGGACGCCACGTCGGCCGCGCCGCCATCTGATGCCGCTTTGCACGCCTCCGTTGCTGACGAGGAGACGGTTGCGCGGCTCCAGCGATTGGTGCCGCCTACCGCCGCCCGCTTCCGCGCCGGCACCATGGCGCCAAGTCCCCGCGACGGGGAGATCATCACCTTCACCTGGGCGGTGCTGGTGGGGCTCGTCCCGCCGTATTCCGAGTTCTTCTTGGGGGCGCTTGCCTTCTACGAGATCCAGGCACCGCACCTTTCCTCCAACTCCATCGTGATGCTGGCCATCTTCACCCACCTCTACGAAATGTTCGTGGGGGCGATGACAAGCCTCCCGCTCTGGCGCCGGCTCTTCACGCTGCATGCTAGCTCGCGCTCGAGCGGGGCGGTTGGAAGCTGCTACTTCACGCTTCGCGACACCGCCGCCTTCATCCCAGTCATGGCCAAGTCCAATTGGATGGACTGGGCGCGACAGTGGCTGTACGTGGAAGATTCCAGCGGCTGCGACGATCTGTCCTTCCCCGAGGGTCCTGCGGAATCCCTCGCCAGCTAGGGCTCTCAGCCCGACGACTCGGCGGAGATGGAGACGATGCTGGCGCGCATTGCTGAGCTCCGTCGCAATGGGCTCACTGGAACCCACGTGGCAGCGGACTTTTTGCAGCGCCGCCTCTGCCCGCTTCGCATGAGGGTGCGCCCCGCCTGGCAGTACTATGGCGATAACGATGCGACCCGCATTGCCCCTGGAGGTGAGTACTTTTGCATTCTTCTGGGTCTTCTGACTTCGCGGAATGCCTTTTTCTTTTCTTTCGATTCCTTGCCAACTTGCGGCTTCTTTCTTTTTTTCTTGCACCTAGCCGCCGGGAACGTGCCGGATGAGGTGCTCCGGTAGTGGCTAGCGGGACTCCTGTCCGCGCCAGCCGGTGACATCCTTCTGCCTGCGAGCATTCGCCCCCTCTGCGACTGGGACCCACAGGAGCGCAACTCGTATTTGCGTGCGCTGCCTCCCATGGAGGTTTCTGGTCCTGCGGTCCAGGTGGCCCGGAGACCCCTGCAAATCCGCGATCCTCCGTTAACGACCGCCGAAGCTCCTGCGGCCGCTGCTCCTCCTGTCGTGGCGGCCGACTCCGACCGCGCTCTCGGGAAGCGCTGCCTCATCCTCTCTCAAGACGATGATGACGAGGAGGGAGAGACGAGCCCAAAGAGGGCTCGCCCCTCGAGTCCTGAGCCGCTTCCGCCTCCTCCGGCCCCCTCCAGCGGGGGCCCTGCTGCTGAAGTCGTCGCTCTGCCGCCAGGCGAGAGCGCGGCGACTCTTCCGAGACCGGCGCCTCCTGCGTCGGTTTCTTCCACGCCGGCACCTCCTGTGCCGGCACCTGCCGTCGCGCCGGCTTCTCTTGCGCCGGCGCCTCCTGGGTCGGCGGTTGCTTCAACAACGCTGGCCGCGGTGGCTCCACCCCCACCTCTGCCTCCTACAACGGGAGGAGGAGCGGCGGCACCTGCTTCACGACCAAGCGGACTGACGCTGCCCCCTTCTTCCTTCGCTTTCGGGGGGCATCGCTTCAGGTAGCTTTCTCTGCATTCATGTATATTTCACATTAGGGTTAGCATGCCAGACGTTTTTCGCATACCTGAACCCTTTTGGTTTTTCTTCGCGGGATAGAGCGGATGCAGGGGCTTTAGGCTCCGTCCCGCGCGATCCGCCAACCCCCATCTTGCCCGCGGCCCCTTCGACGGAGACGGCTCCTCCAGCTGCGGAGAGTGCGCCGGTGCCGGGGCTGGGGAACCTTTCGGCCGCTGCCTCAGCCGACACCGACGCCATCTCTGCCATCGCCGCCGATGTCGGGCGCTCCTTCGAATCGCTTCGCGCCCTCGCCCACACCTGGGCGGCACGGGAAGGTGTTCTTGCTTCGGCGGCGCGAACCGTCGGCGAGTTGCGGCGGGCCCTCGACCGGAAGACTGCTGCGAGGGAAACGGCGACCCGCGAGGCTGCGGCGGCACAAGCCGCTGTCGCCTCGGCCACCAAAGACGTTGCAGATCTTCGCGCGGCGCACTCTGAGCGCCCCCGGGTCCTTGCTGACGTGCTGCGGACCGCCTACCGTGACTTGCAGAACGTCCTGTACCCACTGGG
>SPJY01012199.1:0-18942 GCA_005191435.1 Raddia distichophylla | reverse complement strand
AGTAGACAATTGCACATAAAGATCCTTTTTCCTTTTTACTTGAAATACAGTAGTAAAAAACCAAATTGCAAGTCATGATGTTTTGAGCCATTAGTCAAATCAAAATCGGCAATTAATTCTCATTGCCTTGATCATCCAACATGTAAGGGTAGATGCCTTGACTTTAAAGGTGCTGTATCATACCAATATGAATGCACCTTGTAATTCGTTCGATGTAAAAGTTGTTTTTGTTCTTCAAATACAGCCATCTTACCCTGACAATTTTATCCTATAGGGATCTTTGGTGTTCTGTACTTCATTGCTTACCACCTTTGATCTGCTCAGATGCTATGTTTTCAGCTGCCATGTGCAATTATTTTCTGTTCACTTTGTCGCTGCAGGTGCAGAGTTTTGTTTAGCTATGATGCATCCTTAATCTTGATAGTATTGTTTATTTTGTTTAAGATGTGTTCATGTGTGAACCACACAATGCTTCAGTTCAGATGCATGTATAGCAGTTAGTGTCCTTTGCTGTACCTAACACCCCAAAAGGAACTCAGACGAGTCATGACTCGTGAATGAATCTGTGCAGTTCAAACAGAAAATCATCTGACAAAATGTAGGATTTATAGTTAAGAGTAAATTGCGCTGTAGGTACCTCAAGTTGTCCCACGCGATCACATAGGTCCCAGTACCTAAAAAGTTGTCCTTAAAATTTTTGGATGCCACCTCATGGCTTTGGGACATTCTTGACCCACTTATACAACTTTAGGTACTAAAATATACAGTTTTCACGATTTGGGACCTATATGATCGCGCGGGACAACTTCAGATACCTATGGTGCAATTTACTCTATAGTTAAATAGTTACATTAAGATATGATAGGTGTATAATCAGAGATTTCAGAGTAATCTGCCTTGGTTATTTGGACAGTTAAGTGGGAATATTTTCTTCTGATTGTACTGCAGCAATGCCTGTACCATGTGTATCTGAGTATACATCATATGAGTAAATCAAGCTTGACCAAGAATATAAAAATATCTCCCAACTCGTGATTTACTGATGAAACTTGACTGCAATTCTTGAAAGCATAAGTAGCTAAAAAACTTCACAGTGGTAATAATACTAGCACATTCACATATCCATTTTGTTCCCCGCAACAGGAACTCATAAACATCTTTTTTTATAGATGGAGGAGGTACTGTTTTTTCATGAGTTAACTAAACATGAAAAATGTGAAAGAATGTCAAGTTTGAGCATTGATATGGACCTAATATCCCCCAGATTTAAAAACAAGGTAGAAAAATATTAGTAAACGATCTTAAGAAAAGGGTATCATTATGAATGATTAATACCAGAAAGATATATCAGAAATAAATAATCTGAAACTTTGTATAGACACCTGTTGTTTCGTAGTCAGACATTGAAACTTGCAAGAAGTTTGTGATGTTACCTAAAGCTAGGACTAGAGGAGTCCTTTTCCAATGCATGAACTGTCCTTTGACTTGCGCAAATGATGAAATTAAAGCAAATCATGCGTTGTTGTTGTTCATATAAGCAGATTAGAGTTGGTGCTGATTGCTAATCTCCGTGTCCTCTGCTCATCATTGGCAGGGTCAGGGAATCTTTCATCAGTTGGATTGCACTTGCATTCTTCAGGAGGCAACCAGGTTTTGACATGATATTGAGGGAACAAAATTTTCGGAGGAGAGAAGAAATTCGATGGTTGTGTATAAACATCAGGAATCTTTCAATAGTTTCACACTTAGAATTCTGACTTTTCTTTGTACTAAATGCTTGAACATACTCCTCTCTGTCATGAAAAGTCATCGTTTTAGGGCCTAAAACATACTGTAATTTTTTGAATTGAAGTGTAGATCAGTGTTGAGCATAGAGGAAGTGGTCTAAATCCAAATACTTTTCTAAATGCCATACTTTGTGTGGTGGAACTGCTGAAGAAATGGTTTGGCCTGGTGGTGAGCAGGCATTTATAACACATCATTAAAAATGATCGGCTTGTTACGCTTAGTTTTTTCATCTCTTTTAAAACTTGGTCAATATCATTGATAATTTATCCATTATTTTTTTTTCTTTTCTTCCCTTTGAGGTACGCTGCAAGGCACAGACACTGGATCATTTTTTGTAATATATGAAGAGCTGACAAGAAAATTGGAGATGTCCATGAGTTTATAAAGGCTGTAAGTTGGAACCTCCCTATATGTAGACAAATTGCACAGATAATAATGTTATCAGACTTGGTTAGCCATGTTATCATCACTTTTATCCATCATTTAGGATTCCAGGGCACTACAATCCATTATATCAACTTAACTTATGATTTTCTAGAAAAAAACATGATTAGGGGCAAGCCAAAAAAGTATGGTGAGAAGGTATGAACAGATCTGATTCTCTCAGATTTTTTTTAGCAGAATCTGTCATGGCAATTTAACTTGCAATTGTGCATGCTTCAACTATTTTTTTCTTGAGACAAACTCATCAGTACAAATGTACAATGCATTCAGTTCTGATCCTCTTGGAGCAACTATTTCAGCTAAACATCATGTACATGTGTACATTGTCATCTATCCTGGAGTACATTTTTGGAGCATAATGAACAATCTACTCCTGCTATCTATCCTGGAGCACATTTCTCAAGTATTTTTACATTTTTCGAGTATCCTGGAGTATACATGTACATTGCCATCTATGCTGAATCAAAAATGACAAAATCTGAAGAAAAAAAAAGTTGTTTTTCCTCTTCTTTAGACAAAAAAGACAACAAAGTCGTACAATCCCCACCAGTATACAGATCTGAACAGATAAATCGATCACAATTTTCTTGATTGCATATAAGGTTACTTTATGGCATATCTTTCAAAATCGGCTGCAATTTAGATTTAGTCCTGAAATTTAGGATTGCATTTAATTCTGAAATTTAGGATTGCATGCTAAAATTTAGGTAACCTGAGCTTGTAGCTGTTGATTTCATACAAATATGAACATGCATGTATACTCGTCTTGCATCTGCTGCTACCTACTCCAATTGGAGTACAAATTAATAAGAAAAAAAATGAAAAATTGTAGTTGAAGGCATGAAGTTATCTATCACACAAAGCCACATACTCCAATTAGAGTTGAAGCAAAAATTGGTAGCCATTCAAGGTCTGAGCAATTGGAGAGGACAACTCTTGAGGTCTGAGTAGTAGCTTTCAAGTAGCTGCAACACCATGTGTGGCAGCCAGCCAAGATGGTAGCCCTTGTCCTTGTCGGCCTTCTTGGGGAGTAGAATTTGTTGGATGTTGAGCACCACCCCCATTGGACGGTGATGGTGACGCCGCCAAACAGTTCCTGGCGAGCTCCAGCACCTGGTCCACAAAACCAAACCATTGATGAGATTGAGAGCCATATTCTGGAAATAGGGCATGAGGTCTCCACGCCCATCGGCCCACGCCCTCGCTGCCTGCAGCGCTCTTCGGTGGCGCCTCGCCTGCGCTCTCCGAGGATAAAGAAAGAGGAACGAAGGGAGTACTCTGCTTTAGGAGCAAAAATGGTAGATTAACTAAACCCTCTAAAGCAATGACTTATTTTCTCGTACATTTTCACGTCGCTATAGAGACTTCGTTTTTGGAACTAAGGGAGTATCATGTATCAGAAAAAATGATCTTAATTGTCATGATGTATTGAGTTTGAACATATGTGTTATGACACGGAAGCCAGATATGTCGTCGTTATTGTAAGACTATGAGCTAATTTTTCACAAGTTGACTTCAAATTCACTTTTTTGTTCTAATTTATGTTTGCTTTCATCCCTTTATAGTCCGTGGCAAAGCACGGGCAATGTACTAGTTCTTCAAAAACGAAGGCATTGGAGTACAATAAGGCTGATTACTGCCCAACAGTTTTTGTTGGAATTTAAAAATAAAATTTCAAAGATAAGGATAAAAGCACCCAATATTAATACGAACAATACTATGCAACTACTGCATACAGTGGGAAGAAACATCATTTGTGGTTCATCATAAGTTTGATAGACCATTATTTTAGCATGTTTCTATCAACCAGGGCTCAGGGCATTGAGGGCAGCCATAGCCGATATATTTTTCTCAAACTACAGGCGTAACCTTTGGATGATGTTTGGACAACAACACAAATGAGATGATACATATTTGCTCACCTGGCATGCACAGGTATAGGGCTTTCTGTTGTTTTGAACACTAAGACATTACAAATTGTATGAGAACATCAACCCTTATTGCATAAACACTGGTGAGCATGGGTCAATTACAAGAGCACATGAGATGAATGTGTTTCCACGGCCAGTTCTAGCCTTCTAAGCATTTGCTGTATATGTAACATGGTGTCATGGGCATCAGTTGTTTAAAGAAGGCGGGTATAGTATCACAACACAAGTAATAGCCATGTTTATTTAACCAGTGGGATTAGTCCCATAGTGGTAGCATAAATCATGTTAAGTGCTACAGGTGTGTACTGTGTGTATCCATATCCAAAACCTTTAGTAAATAGAAGAAGTTGAAACAATAACAAATTAGCAATACCCATTATATCTTAATAATACTAATCAATATTTTAAATGTGGTTCAAAAAGACATTTTTTAAAAAAATATTTAAAGAAGAAATTCCAGCCAAAAAACTACATGTTTAGATAATTAACATAACTCCTAATTGTTAAATATGCAAGAAAAAAAGCTGTGCTGAATACAGAATGTTGTTTCATTTTGGATAGCGTGCTTATCTTGTAGCAATTATTGAAGCACGATCATCAAATCAAATTAAATCAAGTCTAAGCATCTCAATTCTACAATAAGAACGGTTCATCACGCAAGTTGAAACAATTAGGAGGTCTAAGAAGCCAGGTGTTAAGGAATTTTCAACCATACATTCGCAGAAACCGTCTTCAACATGAAAATTAAATAGCATACAAGGATTAGAGAATTAAATAGCATACATACACAAAAAAGTAATTAGAATGCAAATCCAACAGTTTGTTCCACCATTAAGTAGCAGGCTTACAAACATCTTAATATATAAAGTAAAAGTTTGCTGAAAGTTTTACATCCAAGCAGCATATGCTAGTTCATCGTTAACAAAAAATAGATATTACCTAGCATAGGAAAATCTCGTGGTAAACAAATGTCCACCACCAGGAAGGAAAAAATAATCAGTACCCAATAAACTCTGGATCTCCAACATACTCTGCAATCTGATCATATTCCACACGTATCGTGGGTAGGTCGCCGGATTGGATGGATTCGCTCCGGCGGTTCTTCGCGGAGACACCAGAGGCGGCTGTCGGGGAGGTGAGCTTTATCAGTCTTTTTTCCAACTACAGTGCCAAAAAACATTTTTTGTTGCAGAACAAGTTCTTTGTCATGAGGATCTGCAAGGGGCACCACTACTCATATTTGCAAACAAACAGGTCGATGTTTTAACTTCGACCTGAAATAGTTTATGTACTACACAAAACCATCATGTAATGCTTTATCATTTGCTTAGTTGGGACTACAGTTTTTTTCGTTGTTATGATACATTTAGAGGAAATGTTCTCTGTTGATCTCATTTTGGTTTCTCTACGGCTTGGCAAGGTATCGCGGATCAACAAGATCCTGAAAGACAAAGCAAAACCAGCACCAAATTGTAGTCCTCTCAAGTTATGAACAACTTCTATGGGGTGAGACCTGGAATTGGTGGGTTCTATTAAACAATATTCATTAGCTCAAGCCGATGCAGTACACATTATGTGCAAACATCTGGTTACCAATCATATCGATGGCGGGGTACGGCTTAGACTTAATTTATTTGTGCAGTAATTTATTTGTCTTTCAGGATCTTGTTCTTTTTCAGATTAAAGTAGAGTTAGATTATAATCGCAAAAAGTTATAGGCCCTCGATAAAAGGTTTGGAGAGCCTAAAAAAATACTAAAAATTTGTTCTAGGAGCAACAGGTGGCAGTAATTCAGGTGGCAGCAGTTGCAATTGCTCAGCGATGAATGATGGTAACATGGTGCTGCAGTTCTTAACTTAAATTATAACTAGGTTCTTCTGGCATACATACTAAAATGGCCAAATTGGCTACATTATATTGTTACTTTGTGGCATTTTCTTCAGGCACATTTTTTTTTTTTTTATGATTTTACTAAAACACCCTGCTAAATGCTGGCTTGCTCAAACACACACTGGTCATTAAAAAAACTATTTATGTCCAAAAAAGGAGAGAGAGGGTTGGTAAAAAGTTCATCTTACCCTTTGGGTGGTGCCACGAGTGGTGGATAAAGAGGGGAAGACAGGGTTTCAGAAATTTAGGGTATAACAGTATAAGCCTATCCGGTTAAGGCACTCAGTTGAACCAAACTGGAAGGATTTATGGCTAGGTGTACTAGAAGACATTAGAAAATTCTCTCCCGATTTAGCCAAAATGATATTTTAATGGCTACAGTGTATTTCAGCAAACAGCCATGATTTACTCGTCGGATGGCTACATCGACGGCAAGAACGACCGCCGGCTCGACGACTGCCTCCGCTACTGCATCGTCAGCGGCAAGAAGGCGCTCGAGAGCGCCGGGCTAGGCAAGGGCTCCGAAGCGCACGGCAAGGTATGAACATCAGAATATGGTTGTGCTTGCCAGGTAGTACTGCAATGCTTGTGCCTTAGAATAGTTACAGAAATGAGAGTTTAGTCGAATTTAGTACTATGACAGAAAAGTTAAGAGCGTCTCTATTTGGACATATTTTGTTCCCTATAAATTTACGATGCTGAAAGAATTATAATCGTACCGTTGTGGTGTGTATTGCTTCGTAGTCCGACAATTGAGAAGAAAAACTCTGTTCAGGTACTTGACGTGTGTTTGTGCTCTCAGTTGAAGTTATTCTAGAAAGCCATGAGCTGACATATTTGCATATATATGTTAAAAAATGATTTAATGTATATATGGCGATACTAATAATCCGTTCCACAATTTGGCATGAGTTACATCATAACTGACCTGCAAGTTCACAATTTGTTTGTATGTTAAGTTGTTAACTTGATTTATAATGTGGTAACATTCTTACTCAGACATGAGACTATATTTTCCTGAACCAAAATGCATTGCACTCAAGTTGCTCAGGCATGGAATTGTCTTTATTTCTATTTCCTCTGACTGCTTACTAATCCAAAAATGTTACTTTTCCTGAACTTTTCTCTTTATCCTGCAATCTATAGTGTTTTCTAATTGCATCTATGTGTACTGGTTTAAGCATTCTCTTTAGTTCTGCGTCAAACTGATTTGGAACATCTATTTTTCATCGTAATGTTCAACATGGCCCACGAGAAAACACCATTATGGATTTATTTGTTTTTTCTTAGGCTTTATAGTTATATTTGGATGATGCCGCAAATAATGAATAGTTTTGTTAGACTTGTTGGTTTCTCATTCTACAATTCTCCATATGTTTCTAATAACCATTCTTGCTCACTAATTAATATGGAGGGTCTTTATGGTTGCATATGCCTATGCAGGTGTGATATGGCTGCCCAGGGTGGCAGCGATGATACGCCCTCGTTCCCGGCCGGAGACCGGAGAGGGAGCTAGATGAACTCGCCGTCGCAGCCGAGATGGCTGCTGCCGGCAAGGTTTAAGGTAATTGGCTATAACGGAGCCACCGACCGGTTTTCGTCGGCGCGCCTGAGACTATTTTTGGTGGCAACCAAGCGTGCCATTTTCTCCTGCTTCCTTTCCATTTATTCCTGCTCCTTGAGCTGCTAACTTACTTCCTAACAAAGTGGATCACAAACCACACACCACACGCACTCCCTAACAGACGCAGCCGGCCAACAACCGAGCCATCACAAAATAGGAAAACAAAACAGAATTGAACCAATCCAGAGTGCTAACTAACCGGCTGGGGTTTGGCCCTACGGTAGTAGACCCGGTCAAAGCCCTTAGCCGCATCAATACTTCCCCCCTGGGCAACAAGCTTGTCCTCAAGCTTGTAGTTTGGGTAAGAACGACGAAGAACCACCGCATCCACCCAAGTGGCCTCATCCACCGGTTCACCCTCCCAATGGACCAAAAACTGACGATGTCCCCGAATGAAGCGTTGAGCTAACAACTGGTATGGCAGCACCCGGGCGGGCGAAGCAGGGGTTGAGACGCCCATTGGCAAAGAAGGAGCTTCAGCTGGGGGAGAACCTTTGAAAGGCTTCAAGAGCGACACGTGAAACACATCGTGGATACGAGCAGAAGGTGGCAGGGCAAGTCGGTAGGCCACTGCGCCTACTCGCGCCACAATCTGGTAAGGCCCGAAGAACCTTGGAGAGAGCTTATGTTGACCCGAAGGACGCACTGAGAGCTGACGATGAGGTTGAACACGGAGCCAGACCCAAGAGTGCACCGGGTACTCGACTTCACGGCGATGAGCATCCTGCTGCTGCTTCATTCTGTTTTGAGCAGTGGCAAGGTGATTGCGTGCCTGCGCTACCAGGGCGTCGCGGTCGACCAGCTGACAGTCCACCGCATCAATGGTTGTCGACCCCTGGGAGTAAGGCACAAGGCTTGGAGGTGGACGCCCATAGACCAACTCAAAGGGGGACATGCGAAGGCCCGAATGGTAGGAGGTGTTGTAGCAAAACTCCGCCCATGGTAGCCACTTAACCCATGAAGCCGGATTGTCAGTGGCCAAGCAGCGAAGATACATCTCGATTGTACGGTTCACCACTTCAGTTTGCCCGTCAGTCTGTGGATGGTAGGCGGAGGACATGAGAAGGTTGGTACCACAACGCTTAAGAAGATCATGCCAAAATGCGCTGGTGAACACTGGGTTGCGATCAGAGACAATAGACTCAGGAACCCCATGGAGGCGTACCACCTTGTCAAAGAACACCTCGGCGACTGCGGAAGCGGTGGAAGGTCCCTTGAGTGCAATGAAATGGCCAGATTTGGAGAGACGGTCAACGACCACCAAGAGGGCTGTCATGCCCTGAGATTTGGGTAACCCCACTACAAAATCCATAGAGATGTCGGCCCAAACATGGTGGGGTACTGGCAGCGGCTGGAGAAGACCTGCTGGGGACTGTGTGCTGGACTTGCACTGCTGACGCACCATACACTCCACAATGTACTACTCAACTGTGTGGCGCTCGCCGTCCCAGAAGAAGTGGTGTTTGATGCGGTGCAATGTCTTATGAATCCCCTCATGGGTCAGATCATGATAAGCAGCAACTATGCGACGCCCCAGGTTGGAAGAGGAAGGCACAAAGAGACGGCCGGACCGGAAAAGTAGTCCATCCACCGATGTCCACGCTGAACCAGAAGAGGCAGCTCCTTCCAGTAGCTGAGTACAGCGCTGTTGGACCTCTGGATGCGCCTGGAGCTCAGTTCTCCATGCCTCCATGAGAGAGCTGGTAGGTGCAGACAAGGCAGCACAAGAAGCCATTGGTTCAAAGGCCCTGGACAGCGCATCAGCAGCTCGGTTGGCACGACCAGGCTTGTACTCCACCACGAAATCGAATCCCATCAATTTGCTAAGCCAATGTTGTTGCGGGGGCGTGATGAGAGCCTGTTCAAGGAGGTACTTGAGGCTGGCGTGGTCGGTTCGAACCACGAATGGTCGCCCCCATAGATATGGCCTCCAGTGGCGAATTGCCTTGGAGAGCCCGATCAGTTCCCGCTCGTAGGCTGCTAGACGAGCATGGCGGTCAGCTAACCTTCGGCTGTAGAATGCAATGGGATGATCACTCTGCTGTAGGACCGCCCCAATACCAGTGCTGGATGCATCACACTCCACCACGAAGGTGCTGTCGAAGTCGGGTAATTGAAGGACAGGAGAGGATTGCAAGGCCCTCTTGAGTGCCTGGAATGAGTTCTCCTCCGCAGTGGACCATCTGAAATCTTGGCGCCGCAGGAGATTGGTCAAGGGTTCAGCAATCGTCGCATATTGCTTGATGAATCGCCGATAATAACCGGCCAGCCCGAGGAAACTGCGTACAGCCGTGGCCGACGAGGGAGTCGACCAATCCATAATGACCTGAACCTTTCTTCGGATTGACAGCCACGCCATGACTGGAAATGATGTGGCCAAGGTACCCCACCTCGTCTTGAGCAAAAGCACACTTGGCACGCTTCAAGTAGAGGTTGTGATGTCGGAGACGCTCCAAGACTAGCTGAAGATGATGTAGGTGCTCCTCCGGAGTTGCGCTGTAGATTAGAATGTCGTCGAAGAAGACCAATACAAATTTCCTTAAGAAATCCGACAATACCTCATTCATCAAAGCTTGGAACGTGGATGGAGCATTGCATAAGCCAAAGGCCATCACCAGGGACTCATAATGCCCATGATGGGTGCGGAAGGCTGTCTTCTCGATGTCTTCTTCGCGCATCCTGACTTGGTGGTAGCCGGAGCGAAGGTCCAGCTTAGAGAAAACCCGAGCACCATTCAACTCATCAAGAAGCTCCTCTACCACTGGAATTGGGAATTTGTCTTTCACTGTTTTGTCATTCAAGGCCCGATAGTCCACACATAGCCGCCATGATCCATCCTCCTTTTTCACTAACAGCACTGGTGATGAAAAGGGTGACCTGCTGGGGCGAATGATGCCTTGTTCCAGCATTTGAACACACTGCTTTTCGATCTCATCTTTCTGACGATAAGGATAGCGATATGGCCTCACTACCACTGGATTAGTTCCCTCCTTGAGGCAAATTCTGTGGTCACAATGTCGTGGCGGTGGAAGGCCCCTGGGTTCCTGGAACAGGTCATCAAAAGACCCTAAGAGGGCCTCCAACTCACTGCTGCTCACTTGTATTTGTAGTGATCGAGCCTTGGCTGAACGATCCCCCTTTCCTCGCAAGAAGATGGCATTCTTCCCATTTCCAATCATCACGCTCATCGTCTCGAAGTTCCATGTGACATCCCCAAGGGGCCGAAGCCACTGAACCCCAAGAACAGCGTCAAACCCATCCAATGGAATCACCATGAAGGAGGCGTGGAAGATATGCCCATCAATGGAAAATTCTACATCCACACGACCAAAACAGGGCAGACTTGCGCCATTTGCCACCCTCACTTGTTGGCCCATGCCAGACTGCTGCTTGAGTCCCATTCTACTAGCAGTAAACGCACTGAGGAAATTGTGCGTACTGCCGGTGTCGAGTAGGGTATGGAGACCATGTCCTTCGATGTTCATGATGACTTGCATGGTAGAACTCTTCGTTTTCGGCTATAGAATGCAATTGGGTGATCGCCCTACTGCAGTACTGCCCCAATACCAGTGCTGGATGCATCACATTCCACCACAAAAGTGTTGTTGAAGTCGGGTAAATGGAGAACCGGTGATGATTGCAGTGCCCTTTTTAGCGCCTGGAATGAATTCTCCTCTTCAGTGGACCACCGGAACCCTTGGCGCCGAAGTAAATTAGTCAATGGCTCAGCCACCATCGCATATTGCCTGATGAAGCGACGATAATAGCCGGCTAGCCCAAGGAAACTGCGCACATCAGTGGACGACGAGGGAGTCGGCCAATCCGTGATGGCCTGAACCTTCTTCGGGTTGACAGCCACACCCTGACTGGAAATGATATGGCCAAGGTACCCCACCTCATCTTGAGCAAAAGCACACTTAGCACGCTTCAAGTAGAGGTTATGAAGCCGAAGGCGCTCCAAGACTAACTGAAGATGATGTAGATGCTCCTTCGACGTGGCACTGTAGATTAGAATGTCGTCGAAGAAGACTAAGACAAATTACCTGAGAAAGTCCGACAATACCTGATTCATCAAAGCTTGGAACGTGGATGGGGCATTGCATAAGCCGAAGGCCATCACCAGGGACTCATAATGCCCATGATGAGTGCGAAAAGCTGTTTTCTCGATGTCCTCTTCGCGCATCCGAACTTGGTGGTAGCCGGAGCGAAGGTCCAGCTTAGAGAAAACCCTAGCACCATTCAACTCATCAAGAAGCTCCTCCACCACGGGAATTGGGAACTTGTCCTTCACTGTTTTATCATTCAGGGCCCGATAATCCACACATAGCCGCCATGATCCATCCTCCTTTTTCACTAACAGCACTGGAGATGAAAAGGGTGATCTGCTGGGGCGAATAATTCCCTGTTCCAGCATTTGAGTACACTGCCGTTCTATCTCATCCTTCTGGCGGTAAGGGTAGCGATATGGCCTCACTACCATTGGATCAGTCCCCTCCTTGAGACAAATATGATCACAATGCCGTGACGGTGGAAGGCCCTTGGGCTCCTGGATCAGATCATCAAAAGACCCTAAGAGGGACTCCAACTCACTGCTGCCCACCTGTAGTTGTAGCGATCGGGCCTTGGTTGAGCGATCTCCCACTCTTCGCAAGCAGATGGCACTCTTCCCACCTCCGATCACCACATTCATCATCTCGAAGTTCCATGTGACATTCCCAAGGGGCCGCAGCCACTGAACCCCAAGAACAGCATCGAACCCATCCAATGGAATCACCATGAAGGAGGCGTGGAAGACATGTCCATCAATGGAAAAGTCTGCATCCACGCGACCCAAGCAGGGCAGGCTTGCGCCATTGGCCACCCGAACTTGTTGTCCCATGCTGGACTGTTGCTGAAATTCCATTCGGCCGGCTGCATACGCACTGAGAAAGTTATGCGTACTGCCCGTGTCGAGAAGGGTATGGAGAGCATGTCCTTCCATGTTCATGATAACTTGCATAGTGGAGCCTTTCGTTGGTCCGTGTAGCGCCATGACCGATAGCGCCGGTGCCAGCGCCTCCATTTCTCCCTCTGGATGGTCCTCTTCGGTGTCCTCTTCATCCCATGCCTCCAAATAAAAGAGACGTTTACAACGATGGCCCTTAGAAAAGACCTCGTCGCAATTAAAACAAAGCCCCTTGGCTCTCCTATCTGCCATTTCATCCGCCGAGAGTCGCCGGCGGTATGGACTGATGACTCCTCCGGCAGAAGCTGAGGAAGCGGATCCAGATGCTCCCGATGCAGAACGGCCTCCGTCCGCCGGAATGGCGCTTGCTCGGCTACCCGCCAGCGATGCCACGGGCGGCGTAGTTCCCCCCTTCGATGCCGTCGCCGTTGCCGCCCATCCCGAAGACGCTGGCGCCACAGGAGGTGGCGTCGCTGCAATGCCGCGGTTGAAAGCTGGCTGGAACCGGCCTGATGGGCCTGACGGCTGCCACGCATGCATGGCCTTCGCCAGCCACGCATCCTCCCTGAACTCTGCTTCCCGGGCCAAGCCGATGGCCTCAGCTAGATCGTGAGGCCTATCCCGCCGTACATCCGCCGCCAAGGTGACTGATAAACCCGCAGTAAAGGTCTCAATCTGATCCTCCCTTCTCATCCTTGGAGTGCGCGACAATAATCGCTGGAACTCACGAGCATAGTCGTCCACACGACTATCTCCCTGTTTCAAGTTCACCAAGTAGCCTAAGGGTCCCGCGGATGAATGCCGAGTGAAACGTTGAAGGAATGTGTTGAAGAATTCCTCCCACGTGATCACCTTCACATCCCTCTCCCAGTTGTCCATCACTTGTTGTGCTTCACCCCTCAGATGCAAACCCGCCATCCGTACCCATCCATTTCCAGGGATCTCATGTGCCCGCGCGTAGCACTCGCACTGCCTCAGCCAGAGCAGCGGATCATCAACTCCGTCATAGAGATCGAGATCATACCGAGGAGTTCGAGGCACCCATCGGTCAGGATCACGGTTCACATGACGTCCGTCTTCTTCCTCGCAGCGCTGGTGAATCTCCTCCCTGTGGCCCTGTTCTTCCTGGCGCCCATTGCTGGCCGCCTCCTCTGGTTCATTCTCCTCCACCGCCTTCTTGTCTTGGAGACGAACCAACCTTTCCAAGGTCTTCTGAATATCCCTTGGAGACGAACCAATCTTTCCAAGGTCTTATGAATCTCCGTTACAGCGGTTCTTGTCTCCTCCACAGCCGTCTCCACCTTCTGGAGTCTCTCCTCCGTTGTGCCGATGTGACCAGCCACGGCTCTCCTACGACGAGGCCGAGAATGGATTGGCTCTGATACCAGTTGATATGGCTGCTCTGGGTGGCAGCGATGGAATGCCCTCGTCCCCGGTCGAAGACCGGAAAGAGAGCTGGAAGAGTTCGCCGTCGCAGCCGAGGTGGCTGCCGATGGCGGAAGCTAAGGTAAATTGGCTATAACGGAGCCACCGACCGGTTTTCGTCGGCGCGCCTGAGATTCTGTTTGGTGGCAACAAAAACGTGCCATTTTCTCCTGCTTCCTTTCCATTTATTCCTGCTCCTTGAGCTGCTAACTTACTCCCTAACAAAGTGGATCACAAAACACACACCACACGCACTCCCTAACAACCACAGCCGGCCACAGCCGAGCCACCAACAAAATAGGAAACAAAACAGAATTGAACCAATCTAGAGTGCTAACTAACCGGCTAGGGCTTGGCCCTACGGTAGTAGACCCGATCAAAGCCCTTAGCCGCATCAATACTCCCCCCCTGGGCAACAAGCTTGTCCTCAAGCTTGTAGTGTGGATAAGAACGACGAAGAACCACGGCATCCACCCAAGTGGCCTCATCCACCGGCTCACCCTCCCAATGGACCAAAAACTGACGTTGGCCCCGAATGAAGCGTTGAGCTAGCAACTGGTATGGCATCACCCTGACTGGCGAGGCAGGGGTCGAGACGCCCACTGGCAGAGGAGGAGCTTCAGCTGGGGGAGAACCTTTGAAAGCCTTCAAGAGCGACACGTGAAACACATCGTGGATACGAGCAGAAGGTGGCAGGGCAAGTCGGTAGGCCACTGCGCCTACTCGCGCCACAATCTGGTAAGGCCCAAAGAACCTTGGAGAGAGCTTGTGGTGACCCGAAGGACGCACTGAGAGCTGACGATGAGGTTGGACACGGAGCCAGACCCAAGAGTGCACTGGGTACGCGACTTCACGGCGATGAGCATCCTGCAGCTGCTTCATTCTGTTTTGAGCAGTGGCAAGGTGATGGCGTGCCTGCGCTACCAAGGCGTCGCGGTCGACCAGCTGACAGTCCACCGCATCAATGGTTGTCGCCCCTTGGGAGTAAGGCACAAGGCTTGGAGGTGGACGCCCATAGACCAACTCAAAGGGAGACATGCGAAGGCCCGAATGGTAGGAGGTGTTGTAGCAAAACTCCGCCCAAGGGAGCCACTTAACCCACGAAGACGGATTGTCGGTGGCCAAGCAGCGAAGATACATCTCAATTGTACGGTTCACCACTTCAGTTTGTCTGTCAGTCTGTGGATGGTAGGTGGAGGACATGAGCAGGTTGGTACCACAACGCTTAAGAAGATCCTGCCAAAATGCACTGGTGAACACTGGATCTCGATCTGAGACAATAGACTCAGGAACCCCATGGAGCCGTACCACCTTGTCAAAGAACACCTCGGCAACTACGGAAGCTGTGGAAGGTCCTTTGAGTGCAATGAAATGGCCAGATTTTGATAGACGGTCAACTACCACCAAGAGGGCTGCCATGCCCTGAGATTTGGGTAACCCAACTACAAAATCCATGGAGATGTCTGCCCAAACATGGTGTGGTACTGGCAGCGGTTGGAGAAGACATGCTGGGGACTGTGTGCTGGATTTGTACTGCTGACACACCATACATTCCGCAATGTACTGCTCAACTGTATGGCGCTGGCCGTCCTAGAAGAAGTGGTGATTGATGCGGTGCAATGTTTTATGAATCCCCTCATGGGTCGATCATGATAAGCAACTATGCGACGCCCTAGGTTGGAAGAAGTAGGCACAAAGAGACGGCCAGAACGGAAAAGTAGTCCATCCACCGCTGTCCACTCCGAACCAGAAGAGGCAGTTCCTTCCAGTAGCTGAGTACAGCGCTGTTGGACCTCTGGATGCGCCTGAAGCTCAGTCCGCCATGCCTCCATGAGAGAGCTGGTAGGTGTAGACAAGGCAGCACAAGATACCATTGGTTCAAAGGCCCTGGAAAGCGCATCAGCAGCTCGGTTGGCACGACCCGGCTTGTACTCCACAACGAAATCGAATCCCATCAATTTGCTAAGCCAATGTTGTTGCGGGGGCGAGATGAGAGCCTGTTCAAGGAGGTACTTGAGGCTGGCGTGGTCGGTTCGCACCACAAATGGTCGCCCCCATAGATATGGCCTCCAGTGGCGAATTGCCTTGGAGAGCCCAATAAGTTCCCGCTCGTAGGCTGCTAGGCGAGCATGGCGGTCCGCTAAACTTTGGCTATAGAATGCAATGGGATGATCACTCTGCTGTAGGACCGCCCCAATACCAGTGCTGGATGCATCACACTCCACCACGAAGGTGCTGTCGAAGTCGGGTAACTGGAGAACAGGAGATGATTGGAGGGCCCTCTTGAGCACCTGGAATGAGTTCTCCTCAGTGGACCATCTGAAATCTTGGCGTCGCAGCAGATTGGTCAGGGGTTCAGCGATCGTCGCATATTGCTTGATGAATCGCCGATAATACCCGGCCAGCCCAAGGAAACTATGCACCGCCGTGGACGACGTGGGAGTCGACCAGTCCATAATGACCTGAACCTTCTTCGGATTGACAGCCACGCCATGACTGGAAATGATATGGCCAAGGTACCCCACCTCATCTTGAGCAAAAGCACACTTGGCACGCTTCAAATAGAGAGTGTGATGCCGAAGACGAAATGATATGGCCAAGGTACCCCACCTCATCTTGAGCAAAAGCACACTTAGCACGCTTCAAGTAGAGGTTATGAAGCCGAAGGCGCTCCAAGACTAACTGAAGATGATGTAGATGCTCCTTCGACGTGGCACTGTAGATTAGAATGTCGTCGAAAAAGACTAAGACAAATTTCCTGAGAAAGTCCGACAATACATCAAAGCTTGGAACGTGGATGGAGCATTGCATAAGCCAAAGGCCATCACCAGGGATTCATAATGCCCATGATGAGTGCGGAAAGCTGTCTTCTCGATGTCCTCTTCGCGCATCCTGACTTGATGGTAGCCGGGACGGAGGTCCAGCTAGAGAAAACCCGAGCACCCTTCAACTCATCAAGAAGCTCCTCTACCACTGGAATTGGAAATTTGTCTTTCACTATTTTGTCATTCAAGGCCCGATAGTCCACACATAACCGCCATGATCCATCCTCCTTTTTCACTAACAGCACTGGTGATGAGAAGGGTGACCTGCTGGGGCGAATAATGCCTTGTTCTAGCATTTGAACACACTGCTTTTCGATCTCGTTTTCTGACGATAAGGATAGCGATATGGCCTTACTACCACTGGATCAGTCCCCTCCTTGAGGCAAATTCGGTAGTCACAATGTCGTGGCGGCGAAAGGCCCTTGGGTTCCTGGAACAGGTCATCAAAAGACCCTAAGAGGGCCTCCAACTCACTGCTGCCCACCTGTAGTTGTAGTGATCGAGCCTTGGCTGAACAATCCCCCTTTCCCCGCAAGAAGATAGCATTCTTCCCATTTCCAATCATCACATTCATCGTCTCGAAGTTCCATGTGACATTCCCAAGGGGCCGAAGCCACTAAACCCCAAGAACAGCGTCAAACCCATCCAATGGAATCACCATGAAGGGGGCGTGGAAGATATGACCATCAATGGAAAATTCTGCATCCACACGACCAAAACAGGGCAGACTTGCGCCATTTGCCACCCTAACTTGTTGGCCTATGCCGAACTGCTGCTTGAGTTCTACTAGCAGCAAACGCACTGAGGAAGTTGTGCGTACTGCCTGTGTCGAGTAGGGTATGGAGATCATGTCCTTCGATGTTCATGATGACTTGCATAGTAGAGCCCTTCGTTGGTCCTTGCAGCGCCATGGCGGACAGCGCTGGTTCCAACGCTTCTCTTTCTTCCTCTGAGTGTTCCTCCCCTGTATCTTCTTCATCCAAGCCTCTAAATAAAAGAGACGCTTACAACGATGACCCTTAGAGAAGACTTCATCGCAATTGAAGCAAAGTCCCTTGGCTCTCCTATCTGCCATTTCATCCGTTGAGAGCCTTCGCCGGTATGGACTTGTGACTCCTCCGGCAGAAGCTGAAGAAGCTGTTCCAGAGGCTCCCGCTGCAGAGCGTCCTCCGCCGGCCAGACCGACGCTTGCCCGACTGACCGCCGGCGATGCCACCGGTGGCGTGGTTCCTCCCTTTGAGGCCGTCGCTGTTGCCGCCCATCCCGAAGACGCCGGCGCCACTGGAGGTGGTGTCGCGGCAATGCCGCGGCTGAAAGCCGACCGGAATCGGCTTGACGGCTGCCACGCCTGCGCAGCCTTCGCCAACCACGCATTCTCCCTGAACTCTGCTTCCCGAGCCAAGCCTATGGCCTCAGCCAGGTCGTGAGGTCTATCCCGCCGAACATCCGCCGCCAAAGTGACGAACAGTCCCGCCGTAAAGGTCTCAATCTGATCCTCCCTTCTCATCCTCTGAGTGCGCGACAACAGCCGCTGGAATTCACGAGCATAATCATCCACTCTACCTTCTCCCTGCTTCAAGTTCACCAAGTCACCTAGGGGACCCACTGATGAGTGCCGGGTGAAACGTTGAAGGAAGGTGTTGAAGAATTCCTCCCAAGTAATCACCCTCACATCCCTCTCCCAATTATCCATCACTTGTTGGGCTTCGCCCCTCAGATGCAAGCTCGCCATCCTCACCCATCCATTTCCCGAAATTTCATGCGCACGAGCGTAACGCTCGCACTGCCTCAACCAAAGCAGCGGGTCGTCATTCCCGTCATAGAGATCGAGATCATACCGGGGAGTTCGGGGTACCCAACGGTCTTGATCACGATTCCTGTGGCCTCCATCCTCTTGCTCGCAGCGCGGTTCGATCCGTTTCCGAAGGTCCTGTCCTTCCTGACGACCATTGCTGGCCACCTCCTCCTCTGGATCATTCTCCTCCATCGCCTTCTTGTTTTGGAGACGAACCAATCTTTCCAACGTCTTCTGAATCTCCGTTACAGCGGCTCTTGTCTCCTCCACAGCCG
>SPJY01012140.1:0-10477 GCA_005191435.1 Raddia distichophylla | reverse complement strand
AGGCGGCCGTCCAGGATCAGAGGATGCGCGCTCGGCCGGGGAGATCTGGCCCGACGGATTCGCCGGTGATAGAAGGATATACTCACACTTTGAAGGGGAGCTTGGGGTCGGAGGTGAGGATGATCTTGAAGGACACCTTCCCACCTCTGGCTCCTGCTGCCGCGCCGCCAGTCGCCGCCGCCATGGGGGTGCGCGCGTGGGGTTGCGGAGTCGAGATGCCGAGTTGTTCGCTTCGCCGTCGCCAAGGTGCGGGGTGGCGTGGCGGCACGGCGGCGCTGGGGCAGGCCGCGCTGGAGCGAGGGGAGCGCAGGGGCGGGGCGGCAGTGGGGCGAGGGCGGCGCTGTGGCGGGGCGGCGCTGAGGCGAGGGCGGCCCTGGGGCGGGGCGGCGCTGGCGTAATAACTTCGTATAGCACGCGGCGGCGGCGGGGCAGGCGCGGGGGCGCGGCGACGGCGGCCGGGCGCGGCGGCGGCGGCTGTGTACAATGGGGGGAAACCCTACTCAAGCAGCCGGCTGTGTCATACGGGTGGGGAGAAAAACCCAGCCTTATTTACGTGGGCTTGGCCGACGTAAATAACTTTATTAACGTGGGCTTTCTAAGGCCGACGTAAATAAGTCTTTATTTACGTGGGCTTTCTGAAGCCGACGTAAATAAGTCTTTATTTACGTGGGCTTTCGGAGGCCGACGTAAATAAGTCTTTATTGTCTTTATTTACGTGGGCTTTTCTGAAGCCGTCGTAAATAGTTTTGGCCCACGTAAATAATCTGGATTCCTGTAGTGTACCCCCTGCTTCCATTTTATATTTCAATTCAATTGACGCTTTATCTCCTTCCGCCATCCTTCCTCCTCCCAATAGATAGGCTCCAAGTTAACATCACCAACCTACTCCTCACAGCTTTATATGCTCGCCCTGACCAACTCCACCGCCAAGCCTCCACCTTACCTCTCCTGCATGGTTATTCCATCATACGATCATTAGCATTGAATACTGTGCACAAAACCGAAAACATTGTGCCAGAACGCACTTAGCACGATCGGACAGTACGAGACTAATCCAAAATCTCAGCAAAATCCAACAATGGCTCAACAAGACAACTTCAAAACCCCTTCAAATTCTTCCTTGTCACATATGTCCATCATCACACAAGGGCACCCTCCACATGGGTCTCAACAAAATCCAACGGTTGGTATCTAGGTACATGGGTATAAACATTGTGCTCATCTGACAAATATGTACTAGAAAAGTACGAAATCCCTTTGGCAAAGAACGCCTCTGCGATGCAACCTTCAACTCGAGCTTTGTTACCCACAATTTACCTAATTTTCTTCAAGTTTCATTATATTGGGTACATTCATTGGTACTGTACATGACCACCATCCTCTGCTTCATATGCTATATGAACCAACAAAAGTTGCATTGTATTCATAAATCCCTGTGGAAATATTTTCTCCATCTTCTATATTAGCACAGGTATGGATTTCTTCAACTTTTGCATCATTGCTTTCTTAATTTCCTTTGAAGAAAGCTGCGATACAAGTATCTAAGCTTAGCCAAAATTGTCCACACGTCGTCAGGGAAGTACCCGCAGAACATTACAGGAACTAGTCTTTTCATTATTACATGATAATCATGACTTTTCAGACCATTCAATTTACATGCCTCGATGCTGACCTCACGTTTTAGGTTCACCGCTTAACCATTAGGAAACATGATATTTTTCATCCACGTTAGGATCTCCTTTTTTTCAAAACTCTTAAGACAGTAGGGGGCACGTGGCTTGCCTTGTTTCTCTGTTAGGTCCTCTCTCACCTAAAGGGAGGGTCGATTGTAAATATCAGCCATGTCTCCTTTAGCCGCCACATTATCATTGGCCTTCTATTTGAAATCAAAACACATGATGATAATGCTTTCTTCAACATTATATTCCTGATGCATAACATCAACAAATAGAATCAAGAACGTTGCATAGGGAAAAGACCAGATGCCAGATATGTGAGTCCAGCTGTGTGATTCTTTAAACCCTTCAAAAACATCTTCCGTGGGAATTAGCTGATGATGCCAGTTTACAATCTTAGATCCAATCAAACGTTTGGACAGATGTTTTATGACTATTGTGTCTTTATGGAAGGCGTTTCTCTGTCTTCTAAATTCATGAGGAGGATGCAATAAGCGATGATGGCAATCGAAGAAACAAAACTTGCTGCCATGTTTCAAACAGAGCACATCAATGTCATTCATGCATAATTGATAAGACATTCAGCCATGCGTCCATTCCGAAAACATGACATATGCGGAAAAGTCATGAATGAACTAGAGATAATCGACACACATGTTGAAATTTTGTTTTCTACTCTATCATAAGTTGGGACCCCTGTCCACAACTACATAAGCTCCTCGACCAAACGTTGCACAAAGATATTTAATTACATTCTAGGATGCTCTAAACCCAGTATGACAAGGGATAAGAACACATACTCGTCCTTCATGCACATCGAAGATGAAAGATTGTATGGAATTGAGGACACAGTACATGAGTATGATATAACATTCATCATGTCGGTCCAATGTCTTCCAAGCCTCGCCATTGGATGGATGACACGTGAAACCTTCGCTGAATCGCACGCCTTCCTTATGCCACTTCATATGTTGGACAGTCTCCTCACACAGGTACAATCGTTGTAGCCTTGGTGTTAGAGGAAAGAAACGTAGAACCTTCATTCGTGTATCACTTGTCACAACATTCCCCTCTACATCAATTGTTTATACAAATCTAGACTTTTCAGAAACTAAACAGTTTTTTTCTCAGCATTACTCTTTCAGAATAACATACAATTGTTAACGTGCACATCTATCTTCTCGTAAGACATCCCTCGACCAGCCAAAATCTTATTCGAGTAGTGCATATCTTTTGGCAACTTGTGATTTTCTAGGAGGACGTCACAAATCAATTTGATCAACTCATTGTAACACCCTTGAGAGATGCCATACTTTGATTTTATATTCATAAGTTGTGTCAGACATGAAAGGACTAACACTTTGTTGCCCTCGTGAAAAGGCTTATTTGAAGCATCTAAAAGCCTAAAGAATTTCTCGACTGCTATATATGGTCAGTACATCCTCATGACGCATAGATTCATCCTCCGGAGCATTCTAAAATTGCCGACCCAAGTCCTGAACCATCTCATCCATGTTGTCGTCCACTCTATCAGTAGTATCATCTTCATCAGAGACATCTACGCCCCGTAACTCACCATGTTCATACTATGTGAGATAATTCAGTATGAAGCTAAATTTGCATAGGTGGTCGGTCATAACGAACTTTGTCACTCAGGAAAAAAGACGACACTTAACACATGGACACTTTGCTACCCCGCTAGGAGGATCTAGGGAGAGTACCTTATCCAGAAAACTATGTGGGTTAACTTTCTATTCTTGAGTATGCTTCATACCATCATCCCAACCATCGTACATCCATCTACGGTTTTCAGCCATCTTTGTTAATACTAAATGCAACAATACATGAAGGCGGTTAATGATCCTAATAGGAGTTCTAGTCAAAGATAGGTCCTAAACCCACCTAGGGATGAATAGATTAGCACTGTTTGTCGTGCTATGTGGTACAATCCAAACGAAATTTCGACAGCGTAACCAGCTGTTCTTCGAATGCATGCATGGTACTTGTGCATTAGAGAACCATTGGTTACACAGCCAAAATTTCGTTCAGATCATACCACATGCCACGACAAACCATGCTAACCCGTCCATCCCCAAGTTGTCCAAAAGCGTGGTAGTTTGGGAGGGACACTTATCAATATTCAATGTGATGAGTGTCGCTCCCAAACGGGTGACATATAGGTTGGGTTGACTTGTTTTTGAAAAAGTGGTTTATTGTAACATATGTAAATCATGACAACAAAATGATAAAAATATATAGATACACCTAAGGCAATAGCATCAAGAATAGCATATTAACATAAGCTCAGTAAAAAGACGTGGAAGATAATGCATGGACAACATGGTAACTTCCTTGGACATAGCAGCATACGGTCTGGTTCAAATTCTACTTGGGCTATACCCTATTCCTAAGTCCTATCAACCATATCAACTATAATGTGAACTTTTTTTATAGGAACTTGACTGAATAGAGTTCACAGTACACATCATCCTGAATTGTCACAATTGCATTAGCGGTAGTTATTTATAGGCTAGCATTGATATTGACTACCACTATATTCTTGGTTATTATATTTACCATATAAGATCTAACACTGTGTGTACAAGGAAAGGGAGGGGAAGAAGGAACTGACGACCTATTCACTCTTAGATTCAGTATTCTTAACATCGTCCACTTTCAGCTGTAGTCTATATGATAGGACATCAAAAGGCATAGTGGTACTACTGTATTACGAAACTACATATATGCTTTCCTACATGACAGCATGGATTTCCCTTTCTAAAGCAAAAATTCTCAGGAAGATAAAATTCTTCTGTTTAGTGGTTATAGTCACTACAGGAAATGAGACTTTTGTGGTCAGCCTATGCCAACGACATAACAGCAAATACCGACGACAAAACGTTATATCGCCGGACAGCCGAAGACAATAGTTCGTCGATAATGAGTCGACGACATAAGTCATTTTTATGGTCGGCCGCACGAAATACCGACGACATAGCCGCCTCCTGAGCCGAGCGCCCAGGGAAGATCTTTGTGGACAGCCCATGTTCGAGCCGACCATAAAACCATACCCAGACGGCACAGGCACTGTGACGGCGCTCTGCCATGTGGGTCCCGTGGACCAGTTGAGCATGCCACGATGCAGACCTTTGTGGTCGGCCAACCAGAAAGCCGACCGCACTACTTCTTCTTTGTGGATAGCCTTACTATCGAACGCCCACATTGCTACATTTTTGTGGACGGCTATATCCTTTGCCGCCGACATTGCTGGTAGTTTTGTGGTCGGCCTGTATATATGCCGACGACAATAGTCTAAGCTTTGTGGACGGCCGTCATTTGGCCGCAGAGAAAACGAAAAACCTGCGATATGCCCCTTGCAGGACTTTTGTGGTCGGCCTTTATATAGGCCGACGACATTGACAGTGTGCCAGCAAAAAATTGCTGGTAATTTATAAAAAAGCTCAATTTCAACCTGCAAAAAAGCAGTATTCCCCATAGTTTTACATACCCAATTCCCCATAATAATCACAATATATAGCGACCACATTTGCATCCACCGATACATTTTTCAATCAATCACAGACGAATGCGAAAACATATAAACAAAAGTGCGACATCAATACACATTGTCCAAAAATTCACATTACATTCATCATTTAGTGCATCGTCTAACCCATAAGTTCACATTACATGCACAGAACCCACAAGTTCATTGTCTAACTACATCTAACCACATTTACGAATGCGAATCTGGGAATGGATCGGTAAACATGTCCTTGATGAATTGTTCCTCGACTGATCTTGTGACACTAGAATCACCTTCCTGCGAAGCATTTGTCGCAGCCGCTGGCGCTAGACACCTGCAAGATTAGAGGAAACCGAAATTTTCATAACTTTTATGCATTTGTGTCATTATTTGAAAATGTTGTGCAAAGTAGAGAAAAGCTTTACCCCCGGAGAAGCCGTCGGTGCAGAGCCAAACTGGAGCAGGGAAACGAGGCCGGCGGCACAAACAGACCGAGTGAGCCATTCTACAAAAGCCCACTTAAGATCTTAGCCAGATAAAGTGAATACAACAATCATTATTACGAAACATGAAACTGCTAGAAATGATTGAGATAGGGTCTCATTGCAGGTGAATTCCTTGAATAAAATATAGAAATGTAGGGATTATGTTGTCTCTAGGTTCTCAACTTTGAAATTCCATGCAAATAACTAAAAAATAGCTTGACTCCCAGACAAAAAATAAATAGCAAGCATTACCAAAAATCAGGTTTCAGTTCTGTTAGCCTATGTACCAAGAGGAGATGACAAATGAATGAACACTTGATACCAACTCATTACTCATGACTCCAAAAACACAACTTGCACATGTTAGCGTTTCTTATGGAGGACAAAATAATGCATACAGTTGGTGGTGTGGTGAGACCAATTTGAACAGGACTGAAAAAAAGGATGTTAACCATTGGCTCTTAGCAAGGACTCAAAACTCAGAACCTGAAACAAAATTGAATTAAGATTCATTTACTTGTTAAGACCAATCCATGAATACCTGAGCTAGCAAAGCTCACTTAAGCCCACAGAAGTATGATTAGAACCCAATTCACTTGCTTGCACCATGTTAGCTTCTTAGTCCTTAAGCATAAACACAGCAATGGGCACCCTGCAAAAATACTAGTACTCATGGAAATAAGAAAATTGTATTTGTATTTGTTTAACTAAGTCAAATTTTAATGAAATCCTGACATTAGCATAGTAATATTAACATGATAGTTTTGTGAACATTACAGATGCAGCTCAATAATGTACGGTCATCAACGCTAATACCATATGTAACATCATAATAATATCTAAAGTTTGTAGAAACCTCCATAGTTCCATTATCCAATATTGGGGCACTTGGGCTCGCAGTTTTTGAACCTCTACCTCTTACTCTTAAGTAATTCATCTTTCTCACTTAAGACCATAGAATTGCATTTTGCTATAAACACAATTTCTCGCAAAGCAAGATGACTTTCATCATCCCAACATATAGTTGCACAAGAAGCCAATCTTACCATCTTGACCTTCAAACAAAAAAAAATATTGCATAACAATTTACCATTGGTAACACGTGCAGCGAGTCCAAAATCTGCGAGCTTCATATTCCCTGCCTTGGTGAGCAAAATATTCTCCGGCTTAATATCCCTGTGAACGACGCCCATCTCGTGGCAGTACTTGACCACGGCCATTAGATCCTTGATGACAATGGCGGCGCGCTGCTCGGAGAATCTGCCCTCCCTCACCATCTCGTCAAGCAGTCGGCCGCCGCTGCAGAGCTCCATATTTGTTTAACTAAGTCAAATTTTGATGAAATCCTGACATTAACATAGCAATATTAACATGATAGTTTTGTGAACATTACAGATGCAGCTCAATAATGTACAGTCATCATCGCTAATACTATATGTAACATCATAATAATATCTAAAGTTTGTAGAAACCTCCATAGTTCCATTATCCAATATTGGGGCACTTGGGCTCGTAGTTTTTGTACCTCTACATCTTATTCTTAAGTAATTCATCTTTCTCACTTAAGACCATAGAATTGCATTTTGCTATAAACACAATTTCTCGCAAAGCAAGATGACTTTCATCATCCCAACATATAGTTGCACAAGAAACCAATCTTACCATCTTGACCTTCAAACTAAAAAAGTATTGCATAACAATTACCATTGGTAACTCGTGCAGCGAGTCCAAAATCTGCTAGTTTCATATTCCCTGCCTTGGTGAGCAAAATATTCTCCGGCTTAATATCCCTATGAACGACGCCCATCTCGTGGCAGTACTAGACCACGGCCATTAGATCCTTGATGACAATGGCGGCGTGCTGCTCGGAGAATCTGCCCTCCCTCGCCATCTCATCAAGCAGTCGGCTGCCGCTACAGAGCTCCATGACAAGGTAGAACTTGTCGGCGTCCTCGAAGGCAGCCTTGAGCGTGACGATCCCAGGGTGGCCCGAGAGGTGCTGCATGATCTCCACCTCGCGTTGGACCGTCTCCTCGCCGTTCTTGGGCAGCGCCTTGCAGGCGAAATCCTCGCCACCGGCCTTGGAGCGGCAGATCCGGACGGACCCGAACTTGCCCTGTCCGATCTCGCCGCCGAGCTCGTACTCGCTCTCGAGCCGCTTCTTCCGCCCCATCCGCGTGGCCGGCTCGATGCAGCCCAGCTTCCGCTTGAGCCCCCGCCCGGGGCTCTCCGGCGCGGCGTGGGGGCGGGGCGGCGTGGGGCGGGGTGGCGGCGTGGGGGCGACGACGGGCAGGCCGGCGGCGTCGGGCGACAGCGTTGGGAGGTGTGGGGTGGATCGGCGTCCTGGCGGTGAGAGGGTAGCCCGAGCGCTAAGTCAAGTGAGGACTTAGCGCACGGGCCTCTTAAATTTCAAAAAAGACACTTTTGTGGTCGGCCCAAAACCACCGACATAAATGCCTCAATGTGGGCGGCCAAAATAAATGCCGACCACACAGATGAAGCAATGTGGTCAGCCGGTGACGAACCCGTCCACAAAGATCCCCCAAGGAGCGTGGAGACCTTTGAGCAATGTGGACGACCTAGTTTGCAGCCGACCACATAAATGAAGTATTGTGGGCGGCATACCTTGGTGCCGACCACAGTGACTAGGTAGTGTGGTCGGCCTAGGCTAACACCGCCCACAAAGGGTAAGCAATGTCGTCGGCCTGACGAACGGCTGACCACATAGACCCCCAGGCCACCCCGGCCGCTTTCCGGCCACACACGGCCATGTCTGACCGAGACTTTACTGTCAGTTTCGTTCCACGAACATTAAGGTCTCAATGAATCTTGTTAGGAAAATGCAACGCAGGTCAATATAGCCCCGTGAAAGAAATTACAATGTGTCGTGCATGCCCTAGAACATTAGATGACACATAGGACAGTGTCGACCGAGGCACGGGAGGGCCGGATATTAGAGCCAAGGGGCAGGGGGTCTGTGTGGTCGGCCTTACTGCAGGCCGACCACATAGAACGTGTACTGTGGGCGGCCTGCACTTGCGCTGCCCACATTGTAAGAGCAATGTCGTCGTCCTGACGAACGGCCGACCACACAGACCCCCAGGCCCCCTCGGCCGCTTTCCGGCCACACACGGTCGTGCCTCGATCGACACTATCCTATGTGTTATGTAAGGTTGTAGGGCATGCCCAACACATCAAAAGTGATTACACGGGGCTATATTGTCATGAGTTGCACATTCGACACATTTTCACTGCTGACCAAGACTTTACTGTCAGTTTCGTTCCACGAACGTTAAGGTCTCAATGAATCCTGTTACGAAAATGCAACGCATGTCAATATAGCCCCGTGAAAGAAATTACAATGTGTCGTGCATGCCCTAGAACATTAGATGACACATAGGACAGTGTCAACCGAGGCGCAGGAGGGCCAGAAATTAGAGCCAGGGGCAGGGGGTCTGTGTGGTTGGCCTTACTGCATGCCGACCACATAGAACATGTACTGTGGGCGGCCTGTACTTGGCCGCCCACATTGTAAGAGCAATGCCGTCGGCCTCCAATAACACCGTCCACAAAGGGTAAGCAATGTCGTCGGCTTGACAAACGGCCAACCACACAGACCCCCAGGCCCCCTTGGCCGCTTTCCGGCCGCGCCTCGATCCACAATGTCCTATGTGCTATGTAAGGTTCTAGGGCATGCCCAACACAACAAAAGTCATTCCACAGGGCTATATTGTTATGAGTTGCACATTCAGCACATTTTCACTCCTGACCGAGACTTTAGTGTCAGTTTCGTTCCACGAACGTTAAGGTCTCAAAGAATCCTGTTACAAAAATGCAACGCAGGTCAATATAACCCCGTGAAAGAAATTACAATGTGTCATGCATGCCCTAGAACATTAGATGACACATAGGACAGTGTCGACCGAGGCGCGGGAGGGCCGAAAATTAGAGCCGGGGGGTAGGGGGTCTTTGTGGTCGGCCTTACTGCATGTCGACCACATAGAACGTGTACTGTGGGCGGCCTGCACTTGCGCCGCCCACATTGTAAGAGCAATGTCGTCCGCATCCCATAACACTGCCCACAAAGGGTTAGCAATGTCGTCGGCCTGGGGAAAGGCCGACCACAAAATGAAGTATAAAAATAGTTTTTTACGGTTTTTGTGGGCGGCATAGCAGTGGCCGACGACATAAGTGGGCCCATAATGTCAGAGACGTCTGTTATCTGCCATGTGGGCCCGCCTTGACGTGGTTTCGTTAAGCCCTTAAGATGCCGTGAGCTGGGTGCCTCTATGTCGACGGCATAAATTTTGCCGCCGATAAAGTTTAGTTAAGCGGCTCCAAATTTCAAATTTGCTTGAAGGCGGGCGAGTTGGCGTGACTAGTGTGGTCGGCCTTTTGTGGCCGACCACATTGTTGTTTAATGTCGGCGAACTCTCTTGTGGCCGACAACATGGAGCTAAAAATAGTATCGGCAGTGTTTTGGCCGCCGACAAAAGATTTTTGGCCAACCACAATATTCTCGTTTCCTATAGTGAGTATTATTCTATTTTGTGGATTATATGTGCCTGCATGCTTTAAATAACATTTGTTCATTTCATCTTACATCAACACACTTGAAAGTTCGCTCTTAGTGTGACCTTCATTTCAGTGAAATGTTAACCTCCTCATAGTGTTTACTGTAATCCACAAATCCTTATTGTTACAAAATTGATTCCTCCGGATGATCTTTTGGGGACACTGTATACTGTTATCTTTTGACCATAATTTCTTGATTATCAAGTTGTGGAAAG
>SPJY01012070.1:0-42437 GCA_005191435.1 Raddia distichophylla | reverse complement strand
AGCATAGCGATCCTTTCAATTCCTCCTTTGCTGGGAGTGGTCTTCCTCCTCTGCTGGGCGCGGAGACGGATCTCGTTCGGATCCCGTGGAAAAGAATTTCCCGTAAGTAATTAACCCCTTTAAGGGGCCATATGGGAACCCGATGGCGGCCGGGGTCTCGGCCCAATCCTGGGATGGAAATCTCGGCGTGGAAAATTTCCTGAAAATTACTGGGCCCATTTGGAAGCCCATTCAACGGAAATTATTTGGCCCATTTCCCCCCTTTCCTAGGGAAATCTGCCTTGACTCCCAAACTGTGAATTTTCTCCCCCCTCTTCCTCGCGCACAAGGTCTCCTCTCTCAGCCGCCGCCACCTCCCCATCCACCCCCTTTGCCTCCTTGCCACCGCGCATCCCACTGGGCTTGGAGAAGGCTCGCCGGAGCTCAAAGTGGCGCTGCCGGCAGGAGAAAGAGGACATGAGAGTGGGGGTGGCGAATAGACAATTCGCATGCTTGTTTCATTGCATTTATTAAAAAAATATTAAAAAGTGGCAAATATTATACTAGGATTTTAACAAGGAAAAAGAGCCGATTTGGTTCCTCAATTATGTCCGCCGGACCACTTTGATTCTTAAACCTCGATACCTGACTTGTGAGGGCCCTTATGTAGCAAAATCGGACCAAATTAATCATTTGACCAGGTCAGCGGGCGGTTTTAAGTTTTTTTTTTGCTTGTGTGGCATCCATGTTGGATTGTTGCTGGCTTGATGGCCTCATGGCATCCATCTCATTGCCTTATCACTCACTTTCTCTCTCAAATCTCTCCTCTCTCAAGTGTAACACCGCTGTTTTGACCGGTCAAAATTCCAATACCGCTGTTTTGACCTGTCAAAAGATCGGTCAAACATGGTTTTGCTATGCTATATGAGGGACCTCACAAGCACGACATCGAGGTTCAGGGACCAAAATGGTCCAGGAGACATAGTTGAGGGACCAAATCGGTACTTTTTCTTTTAACAACAATTTGGCGTAAGATGTAGCATCAATCGTATTTTAGAGCAACTCCAGGAGCTCCTGGGTAATACTGTAGCAGATATAGAGGGGCTGCTGGAGGGAAGGAATCTTTTAGAGGGTAGTGTAATTTATGAAGGAATTTTAGAGGGATGGATAAAGGGGACGCTAATAGTGTTTTAGAGGGAAAATATTTAGGGCGACCTCGAAGTCATGTAAATAAATAATTAATTTCGCTTTTCCTTGTTCGCAGCTGCCTGCGCTGGTGGCTTCGTGCAGGCGATTATCTGGCGCGTCAACGCGTACGATCAGTCGCACACGAGAGAGTTCGGTGCCACACTTGCATACAACGCTGTTGCGAATCAATTCACGCCCACGTTGGTCAACGCATGCGCGTGCATGCAAGCTCGCGTAGTCCACCACGCAGTGCTAAGGCCGCAAGGCTGTGCGTTCGATATGGTTTTAGTTTTGCATTTTTTAGTCTGTAAAAAAAATCTACTAAAATTTTATTTTGCTCGATTGTGAACGAAATGTAAATACGTTAATAATAATAAATCATATTTAGTTGCTATCTCTGTTTTTCATATTTTAATTTTTCACTTTATGTATTACTAAAAAATTATTTTATTTAATCAAATTGATGTAAACGAGATATACATGCATAAATGATAAATCATATTTAGTTGCTATGCCTATTTTTCTTTTGTTTAAATTTTTTTACATCTTTTGTACTATTTTTTCAGTTGTGCTTGTCGCTGAAATTTCTGTGTTTTTGTATTGAAAATTCAGTCGCATGCGTTAAATGCTAAAACGTAGGCGTCTGCGTTGTAGCTGGTCCCAATTAAATTCCCCATAAATACGTACATACATTATGGGCAGAAGCTGCGAGCACAGCTAGGGACTTCAATATGCATATACGATAATAGCAACACGTTCAGAAGAAATCAAGTGTTGTGCGGTGCAGCACCCGATCTGATCATCGAAACCCTCCATGACAAGCTAGCTGGCCGGAGCATGCCTAATTATACGTGGCCCCGCACTGGGGGCTTCTGGCGAAGGCGCTGTACGGGGCCGACTCGCTCTTGGGGCCAGCCGTGAACTTGAGCTTGTCGCCGTCGCGGGAAACGCCATTGATGCCGATAGGGAGGCTGAAAAGCTTAACCCCAAAGACAGTCACCGGGTACCTGACTTTCACACCACCCAGATCGTCGATTTTGTTGGTTTGCAGGTGGCCTCTGACGGGGCTGCCGTACTGGAGGTCGTAGCCGGCGACGCCGACCTTGCAGTCGCCACCGCCGGAGAAGAACACCTCGAAGGAGCCGTTGGAGTGTTCAAGGTTGTAGTCCCGGACGCTGTCCGGGATGATGCCAGGCGGGAACCCGTGGTTCTGCAGCACCTCCCACACCGTCGGCCGCGCCCCGTCCTCCGCGGCGGCGACGCGGGCAATGTCCTGGACACCGACACGCGGCTCGGTACTCGCCGGGCTCGACAAGGCGGCTGATGATATCGCCTGCGTCTGGATGATGGCCGCCAGCGCGCCGCCGGCGGCGGCGAGCATCACCCGCCGGCGCGCGTCGTTGTAGACTGGCTCCTGCGGCCGCCCGGCCCGGCCGGCCCGGGGCACCATAAGGCTCCTGCGGCGCCCGGGAACGGCGGCGCCGGGGCGGTTGGCGCCCATGGCAGCTGGGATGGACATGGCCGGCATGGTGAGGGATGATGCCATTGCCAATGCTGTGTGCGTTGTGTTGCCAATGACTATTGTATGCATGGGAATGGGAGACGGTGTCTATAAATAGGCTGCATGCTGGAGCCGGATATATGGGATGATATTGTTATACGTGTGTCGGACTCTAAGATTTGCCATATGAAATTATCATGTGGACGAGGGGATGTATGGATAGAAATTAATTTGAGTTATCTCAAGTATAATATTCGGTTTAGGAGCAAAAAGTTTTTTATGAGCAAGATATATATAAAAGATGTAATCATTTCTGCCATTGTTTGTGTATGCAAGACCTAATAATGGGTAGCCCGTCCCAGCAACTTGGTCCGAATTTTTTGTGCTAGGCTCGAGCTTCAATTTTGAACATGCTGGTCTAGCCCGAGGTTTGAACATGTCTAGTATATGATGTGTCTAGTGTTGCCTAACTGTCCGTCTCCATCGTTACACATGCTTCAAGGAGAGAGGAGCATATATGAACACTACAAGAGAAGTGAGTTTTAGTACCATCATAATGACGAGGCATCATTACCAGTTTAAACCATGAACCAATAGTAATACCGATTTGAGCCACGAACCGATAGTGATGCCCTCTAGACACCATCACTATCGGTTTGAGCCATGACCCGGTAGTGAAGCTCGTGGAAAGCAAGAGTTAACAGAAATGCATATCCTAACTTTATCACTATGCGATGGTGGGTTGGTTTGTTAAAAGGATGATGCTAGAGTCAAAATCATCTCTACCATTCTATCTATGGATTTAATATTGTTTATATCTGACTTAGTGACATGGATTTTATCAGCAAAATCGGTAGTGATGACCCATTCTCCCGCAGCGGGATATAAATTTAGGTTTTTTTTTATTTGCAAGTGTCGACTCTACAATAAAAAGATACCTCTACCATTCTAAATATTGCCTTGGATATCGTTGGTAACTGACATGGATTATATCAGGAAACTACGCCGTGTCATTGCACAATCTCGATCGTCGTAAACGTTGTTTACACCTGACATGCATGGATTATATCAGCAAACTATCTGTATCCTTGTAATTAAAGTCTCCCGAATGCCTTTAATTAATGTTGGTTATACCTGACATGAATTATATCAGCAAAGCTGTCTATGTCACTGTATACCATCTGGAAGGTGCGAAATCAGCTTGCGGACAGGATCGATTGTTCCAGTGACTGCAATTATGTGGCGCGAGCATAGTGAGGCACTCTTGTCTCAATCTTGGCCGTTGCCATCGATCCATCACGTACATTGTCGATGTTTTCTCTAAGCACGGAGCTAGGGAGTTGGGTGTACTGTGCATGCCATCGATCGAACGGCGCGTGTATTGTCTCATTGCTAAACGTGAAGCGCGCACTGATTTGGGTGGCATTGGAAGGGGCAGAACCTTGTGGCACGTGCTACTCCATTTTGCAGCAGGGCTGGTCACGGCAGTTCATACCCTGTTGATTTGATTCCTTGCAAACCACCATAGAATATTTCTTCAAAAGAAAAAAATGCAGGATGTATGCAATGATTATGAAAATGACAACAAATGCAAATAATTACGCTCAAGGGAAAATAGAGTACAGCCTTGTTCGTTTCGGCTTAAATTAAATTAAAATGAATGAAAATTTGTAATTTTTGTGGAAAAAAGTCTATTTACCCCCTTAAAGTATTGACCCCGGGCGCACATAACCCTCTGAATTCGAAAACCGGGTAACCAGTCCCACGAACTATTGAAACCGGCGCAAATAACCCCCTGATAGCAGTATTCAGAGCGGTTTTGCCACCGTGGCGGTCCACGTGGCATTTCTTTTTTACGAAAATTAATTTTATGTCGCGGGTCCCACATGTCTGCCTCTCTCCCTCTCTTCGTCCTCCATCCCCTCTCTCTCCCTCTCTCCTTCCTCCATCCCCAGGCCGCCGCCGCGCGCCCGCGGCCGCCGCCGCCGCCCGCGCGCCCGTGGCCGCCGCCGCGCCCAGTAGGCAGCGGCGTCACTACTAGATTCCTAACTTTTTCCGAGGGTGAAAAACTGTCAGTTATTAGTAAAAACCGTAGGCCACATGAATGGCCGAGTGTACACTGTCGGCCATTCCCCCTCGGCCACACGTTGTGGGGAAATGGTATGATTCCTGAGGAAACTTTCTGCAGAAAAGGTGAGCGGCGCCGGCACAGGAATAGGCTTGTGGCGTGGTGGGGCAGAGGGCGACGCCGGCAGAGGAGGCGGGCGGTGCAGGCAACGGAGTTGGGCTGCGACGAACGTGGGGTAGAGGACGGGGCGGCGGTGGCTACGACGGCTATTGTGGCGGTGGCAGCAGAGGAATGTCCTCTGAACACCTAATGGATGGCATAATTAGACATCAATTAGACAATAAATCAATGATTCATCATTTGACTTTAATCTTTGAATTAATTTTTTAATTACTAATTACTATTTTATAATCACCTGTGATCTGAATCTGATGCTGTCGGCTGAAGGGACGAATCGCGATGGTTGATCCCGATGGCCAACGGAGGTGATCCAAGCTAGGACAGTTAGAAGAGCACGCACTGCCATGACGAACTGATCTGTCGTCTGCCGAATAGGTGAAGTGTTGAACGTGATTAGATGAACTATCAGCCGCCGTCGCCTGTGTTACTGTGTTGGCGTCTAGTCTTCGTCTCTTCGTGAGCTTTGCTTAATGGGCCTCCGGAAAGGTTGCGGCCAGGTGTTCATACAGAACTAATATGGCATCTTTACATCAACATACCAATATCCATGGCCACCTATTATTGATCCAAGGGCAATATAGAAGAACTCATACTTAGCCGAGTGCTTGCCTTCCCCATCGGTAATAGCATAGGATGACCGAGTGTTCGGCTCACCCCCACGGTAAATGTGTTTTTTCGTCGGCTATTGGTTATGAATATCTGAGTATGCTTCTTCCCCGTCGGTGATTTTATGAAATAGCTGTGGTACAACTGTACACATGGTAATGTGTATTTCACCATTGGTAAATGTTTGCAATGACCGAGGGTTTGTACTTCCACACACGGTAAAGATTTCCCCTGTCGGTGATTTCGTCAAATGGCCGAGAGCCACTAACGCACTCTAGGTAAATGGCCTGCCCCGTCGGAGAAAGTAATAATTACCGAGCGTTCTCAACGTAATCGTCGTAAAACTACAAATCGTCGGCCACTTTTTTGTTTACCGAGGGTCCGTAGGATTTGCCTCTTTACGCTCGATAAATGTTACATTTCTAGTAGTCCGTGGTGGAGCAGGGGGTGAGTGAGAGAGGGGAGAGGAAGAGAGGAGAGAGGGGAGAGGAAGGAGGAGACTTAAATGGGGCCCACCTTTTTTTTGTTACATGTTATTATACTGACATGTGGACCCGCAACATGTCCACCTGGACCGCCACGGTGGCAAAACCGCTCTGAATACCGCTATCAGGGAGTTATTTGCGCCGGTTTCAATAGTTCGTAGGACTGGTTACCCGGTTTTTGAATTTAGGAGGTTATGTGCACCCGGGTCGATACTTCAGGGGGGTAAGTAGACTTTTTCCATTTTTGTTTAAGCCAAATGGTGTAATACTTTTTAGCCATTTTTGTGGGGTTTTAAATAGTTCTTCTTACAGTTCGTAAAATATTCTTTTCATAATTTTTTAGTCTCTTTAAGACGTCATTCGAGGGATCATAACTTTTCAGACTAAAGTTTTCAGCAACTTCCAGTTGAAACAAATAAGGCCTATATTGATTATGAATATGTGTTAGAGCTCGCTGCAATCCTACCATCCATAACCTAGCAACGATTCGGCTTTCCCCAAGACCAGCACTAGGTCTTAGACCTATGCCACCTACATTCGTTGGACTAACTGGATTCGCAACCAAGGTCCTGCCACAACTCAACCCCAAAAAGATTGGCCTGATGGGAGAAACGCATCCACCTTTTATGTTGTGCTCCCATATCATCAATATCCATTGTGTAACTAAACTCAATAATCTTTCCCATTACACATCAAAATCCATCATGCGGAATATCTGCTGGAATTACTCCGTGTCGGTAGATTGTTTGTCACTAAAGGTCATTTTTCCCAGCAGAACGTGTGACATGAAAACCATGTTTTCGTGTAGTGGGTGGAGATGAGCCACCTGAACCCTACTCTATTTTTTTTCCAGGTACGGGTATGGATAATGGTAGTTAAAAACTGGATAGGGTACGGATACGGATACAAGTACTTATGGACGGGTAGAAAACGGCTTTCAGGTATAATATGTAGGGGTACAACACGGACATCGGATACTTAGTGGTAGTAATTAGTAAATGGATGATTATATTGTTTGATCCAAGATCAAAACTATATATATCTACTTATCTGCTTATGGTCTCGACACCTCAATTATCATATAATCAACCGCTAAATCGTATGATTAGGATACTGTTCACTTGTTCAATTCTACCAAAGCAGATTTTGTACGTAACTGAGGCTTATTGTTTGATCTAAGAAGCAATGTACGTGACCGAGCAAGCTGTATCGTATCATTAGGGTACTGTTCGCTTGTTCAATTTTACCAAAGCAGATTATGGACTTGTTTGTTTCAGATTAAATTATATTAAATTAAATTAAATGAAAATTTGTTATTTTTGTATAGGTCAAATGTTGTAATATTTTATAATTATTTTTGTGGGGTTTTAAATAGTTCTTCTTAGAGTTCGTAAAATATTTTTTCATATTTTTTGAAATTTTTTAAAACGTATTTCGAGTGGGTCACAAATTTGTTACAGTAAAACGCAACTCAACATTAATCTGAAACAAACAAAGCCTATGTTATATTGTCACTACCACATAATGAGCATTTAATACCGGTTCGTAAGGGCCATCAGTACCGTTTTTTTGAACTGGTACTCCTAAATGGGGACTGATGCCCCTTAGGCATCAGTACCGGTTCCAGAAACCTGTACTGAAGGCACGTTCTGCTGCGCCGTATTGCACACGTGGCGCGTCGCCCGACCCCCAACAAGTACTGGTTGGTGTTTCTAATTGGTACTGGTGAGCCCACAGGTGGCGCCTCCCCTGTCCCCAACTAGTACCGGTAGGTGTCTCTAACCGGTACTGGTAGGGGGTGGAGGGCAGGTGCCACGGCTGCTTTCTAATATATGTAATTAATACATATTATTATTGTAATTATATGTGTGTTTTCTAGTATATATTATTGTAATATGTAATCCATCACGCACAATTAACAGCAAATAAATCAATGAAATTAATTAACAAATTTAATTGCAACTAATATATGTCACAATTGCTAGCTAGGAAACAAATATTTAAGTACACATGTGTGAACAATTCAAACAATAAGTAAATACACATGCTCGATCTGTTATTGGGATTTTTTACATGCATCGCTTTTGGTTGCAGTAGATTTTGATCCTGAAACTTAACTAGTCCATATAGGAAGTCTAAACCTATTAACGAGGTCATGAAACTCACCACGGGGATTCACGATCTCATCGAGAATAAAGCCGACGAGTTGTTCTTGCACTGCTCTGACCCGTTCAGGCGAGAGTTCTGAACCTCGTTCATCCATATGACTGCTAATGGCTTCTGTTTGGGTGTGCAAGAACTTACATATATAGTAGCCACAAAAATTTGTGCCGGAAGGCTGACACAAGATCTGTGGATAAAAAATATAACGGGGTGAAATGGATGCATGAAAAGTTATAAGCTACCTAATTAAAAATCTAACATTACCTTAGAGGCGTGTACAACACCAAATTGTTATCTAAATTCCCCCTCTATCTTCGCACGGAACATTTCGAATGCACTACACACATGATTATGAACTTTTAATGATTAGAATTTATTTCAGTCGAAAGGAAATAGAAATGGTGTAGTATTGAAAGTAACAGGAATTCTGGTTGAGCAAGTCAACCATACTTTGGTACTAGCTAACTGGATGCCTTAACGAGTCGAAAATTATGATTTGGCTGCGATCTAGCTCGATAATCAAAAGGATTCAGTGATAACTATACATAAAAATAGGGATTAGAACGAGTCAGTGCGAAATCACGTAAGTTCCATGATAGAATCTGTGAATGAAAATTTTGACCCATGAGAGCTTCGTAAAGCGTGTCCTCTATGACTTTTGGCGAGTATGTGAGCATCTTCTGGTTGACTTTTAATGGGTCGATGAATCCTCTGTCAAATATTCTCTTCCTTCTAAATCTTTGTATGTTCATTCTGCATAAGATGGATATGTAGTTAATTGTGCTAGCAAAATAGTATAGCACGAGAGATTTATGCAAATAAGACAGTTACAGAACCCAACAGCTCATCAGGCCCACGTCGAGGGCGTCGGTCTGGTAGAGTTCGTACATCACCTCCCATTCGATATAAAATGAACCTTTCCCATGGAAAAATCTTCTTGCATGTACTTGACAGCGAATGACTCTATACCATTGTTGTACGCTTCCAAATACCAATCATGGAAGGCGGTGTTTATATTCTATACCATTCTTGAGATTTCTTGTATTCCACGAACGCCTTTGAGTTTGCTGTCAACAGGTAAGGGTGCAAAAAATTTATACATACCTAGCTTCATCAAAATTATACAAATACACGGTCCGTACGTTTTTTTATTTGACGCCTTTGAGTTTTGAACACGCTTTTGAACATTCGTCTTATTCAAAAATTTAGGGAAAACATGAAAAAGATAAGTCATGCTTAAAGTACATTTAATGATAAAACGAATAGTCAAAGGCGTGCCCAGAAGTCAAAAGCGTCAAATAAAAATCAACGGAAGGAGTATAAATTATAGAAAATTATTTATAGCTCTGTGACAAAAATACATTTAATTTATAGAAAAGGTAAAAATATCGCTAAAATCTTCAAATCATATGCATTACAAGACTATACAAGATAGATGGACTTATTTGCTAACATCCTTTGTTTTTACAAGTGATCCTTCATTATGATCATGGCGGACATAGGGTGATTCGTCAACATCATCTAGAATACTGATGTCTACATCCACCGTGAGAGGGGGCAGTCGAATTGTTATACTGTACTTCATTTGTCATGCCTTCAACTATGACGATCCTACTTTTACTTGGAAGTACCACGTGGCGCTTTGGCTGATCGGTGCTGCTAGTCTTGTCCTTCTGTTTATTGCTTCTTTTTTATTTGTTGGCCATGTCCATCACATAGAATATCTGTGTGACATCATTGGTTAGCACAAACGGTTCATCCCTATAAGCCATTTGCTTGAGGTCCACGGTTGTCATACCGTATTCGTCGATCTCCACGGCTCGCAATTTAGCCCATTGGCACCGAAACAGAGAGACTTTCAAAGCTCCATAGTCCAGCTCCCATATCTCCTCTATGAAACCATAATAGGTGTCCATGTTTCCATTGCTATGCAAGGCATCTATACGAACACTGCTGTTTTGATTGGTGCTCTTTCTACCCTAGGCAGTTGTGTAAAATGTGTAGCCATTTATTTCATACTCTTGGAACGATACGATTGTCGTGGATGGTCCCCAAGCCAAAAGTTTCAATATATCATCTTCTGTTTGCTTGGCCATCACTTGATTTTGTAACCATCCACCAAAACGATCTATTTGTTCGACTACAATCCAATCATCTGACTTATCTGAGTATTGTTCACGTAGAACCATCTTGTGATCATGGATATAGGGAGCCACTATAGCTGCTTGCTTCAATACGATAAAATGTGCTTGTTTAAATGAACATAGATCGTCGCAGAAGCATTCTTTTCTCCCTAGAGTCCCTTTTTCTCATAATTAGCCGTCATGGCTTGATACCGAGACATAAATCGGATTCAGATCGTTAATGTAATCGACACAGAACTTGGTCACCTCCTCTGTTCCAACACCTTTGGCAATGCAATCTTCTGGACGAGACAAGTTACGAACATACTTCTTTAGTACGCCCATGTACCTCTCGAAGGGGTACATATTGTGCCGAAACACAGGTCTGAGAATTTCTATCCCCTTGACAATGTGTACCAGGAGATGAACCATAATATCAAAGAAACACGGAGGGAAGATCATCTCATGGTTGTCCAGACTATCTACCGCGTCATCCTACAGATTAGATAGCTTATTCGGTTCGAGGACCTTCTGTGTCACTGCATTGAAGAACAAACACAACTTTTTGATTATCCCTCGAACCCTGTCCGACAGAATACCCCTCACCGCCACTGTGAGTAACTGTGTCATCATCACGTGACAATCATGTGATTTTAGGTGTATGATCTTATTCTCTTTTATGTTTACCAGTCTTATAATGTTAGAGGAGCACCCAGAGGGGACCTTCACGCTGCTCAAGAACTTTATAATGCTTTTTTTTCTCTTCCTTGCTCTGAGTAGCTCGCAGGGTGGAGGTAATGTTGTTCTTTTGCTCTTTTATCCGGATGTAGGTCGTTCCTGACTCCCAGTAGATGCAGATCCTTTCGTGCTTGAAGTGTATCTTTTGATTTGCCATACATATCTACGTAGCCTAGCAGGTTCAAACATACATTCTTCGTGACATGCATGAAGTCCAGTGAGTGGCGGGGTCGACTGTGGCTAATCGGGGGTCACCGTCGGCAATGAATTTGTTGCGGGGCGATGCGCTAGAACCAAGTTAGATGGTAACACAAGACAAGTATTTATACAGGTTCGGACCCTCAACTCGGAGGTAATGCCTTAGTCCTGTGTTCTGGGATTATGCTTCTACGTTCATTCGCAGATGACAAGGGTGCAGATGTCTATGATGACGATGTAGATGTGTGTCTTTCCCTATGCCCCCTCCCTACCCCTCCCTTTATATAGTACAGGGGATAGCATTACATGGTTCTATCCAGTACATGATACTAGATTCTGTTATACCAGCACATGATATGCACCGATATTTATAAGCATGAATCTCCTAATTACATGGAGCTAGACTCTATCCTCGGGACCATCTTTGGCAGCCAAGTTATGCGTAACCCGAGTGTTCTCTATCCTAATCCAGTCAGCTTGAGTCGCCCCCTATTTGCCTCCTCATGGGCCTTCTAGAGAATACCCGGGGCCCATTTAGTCCACAGTAGCCCCCAAGTGCTTTACGATCGAGTTAGATATCTGGCCGACTGGTTTGGTGAGTGGCTCCTATAATCTGAAAAGTGATTGTAAAGAACTCAAGAAATCTCAAGTTTTTATGTTGAAAGCAATGCCTTGCTGGGCAATACCGAAACTCCAGCTCTCGGCCTATTAGGCACATCACTTCAACCAATAAATTTGGCTACTTGGCACCCATTCTCACATTGTGAAAACAGCAATCGGCTTATCATGGAGTGCGCCTTAAGTCAAGCAATCACAGCCTCCGTCTTGCGGCATGCCATGAGTTATGCGTTCAAAGAATGTAAGGCATCAGACTCCTGGCCCTGCCTTGCAAAACCAGCACTCGGCCCAACATGGGGCACGTCTTTCAGCCGAGTGGTACCTGTCCCAACCAGAGAAGGGATCATCTAGTGACCCGCTTAAGGGTGTACCAATTGGATACAGTTTGGCCGAGAGGTATTTGTATCTGGGTAGCGGTATACAACTGGCGACCTTTTAAAAAGGCATACATTCGAAACAATACCCAAATTTCACCAACACCTAACCTTCAATATGTAAAGTTGGCTAGTGACCCAACATGGGGTATGCAGTGAAACATTTTTCAATGTGTCACTTCCGGTCATATGCCCTCAGGGGTGTACCGAGGCCGAATTAGGCTCGATGTTAACATATCACCACCGTTGGTGGCGTGTTGTTAAGAAAGCCTGTTAAGGGGATTGCCCTTTGCTTATTTGGGCCAAGCCCATTTTCGGGGGAAGGCGAAGAGTTTTCATGCCCTTCTCACCCAGCCAAAATAAGCTTCCACCAAGAAACGCAGCCGCACCCACTCCCGTCCCATTGCCATGATGGTTTTACTATGTTCAGAACGAGTTTCGAAGCGCGTCTCTTGAACTTCTTCGTGTATAAAAAAGACCCAGATGCAGCACATTGTTTCACATCCAGTCTTCAAGCTTTTTCCTCCCCTTTCGGCAAGAGTCCAAAATTCCTCTCCTCCTTCTCCCATTGCAATGGAAAGTCAGGGAGCGCCAATCGTCATATTGAGGAAATTGTGGAAGACAGAGAGATGAGGGATAATATGGAATTTTATGGGTCTTCTAGAGATAGAGAGATGGGGGATAATCTGGAATTTTGTGGGTCTTCTGGTAAAGAGATATCCAAATCTCAAGGGCTGAATGAATGCATCTCAACCTGTGGGGGGAAAAGACACTCAGTTGTTGTATGACATAGGGGTTAGTACTATGGTAGATTCTGTTAAGCCGCTGAAGGACAAAAATGAACCCAGGATGCTAATTTATGCTGCTAGAGAGCAAATGCCTACTAGAAGAAGCAAAAGATTGATGGGTAGAGGTACTCCTGCTGTGGAGAAGGCTTCCAAACTGTTAAAGAAAATAAATCTTGAAGGTAATCACAATCTTACTAGTAATAATTATTTTTCTTTAATCAGTTCTGACAGTTTGTTATCTTTAGCTAATAAGGTTCGGTTACTATAGAAGATGATATTCAAGAGTCTTTTGATGTTTTAGAAGAACTAGAATGTGCTAGACTAGAGCTATATAAAAAATCACATGAAGCTAAAAGGAGTCTCAGTCAATTTTAGAACAGAGAAATTCTAGGGATGATGATCCCCAGGAAATGTCTGATTGGGCAAACACCTCGAGTGAATCTGAGTTAAGCCTGGAGGAGGGCTTTTTCCAGAGTTATATCCAAAAGTCAAAGGAAGTTCAAAATAGTCAAGGGCATAAAATTGAAGTGTAGAGACACTAATGTTGATTACAGAAAAGAAATTGGAAAGCAGAGAGCTGCTTGTCCAAAAAATTGTAGATAAAAATAATAAAAAATTATTTACAATGAAGAGTATCTTTTGGAATTGTAGGGGCCATCAGGGAGCTGATGTGTGTACATCGATTGGATTACTTAGGGTTAGTGGAAACTAAAAGAGTCTTTTTCTAATAGTTTTCTTAGGAAGCTGGATAAGTGTAACAAATTCAATTGGCATTGGATTGCGTCGATGGGTAGATCGAATTTTATGTGGGATCAATTCTAATAGATTTGATTTGTTGGGAATAAAAAAGGGGAATTACCTTCTTGCTCTGAATGTGTGGGATATCAAACAAAAATGTAAAATGTAAATAATAACTGTTTATGGAGCACACCACTGCAATCATAAGAATCTTTTCCTTTCCGAACTTGTTTCCTTTTGTAATATTGATTGGTGCCCTTTGATTATGGGTGGTAATTTTAATTTGGTGAGATTTGCATGTAACAAAAACACAGGTAGAATTGATAATCATCTCTCTGGGTGCTTCAATGATGTTATCAAACTTTTGAGTCTTAGAGAATTGGATATTACTAGGGAAGGTTTTACTTGGACTAATAATTAGGCAAATTGTAGGATCGTAGGCGCTAAATACCCCTAATAAGCGGAAGCAAACGATGAAAGTAGATATCGATGCAAGATTAGAAAAATATTACCAGAGACGCACGCGTTGGGTAACGCAGTTCGGCACCTGTCTACATCTGCGGGGCAATGATTCCGGGCGCTCCACCCCAATCAAATCCTTTTACAAAGAAATACAGATCTGCTCTGTTGACACAAAAACGAGAGCTTTTGCGAACACACATGCAGAAGCGTCGATTCAGTGATCGCGTCGCAACTCAAACCAAGCGTGCCAATTGATTTGACCTATAAATCAATAAGGAGAAAATTATCAGTAATATGGGCCTAATCGGCTTTTCTCGATTTAGCCAGATCAGGTCATCTGTAATCGGTTTTTACGTTAACCGATTACAGGATCTATCGGCTTAATGCCAGATAGAGCAAGTAAACTTAAATAGGTATTCAAATCTAAATCTTTTGCTTATTTTTGGTGTTTTTATAATAACATCATCAATAAACCTTAATATCAATATATCGGGTTTAACCGAGAAACAGATTGAACAGATTGGTCAGGCCAAGACAATATTCAAATCTAAATCTAGATATAAACCAATAAACCGATTTAAAGGTCTAAAGACTGATGAGAGTAAATGCAACACAGATCGGTAAACGTTTGCACAAGAAAAACCCTAAACATGGCATATACAAGATCGATTGAACGAGACAGTTGCATATATCAAAGTCGGGAAAAGCATATGAAATATCTAACAATCAATATTACAGGATAAACACACATTACAGATCGATTGGATCGAGACAGTGCAATATGCGAGAACATGTTAAAGGTCGATAAATCCCGAGACAGTCTAACATGGTTTGTATACATGAGATCAAATTGATACAGCCATGCACACGGGTTACCAGGAGAGAATCGATTATCCCATCGAGATAGCTCTACCTGCGAGTTGAAGCCTTTCGACGATGTCGATCGGATTCGAAAAAAGGTTTTGTGTATTGAGTATTGTGTGTCTTTCTACGAGGCTTAAGGTCCTATTTATACTATTACAATACCGATACCGATACGACCTATTTTTCCGGGCTGCGCCTCTGATCAGATCGTATCTCTTTCGAAGTCCTCCGTCCATCGATATTCTTCAATACGTCTTTCTTTCTTTGCCGATTAGACCCAATTCTAGATTCAACCTGAAATTCCGATTTTACCCTTCATTATCACATCTGATTTTCCTGCCAAATTTGGGTGTCAACATGCTCTGGTCTGAGTTACCTTGCTCTGCAACAGCTCCTGGCTACGCCTCACCTAACGTCTACTGCCCTGCTACAGATTCTGCAAGCCTAACACAACCCCTCGCTCATCTGCCTCTCTTCCCTATAAAATTCTCTTCTAATCCTCCTCTAATCTTCTCTAATCACCTCTGGAATTTTCCTAATTTTCATAGCCGTCATTAACATGTGGAAACCCTAAAACTCCCCTTAATCCCGAGCCTCCTCGTCCCTTTATATAGTGTAAAAATCACGAAACCAACTCGGGCTCGAATTCTTCCTCTTCCCGGCCTGAGCCGCACCGCCTGGGCCCGTTGCGCCCCACCTGGGCCAGCCTGCCTTGCGTGCGCTAGCTCCAGCCCACGCCGCCTTTGCCCACGCTGGGCCGCGCCCTCACATGCAGCACGCTGCATGTACATGCATCACGCATACATACACACACACCTGTGCATGCATACATATACTTTCTTCCTTTTTCCTTTTCCTTTTTCTTCTTTCTTTCCTTTCCTTATTTCTTTTCTCCTTTCTTCTTTCCTACAAAATCAAAACATATATATCCAAATCTCACCAAAAATCATTAGTTCAATTGGAAAATCACTTCATCACACAATATTTAAAATATTCACTCAACACAAATCTTATTCTAGTTAAACTTGATATAGTGTTTGTTAATGTTGAGTGAGAAAAGGCTTTTCCTCTTTCTAATATTTAAAAAATTCCTATTTTTTTGCAAACCACAATCCCATTGTTTTATCTTCTAATAACAATTATGGTAAAAGCTATAGTGGATTTAGGTTCAAAAATGATTAGTTTTGTGAACTGATCCATCAGGTGTGGGCTAAGGCCCTGTTCTTTTGAGCTGATCTAAACGGCTCAACATCTGAACGACAGAAATGACTGAACTTCGAGAGTTTCTCGAGATAGTCTCGAGATCCGGATTCATTTTATTTGAGTTGCTTTTTAAAGCGTTAGGACCCACCTTCAAAACAACGAAAAAACACTCAGAAAACTCAAAGCATGTCTTTTTGAAACGTAGATAAGTCGATAAGCTGTTAAGCCGTTAAGTTGAAAAGAATTGGGCCTAAGTCAGCAGTGGCTAAATCTGAACTTGATAAAGTTTTGATCAAAATAAAAAGAGTTAAGAAATTCCTTAAAGGTTGGGGGGCTAACCTTTATGGTGTAGATAAGAGAGTCAAGGAGGAAACTGTTGTTAAGCTTGGGGAGATCGAGGAAAAAGAGGAGGCCTTCGGCTTAACTTTAGAGGAAGTTGTGCATAAAATTAAATTGCTTCCTAAAATTCAGCAAACACACAAACAGGAAGAGACATATTGGCGTAAGAGGGCTGTTGACACCCAAATTTGGCAGAAAATCGGATATTGTGAAAGGGCTAAATTTATCAGAATTATTGGGCTGAATCAGAATATGGTCTTTATCGGTAAAGGAAAAGAGCATATTGAAGAAACCGATGGAGACAAGACTTCGGGAGAAACATGATCTGATCGGAAGCGCGACGCGGTAAAATAGGTCGTATCGGTATCGACTTTGTAATACTATAAATAGGACCTTAGACCTCGATAGTAAGGGATGACACTCAATACACAAATTACTTTCTCGAATCCGATCGACTTCGTCGAAAGGCTTCAACTCGCAGGTAAAGCTATCTCGATGGGATAATCGATTCTCTCCTTGTAACCCGTATGCATGGCTGTATCATCTTGATTTTGTGTATACAAAGCATGTTAAGCTGTCTCGGGATTTACCGATCTTTAACGTGTTCTCGCATATTGCACTGTCTCGATTTAATCGATCTGTAATGTGTGGTTATCTTGCAATGCTAATTGTTAAGTATTTCGCTTGCTTTTCCTGAATCCGATATATGTGACTGTCTCGTTTAATCGATCTTGCGTATGCCTTGTTTAGGATTTTGCATGTGTAAATGTTTGCCGATTAATATTGTGTTTACCCATATTTGCTTTGAATCTTCAAATTGGTTTATTGTTTTATATCAGAATTTAGATCTGAATACTGTCTTGGATTGACCAATCTATTCAAATCTGTTCTTTGATTTAATTTGATGAATTGATACAAAGGTTTATTGCTAATATTATATAAAAATACCAAAAAGAAATAAGATTTATATTTGAATACTTATCTCTGTTCAATTGCTCTATCAGGCATTAAGCCGATAGACCTGGTAATCGGGTTATTCAAAGCCGATTACAAATAACCTGATCTGGCTACTGAAAAGCCGATTAGGGCTATATTACTGACGATTTTCTCCTTGTCAATTTACAGGTCAAATTGACTGGCACGCTTGGTCCTTGGTTGCGACACAATCACAGAATTGACGCTTCCGCACGTGTGTTCACAGAAATCCACTTTTTTGTGTCAACAAGGGCACATGAAAATTGGCTTCTCAAAGATGATACTAATACTGAATATTTTCTTCGAATAGCTAATGGCCGCAAAATGAAAAAATCCATTCTGACTTTGCAATACGACAATCAAGTTGCTCATGAAGAAAAAGACATAGTGAATGTTGCCACTGAGCATTACAAAAATCTTTTTGCTAAAACTGAAGGGGTCCAACACAAGTTTCAATTTTTTGACATTTGGGATGACGATGAAAAGGTGAGTGACACTGGAAACTCTGATCTTATTAAACCCTTCTTAGAGGAGGAGGTTAAGGAGGCTATTTTTGGGCTAGGGCACAATAAGGCACCAGGCCCAGATGGGTTACCCATAGAGTTTTATCAATCCTGCTGGTCTTTGATTGAGGAGGATATGATGCATATTTTTAATGAATTCTATGACAATAACATGAGAATTGATAAAGTGAACTATGGCCAAATTATCCTTTTTCCTAAGAAGGTGGATGCCATGATGGTTCCGCACTTTATGCCTATCTGTCTTTCGAATTGTCTGTATAAAATTTTCAATAAAGTGCTTACTAATAGAATAAAAAATATTCTCAATAGAATTATATCAGATACTCAAAGTGCGTTTTTGAAAAATAGATATATTGTCGAAGTGATTATGTGCTTGCATGAAATTATGCATTCTGTTAAGCAAAGTGGGGAGTGTGGCATATTCTTGAAACTGGATTTTGAAAAAGTATATGATAAAGTAGACTGGGACTTTCTTTTTCGAAATGCTTATTATTAGAGGATTTCACCCTTTGATGGTTGGTTGGATTAGGCAAGTGGTGGTTGGGGGTACTCTCAATGTAAAAATTAATAATGTCTTTGGCCCTTACTTTCAGAGTGGACAAGGGTAGACAGAGGGATCCTTTGTCACCTTTTTTTTTAACTTGGTTGCTGATTGTGTCGTTAAAATGATTAGGGTAGCACAAATTAATAATTGTGTGTTGAGCTTGGTTCCTAATTTGATAGATGGAGGGGTAGCTATTTTTCAATATGCAGATGATACCATAATTTGTTTGAAGCATGATATTGAGTCTGTTAAGAAGTTAAAATTCATAATGTTCCTTTATGAAGCTTTATCAGGCCTAAGATTAACTTTCTTAAGAGTGAGGTGTTTGTAATAAATGGAGATAATAATATTGAGGGACTCTACTATGAACTCTTCACTTGTAATGTGGGCACTCTACCCATTTTGTATTTAGGTATGCCTGTGGGGAGCAATAAAATGGAAAATAGACATTGGGCAGGGTTGTTGACAAAGTGAGGAAAAACTAGAGAATTGGAGGGAGCTCTTTATCTTATGGGGGGAGACTTGTACTTATTAACTCTTGTCTGTCTAGCACAGTATGTCTATGTTCAGGATGCCTTAGATGGTGATTAAACAAATAGACAGGATTAGAAGGGATTTCTTTTGGAAAGGGAATGGTAGTAGAAAGAAATATTATTTGGTTAAGTGGGAGTGTTTAAATAAACCTAAAAATAATGGAGGTCTGGGTATAAAAAAACCTTAGAGATATGAACATTAGCTTACTTTGTAAATGGTCGTGGATATTGGATAATAATAGAGGAATTTGGCAGAAAATTGTCAGCAATAAATATTTGAGGGGTAAAACCATTTTTCAGGTTAGTCACAGAGTAGATGATTCCCATTGTTGGAGGGGCATTCTCAATTGTAAAATCTGTATATTCAACACAGAAAGTATTGTGTTGGGGGAGGGGCGAAAATTGATTTTTGAGGGGATTGTTGGTTTGGGAATACTCCTCTCAAGGAGTTAATGCCATATATATACAATGTAAGTATGGATAGAGAAATCTGTGTTGCTCAATGTAAAGATAGACAGTGGAGGCTTGTTTTTAGAAGATGGTTATTAGAATCAGAAGAGGATGCCTGGAGAGGCTTAATTTAGAAATTTGCGGATATTCAGATAGGCAGAGGCCTTGATGTTGCTAGATGGGGTTTAGAGAAGAACAATATTTTCACTGTTAGTTCCTTGTACAATAGTATATATTCTAGGGTTGAAAACAATGATTTTAGATTTGTGTTGAAATCTAAAATGCCCCTTAAGATTAAGATCTTTCTATGGTTGGCTATCAATAATTCTATCCTTACCAAGGAAAACCTTAGGAAAAGAAAGTGGGATGGGGATCCTAGGTGTTGTTTTTTGTAATGATATAGAAACTATTAACCGTTTATTTTTTTCTTTTGCTGTTTCTAGATCCTTATGGGGTAATTTCAGCTTGTGTCCATGCACAGGGTAGACCAAAAAATTTTGATCATTATTTTCGATTGATGCATTGTGTTTGGCCAGGTGCGGCTAAACTATATTCAGTATGCCTTGCAACTTTTGTTGGTCGATCTGGGCGTATAGAAAGAAATCTGTGTATGATGGTTACTTGCTTAAATCTCCATTGTCAATTCTTCATATGGTATGCGCAACTCTGGAATATTGGGCAGGGGCTCAAAAAGGGGAAATGGAACAAATTTTTAAAAATGGTGCGCATTGCTTGGGTGCGTTTGTTGTAGGTCTAGGAAGAGACACAAGTGGGGAGATGCCTATGACTGCAAAAGCTCAATGGATAAGGGGAGACGCAAATTAGGGCGTGGCAAAACATATGGTGGTGGGATGATCTTGTATCTAATGGGTGCTCATTATCTGGAAGTATGAAGTTCCTTGGAGGAGTAGTCATGACTATTTTAAATATTTTGTCAATAAGTAAACAATTAGGATGTTGGTTGTACCTTTGATTAGCATTCCTTTTGTACCTTTGAATTCCCCTTCCATTAATTTTAAGGGACTGACTATACGGCAAGCGGATAGAATTTGGGCCTCAAACTGGATCCATTGGAAAGCTCTCGTCGTGGGCTTGTCCGTGCATACCAAGAACGTCCAAAACGGACTTCATATGACCGAGTTATGATCTTTTTAAGTTGGACTGCTCCTGGTGGCCGAACTGGGCTCGTGGACGACGAATTGGGTTTGATCCTTGGTTGGGCCTTGAGCAACATGGGTGTTTGGACCTGAGGTCGTCGAGGCGGTGGAGAGGCGCCTTTCTTGAGTATGTCTTCATGGAGTGGAGGCGGCCAAGGTGGTGGTCGAACTGGTGGCGGCGACAGCGCAATATCAACATGATAAGCTTGCCGTCTGTGCACGCGACCTGGCCATGGTGCGGGTCGATGATGCCATATAGTTGATGATGGCACCATAGTTGATGTAGATGATGTAGAAGATGCCGTGAAGTGTTGCCAACTTATCGTAGATGAAGAGGTCGAAGATGAAGTAGTCGATCGAAAACTTGTCGACGTGCGTGTTGGCGATGTAGTTAACGGAAATCTTGATGACCACCACACTGACGTAGTGTTGGTCATATCAATGATGGACATGGTTACATCATCAAGGAAAAGGATTCAACTAGTGATCGCCGGTGGGTGCTTTGTGCTTCGCTGGTAAGGGGGATTAGGGTCTTGGTGATCCGGGCTTTGTGCCTTCCCTAACGGTGAGTAGGATCTCCCTTCAAAGATCCGAACATCGGTAAACAAAAAATCTCTATGTTTTTGTTTTGGTCTTGATCTGGTGTTTAAACTATTGGTATTGGCTTGTTCTGAGCATTCTTGAATAGATCTAACCTTGGTTTTGCGAGAAAACAGATTTTACTGCAGTTTTTCGACAGATCCAGAATACCCCGGATCGGAACATCCGACGGCCGTCGAAACATCCGACCCAGATCAGAACATCCGACGGAGGGTGTACTGTACCACGTCGGAACATCCGATCCCCATCGGAACATCCGACCGACTGGTTACTATTCCACTTTATTAATTCCGCAATTTCATTTTATTTGCCTATTCACCCCACTCTAGGCGGCATAGCATCCTTTCAAAGGACAAGAAGGCCCTCGCCTCCATACGTTGCTATGAGTGCAACGAACGGGGCCACATCGCTTCCGTGTGCCCCAACAAGAAGACGGACAAGCACAAGGCCAAGGACAAGGCGGGCACTGGCGATGACAAGGCCAAGCCCAAGAACAAGCCAAGGAGGTACAAGTCTAGATTCCGTCGCACTGACAATAATGGCAAGAAGCAAGCCTTCGTCGGCGAATGGGAGACCGATAACTCCTCCAGAAGTGATGAGTTTGGTTCCTCTGCTTCGAGCCAAGGCGGCACCAAGGAGAAGAGCAAGGACAAGGCCAAGGCACTAATCGGGCTCACTTTACCAGAGTCGGTGCCTCCACCACCAGCTCAGCTATCTGCGGGCCTGGCGGCCACAGGTACCTCTGACGACGATGAATGCTAGGAGTCCGACATTGAGTTCGTCCCCGAGCCCGCTCTTCCTCCTTGGTGCTTGATGGCACACTCTTCCAAGCCCGACGATGAGGTGAGTAGCGATGCAACTTCTGAGACCACCACTTCCTCTTGTTGTCCCTATGAGGAGGGTACTCCTGAGTATATGGTGTGGTTGTATGATTTGGCACAGAAAGGTGCATATCTGTCTGAGACTTACAGGAACAAGTATGAAAAGCTTAAGGTAGTGCATGCTGAGGTGTGTAAGGAGCGTGATAATCTTGACAACATGGTCACTAGGCTCCTAGAGCAAAGAGATGATCTAGAGGATCAAGTAGACATGCTCATTGCTGGTAATGCTCTAGAGGAGACAATGAATGCTTTGCCTGCTTTTGAATATGCTCCTAGTGTAGAGTGTGATGACTTGCATGCTCTTGACACACCTGCTTCACCCACATCACTAGATGCACTTGCTTGTGATGATTTGCCTGCTAGCTCTGTGATTGCTCCAGCTAGACCTGCTTCACCAATTGTCTTGCTTACTCGACCTAGCAATGTAGATAATATTGCTGCTTTGCATAATGATGCTAGTGATGATGTGCTCATTCCTCAGCCACATATATCTGACATACCTGCTAGTGGTTCATTTCCTGCATTCTTGTGTGATCATTCTCCTGTTACACATGCTCCTACTCCCACACCATTACCTGTTGCACCGAGCACTAGTGATAAAAAAAAATCTATTGCTATTGAATCATGGCTATTGACTGTGTCTTCAAGTTCAAATGCTTGTGCTAGTAGCTCTGTTGCTGTTGCTTCTAGTTCTGGTGGTGAAAGGGGTAGTAGAGGCTTGTGTGATCCTGACCACTACAAGGGTGCATTGGCGGCAAGAGAGCTTATCAAAGAGAATGGTGAGCTAGTCAAGGAGATTGGTGAGCTGAGAGTAAAATTAGCCAAGAGTGAAGGGCTAGTGAGTGAGATTGCTGAGCTGAGGGATAGGTTGGCCAAGCTTGAGGTTAGGAGCTACGAGGGGAGTTTGGCCCGGGACAAGATGCTCAAGGACCAAAGACCTGCCTCCAACAAAACTGACTTCGGATTCACTTCTGTGAAGGCTAGGGGGATGAAAGGAAAGGGTCCTGGTCCTAGTGCATCTACAGGTGCCAATACGTCTCGTGCTAGACCTAGGGGGAGCACCTACTACCACTCATGGCAATACACTAGAATCCCACAACCTAGGCAGCAACCTCCTAGACAGCAACCTCCTAGGCAACAACCACCTAAACAGCAGCCTGCTAGACGACCACCACTGAACACCTGGCAACCGAGGGCATGGGCTAGGAACCAGAGTTGGGAAAATCCAAGGGCTAGAGTGTGGAATGCTAGACCCAGAATGACAAATAGGCAAAGCACCTAGGACACTAGCAGAGGGGACTCTTGGGGTAGATACCTAGCTTGGGGAGCTAGACAGAACCGGTGGTTTGGGTATAGGCAGGAGGGTAGCTACATGCAGCCTAGACCTTACTACCCACCAGCTAGGTTCCAGGGGGATCCTAGAGGCTTTGAGGGTAGGAGAGCTCCACCTAGAGCAGCACCCAGACCACAGCTTAGGCAAAACCCACCTCTTCCCAGGAAACACTTAGAGCTTGATGGGAACTACATGCGTAGCATAGGCAAGCATGGTAGAGTAGAGGCTAGGTTTGTTGGTCCTAGAGCTGAGAACGACCACCGTGCTCGTACTTGGGTGAAGAAGTCTCTTGTTGATTCTTTTACTACTGTGAGAACTAACCCTCGGGGACCCTTGAGATGGGTTCCTGAGTCTGCAATTTGACTCTCCAAATGTTTGTGAGTGCAGGTGAACTACAAAACCGTCGGCCGTCATTGGATCATGGATAGTGGGTGCACACAACACATGACGGGGAACACGCGGTTGTTCACCTCACTCGGAGAGGAAGGGGCCTTTCCAAAGAAGGTCACCTTCGGTGATGGGAGCCGTAGCAGGGTAATCGGATCCGGGGAGGTATACATTTCTCCAGAGCTTTCAATTCAGAGTGTCCTCCTCGTTGAATCTTTGCATTATAATTTGATCACCGTTGCCCAGCTGATTGACATGGGGTTCCATTGTCACATCTCACCAACTGAAATGAGGTTTTTGGATCAAAATGACAATCTTGTGTTCAAAGCTTTTCATTTCCAAAACCTCTTTGTTGCAAAATTTGGAGTGCCTCCCACAAATGACTCAGCTTGCCTTCTATCTAAAGTCAAACATGGATGGCTTTGGCTTAGGCGCTTGGGACATGTGGGGATGGCCAATCACAAAAAGTTGGTCAAAAATGATTTCATTCGCAGGTTGAAGGACATGGAGTTTCAAAAGAATAAGTTGTGTAGTTCTTGCCAAGCAGGGAAACAGGTTGCTAGTCCACACAGCCAAAAGCATCATGTCCACTTCTTGCCCACTTGAGATGTTGCACATGGATCTCTTTGGTCCTACCACATATGCCAGCTTAGATGGCAACTCACACTGCTTGGTGGTAGTAGACGACTTCTCCCGTTACACTTGGGTTTTCTTTGTGCCTGACAAAAGCCCCGTTGGGGATGTTTTCAAAAGATTTGCACAAAGAGCCCAAAATGAGTTTGAATGTTTGATCAAACGGGTGAGAAGTGACAATGGCTCGGAGTTTGTGAATACTAACCTCTAAGAATTATGTGATGAGCTTGGCATAGGGCACCGGTTTTCTACCACTTACACTCCACAGCAGAATGGCATTGTTGAGCACAAGAACAGGACATTGATCGAGATGGCAAGGACAATGCTGGACGAGTACAAGACGCCTGATGAGTTCTGGGCCGAGGCGATCAACACAGCTTGCTACTGCGTCAACATATTGTACCTGCACAAGTTGCTCAACAAGACTGCCTATGAACTGCTGATTGGGAAGAAGCCCACTGTCAGCTATTTTTGGGTCTTCGGCTGCAAGGTCTATATCTACAAGAAGCGCCAGCACATAAGGAAGTTCCAGAGAAGAGGTGATGATGACTTCTTCTTGGGATACATGCAGAAATCACAGACTTTTCGGGTTTTCAATAGAAGGACTGGTCTAGTGGAAGAGAGCTGTGATGTGAAATTTGTTGAATCAGTCGGGTCTCAGGGACAGCTTGATAGCTTGGAGGATTTGGCAGAGGATGACTTGGTCAGGGCAGTGCAGCAGATGCCAGTTGGGGATGCCAGGCCTGTGGAGGTAGAGCTAGAGCCAGAGGTAGTACCAGTGCCACCTTCTACGCCTGACCGGGTAGTTGACTCAGGGGGAGCATCACCTCAGCACAGCAGCTCCACTGAGTCAGCGCCCGCTCCAGCTCCAGCTCGGCTCCAGCTCAGCCAGACGATAGCACAGCTTTAGAGTCAGCACCAGAGCCAGTGCCAGATCAGGTTGAGTCAGCAGCACCACAGCACCTGAGATAGCACCATACCATTGCCCGGGACCACCTAGCCGGGTAGGTGATTGGTGATCCGACACGAGGAATGCAGACCAGGTCCAGGATAGCCAATGTGTGTGAGTTTCAGGCCTTTGTCTCTGAGCTTGAGCCAAAGAAGGTCGAGGAGGCACTTGAGGATGCCGACTGGATCAATGCAATGCACGAAGAGCTAAACAACTTTGAGAGGAACAAGGTCTGCACACTTGTTGACAGGCCTAGGGATTGCAATGTGATCGGCACCAAGTGGGTGTTCAAGAACAAGTAGGATGAGTTCGGGTCAGTGATTAGGAACAAGGCTAGACTTGTGGCACAGGGCTACTCACAGATTGAGGGGATTGACTGTGGAGACACCTACGCTCCAGTTGCTTGTTTGGAGGCCATTAGGCTGCTTGTGGCATTTGCAACATGTCACAATATTGTGCTCAAGCAGATGGATGTCAAGAGTGCGTTGAGCAGCCTCCAGGTTTCGAGGACCCACATCACCCTGATCATGTGTACAAGTGTCCAAGGCACTGTATGGGTTGAAACAAGCACCACGAGCTTGGTATGAGAGATCGAGGGACTTCCTGACAGAGAAAGGATTCAGTGTTGGACGTGTTGACTCTACACTGTTCACCAAGATTGTTGATGAAGACCTCTTCCTCTGCAGGTCTACGTGGATGACATCATCTTTGGCAGCTCAAATGAAGCCCTGTGTACAGAGTTCATCCAGATGATGGCCAAAGAGTTCGAAATGTCAATGATGGGGGAGCTGAGTTTCTTTCTGGGGTTTCAAATTCGACAGCTTCACATGGGCACTTTCATCTCACAGGAGAAGTACATTGCTGATTTGTTCAAGCGTTTCAAGCTGGCGGATTGTATGCCCATTCGGACCCCCATGGCGACTAACGGACATCATGACCTCGACACACAAGGTACCCCTGTTGACCCAAAGCTCTATCGCTCTATGATTGGTGCCTTGCTGTACTTGACTGCTTCTAGGCCTGATATCATGTTTAGCGCTTGCATGTGTGCTCGATTTCAATCCTCCCCTAGAGAAATGCAGTTAAAAGCCGTCAAACGCATCTTTAGATACTTGAAGCATACACCTAGTATTGGAATGTGGTTCCCGAAGGGTGCGCGGTTTGAGTTACTTGGGTATACCGACAGCGACTATGCCGGTTGCAAGAATGACCGCAAGAGCACTTCGGAGCCTGGCACTTCCTAGGTAGATGCTTAGTATCTTGGGCCTCCAAGAAGCAGAACTTCGTGGCGTTATCTACTGCCGAGGCAGAGTAGATAGCGGCAGGGAATAGTTGTGCTCAATTGCTATTTCTCACACAGCCTCTCTACGATTATGGTATAAAACTTGCCCACGTTCCCTTGCTTTGCGATAATGAGAGTGCTGTGAAGATAGCGTGCAATCCGGTCCAACACTCACGTACCAAGCACATTGACATCCGCCACCACTTTCTGAGAGACCATGTCGCAAAGGGTGACGTTGTGCTTGAGCACGTGACGACCAATGACCAGCTTGTTGATATATTCACAAAACCTTTAGATGAGAGTAGGTTTTGCAAACTAAGAAATGAACTAAATATTTTGGATAAATCAAATGCAATTTGATAGGTGAGCTGGACTACTAAAGGTTTGCATATGAGTTTGGTGATTTTATGTTTTGCTTGTTATGTTCGCTTCTCAAGTTGTTCCATTAAGACATTGCTTACTCTTGAGAGCTAGTGCATGGGAGCTAAATCACTTACTCATATGAGCCTAATGAAAATGCCTGCTAAAATTGATGCCCTGCACTTGTACTAGTTTTCCTAGAGTCACTCGTTTCATTCTTGTTTATTCTTGTGCCTAGGAAAATATAGAATCTAACTCGTGTATTTGGGAAATATATTACTTGGGGCAGCAGGCTAACTCCATGAGACACCCTTTTCAGAACCATTGAGCAAAAATAAAAGAATAAATGAATAAGCTACAAAATCTCAAAATCAAAGAGAGCAGCAAGTTTTTGAAAAAGGCCAAGAGCCAAAGCATTTCAGTAAAGGAATAAAATTGCTCAATCAAAAATGTCTTGTCACATTTAGTTGGCTTGCCGAACTTGTACTATTCTAGCACTAAAAGCGTTGTTAGCTAGTATTGTCCTTTGTGCTAGAATATCTTGGTTGAAATTTGTGACTATAAGTTCACTACTACTTGTGCTAGGTTACTAATGAGTATAAGATCACTTGATAAATGCTTATTTTGATTAAAGTTGATTACGTAACCGTGCACCAGTCTTGATGGATAAGTGGTGGACTTGTGGTCTTGTTATGGCGTTAACATAACTTGTGGAGCGCTTAGTTCGCTTGCTCTAATGCATTCCCAAAGTGGTGCCAACTTGCTTATCTTTTTGCACTTTGATAACAAGAAGGGGGAGAAAGTGCGTAAAACCAATCTCAATTGCTTTGTTGGCATAGGGAGTGATGGAGAGCAAAATGCTATGATTGTAGGTGAGCTTGTGCTGTGGGGGAGCAAGAGAGTCTTTTGGAGCCCTTTGTTTTCAATTTCAGCACCTAATTGTTCTTGCAATGATCTAGGGGGAGCTTATTTCGAGCACTTATGCATTCGCTATTGGCTTGCTTGTTTGTGCTCTGGCTTGTGCATAGCTTGCTCTAGATCATGTACTCTTCATTTGTGCTAGAAATTTGCTGCTCATGCTCACTTGTACACTAGCTTGGCCCTTCAATGGGTTGTATACTAGCTTGATCTTGCTCTTGTTCCTTGTTGGCCTCACTCAATCATGTTGGCCTTGCTCAATCATGTTGCTCTTTGGCATTGCTCAATCATGCAAGTGCTCCATTTGCTATCCTTTTGAACTAGCATGTGCTTAGGTTTGAATGCGCTTGCTTGTACTGTGCCTAGTTGACATTGGTCTTGGCTATTGATGAAATTTTGCTTAGTGCTTGGATAGTGGTTGCTCATATTTGAAATGGACATTGGCCATGTGACTAACCCCAATGCCATGAGACATATACCCTTGCTTTGCTTGAGATTGTTTTTGCAGGGTCTTGTCACCAAATTGCCAAAAAGGCGGAGATTGTAAGTTCATTAGGACCCTAGGTCTATAGGGTTTTGGCATTTGGTGCCACGTCAACTATGGACATTATTTTGCATAACACTTTCTCTTCATGTCTTTGTGCTGCGTGCGTGTTCGAGGCTCGAGCACGGGTTGTGTGAGTCTCAGTCTCTGGCAAGTCAGTCCCATTGAGCACACAGTCTCCGTCTCTCCGAGAAAGGGATAGTTTATTCTAGAAGCTTCGGGGAAGTCCGAGAGAGTGCCAGGTGTCCGAGGGGTAGGTGGATAGGTATCGATGCCACCAGGTAAGTTCGAAAGCATCCGAGGCAGGGTAGGTCGTACCCGGGGTAGTTTCGTAGCCACCAAGTCATGGATATTCCATAGGCGCGAATTCTTCCACCCAAATTTTCCCTTGAACCTATCCGAAAGCTTCCATGGGTCCCACCTAGTCCAACATCGACAATTTGTCCAACAACCACCGCCTCGAAGTATCCAAAGTCAATAGTGAGAGAGAGGTTGAGAGAAAAGGACAAGAGAGAGAGGGAGCAGTGCTAGAAGCCCTCTTCGGACGGCGTCCGGAGGCCATCGGACGGCGTCCGACCAGCCCTGGGCATTCTAGCGTCTAAGTCCAAGTTAGTCCCCGCGTGCAGCCTCCCTGTCAGACGGCGTCCGACGGGCTCGGACGACATCCGATCAGTCTTAACCAGCACGCAAGTTCCCTGCCGGACGACGTCCGACGTGCGTCGGACGACGTCCGATGACAGCCAGACCTTCTGTTGAGCACCTCGTGTGTGCCCGTGTCCATGTGCGAGTACACGCCATCGGACGGTGTTCGAAGCCGCATTGGACGGCGTCCGACTAGGACTCTGACACAGAGTCGAATCCATCTCCTCCGTTCATTCAAACTGAGAGCCTCCGGATGAGTGACATGTGTCTGTTTTGGGTAGAAGTCTATAAATAGGACACGGGGCTGAGGTTTAGACTTGAGAGAGCTCATTATTTCCACACCCCTTGAACTAGTGTTCTTGAGAGAGCTTCTCCCATGGGTACCACCTTGCCCATGTCCATCTCCACCTAGGGTTTGGGTGAGAGTGATAGGAGAGGAGAAGGAGAGGTTGAGAAAGGTAAGTTCATGGGTTCCGCTCCATTCTCCAGTGGTTTGGCTTGGTTTTCTTGCGAGTTGTGGAGAGTTCTTGGGTCTTCCCGGTTGTTCTTGAGTTGAATGCTCTTTGGGGTCTTCCTGCGGGAGTTGAGTCTCCCACCTCGCTGTTCCCGAACTTCATCCGTTAAAGCCTGCACAAAGCAAGTTTCACTGGCCGTACCACTTCTCCAACACCGTACAACTACACCAACAAAACCCTCGCCCCGGGCGGGGTCATCCGGTGCGGGAACCGAGTGCTTCCACTTCGTCGGAGTCGAAGTCCGAGGGAAGCCGTGCCGACATCAACCCGGGTGCTTGGAAGGCGCCAAGTTACCGACGTCAACCCCAAGGTTCAAGTCTCCGCCGGTCCGCGTCCAAGCCGAAGACTCCGTCATGAACCTTGTATCAAACACCTCTTGCACGGAGGTCGGCACCTTGCGAGGTGCCGCGGTGTCGGGATAGCCCTCGACTAGTGAGGGAGCCTGGCCTCGGTTTGAAGGTCCGAAGCTAGCCCTTAAAGCTTCCCGAGTAAGTTGCCGGCTAAGGACGAGAGAATCCCGGTCACTCTCGAGTGACTTCGGCATCGAGGAGTAGGTGCGGTGCGCCGAACCTCGTTAAAAGTCGTGAGTCTCCCCATTTGCTTGGATTTAAATTCCGCATTTCAATTCGCTTCGGCTATTGTTATTCCCCCTTGCTAGTTTAGTTTTCCATTATGCGCACTCGATGGTCAAGCTAGGGTAGATAGTTAGAAAAAGTATCGTCCTCTTCACCCCCCCCCCCCGAGGCCGTCGATCATTTCTGGGTGCCGAGACCGGGCTTGGCGAGGCTGGCCTCGAGCCTACAGAAGTGCTCTTGGCACTAGAGTGGCTAGCTACTCCTAATGCTACCGCTCCTACTGCTACTGATTACAACTGGTGGAATAGGACTAGTGCCTTGTAGAACTGGTGATCCCCATGCCCTTCTGCACGTTGGAAGGGCATCTCCTTTTATAGGCACGGCGGGCTGCTCGGGGCTGATTCCGTGGGTCCTACGCCTATCCACGCTTTGTCCATCTTTAGTGGCGGCGCCCTTGTCTTGATTCCGGGCTCTGTCCTATTCTGCGGCCTGCACAGAGAAGCTATCGGGTGAGTACAGAACACGTGTTCGTTTGGGTGTGTATTCGCGGGGAGGCAGACTGCACAGGGAGAAAGTACTTTCCCTTTATTCCCCAAATACCATTGACTGGTCTGGGCCAGCTTCGCGCCACCCGTTGGAGGGCGTCGCGGAGAGCAGCTGTCGGTTGCCACCTGTCCCAGAAGACAGATGGCGCGGTGAGCTGTTTGCTCTTTTGCCCCTTCCGGGCTGGAGACAACCCAGAGGGGTACTGTCTTCCGGTCAAGGTCAGGAAAAAGCATTGCAGAGGGCGATAGCGATCGCCACATATCCAGGGGATAGGCGGTGCGACGAGCTGGCCGCGTAATCCTCTCCCGAGCCCCCGACAGCCCGGGAGGCATGATTTCTCCTTCAGGGACCGAGGGGAAAATGCGGTGGCCTTGGTTGAGACTGGGGGTAGCCCCCCAGTGGTCTGGCCATGTCCTTTGTACGGTCCAAGTCGATCTCAGGGACTCCCTTCCACGCGGTGGGCCGGTATGGATTCGGTCCAAGGCCCATCTCAGGGTGGGTCAATTCTTATTCATCGATAGCCAGCCCCCTAGCCTCGAGCGGTTCGCGTAGCGAGCCGGTCTGAGGTTTAGAAAAAATCCCAATTTTCACGCGGGAGATCTGTCTAGGTCTTTATCGAAAACGTAGGGTGAGAGACCGAGGGTTGGTTCAATTTGACGGCGGAGTGGGGGGAGTTAAGTCTTCTTAGGCACGACTCCCACGACTTGCATTTCAGCCATTGCCTTCCTTCATAAGGCTTCGTTTTGGTGGAGTTTCCGTTACAGAGCACATTCCTTGCCTTGGCTTTCGTCTTCCAACTAGCCCTTTCACCTCCTTCCTGTTCGTTCTTTCCTCTCAACCACCATGGTGGTCATCGGGCCTGGCGAGCTTTCTCGCAAGGCGATGGAGGAGCTGGAGAGAGACGGTTTCGTCCGACCGGGCACCTGGTGGCTTCCCGACGCGGACCATCCGCCGGTGCCCAAGCCCACGGAGTTGGTTTGTTTTGAGGCCTCGGCGGTTTGTGGCTTCCGCATGCCGGAGTCGTAGTTCAGGACCGAGTTCTTCAGGTTCAAGGAGCTGTGACCATAGAATCTAACCCCGCAGTCCTACCTCCACCTGGCCATCTTCGCACAGCTGTGTGAGGCGTACTGTGGGGCGTGGCCCACAGTGAATCTACTGACGCAATACTTTGAGGGCGAGCCGGTTGAGCCCATGGTGCCGCCAATGCTCGAGCTCCTACTGTGGGGCGAGGCTGTGGCGGCCGATGGCAAGCCGGTTGAGCCCATGGTGCCGCCAATGCTCGAGGGGTAGATATGAGAGTGGGCCGGAGCCCTGAGAAGGGGCGGAGGAGCTCTTGAAGCGGCTGCTAGAAACCACGGCGACATGGCGTGCGACCGGGCAGCGGGAGCCCGTGAGGAGGGCGACTGCAGACGAAGCATGGGCCAAGGGAGAGCTTCTGGCCCGCGGGGCACCATTGGCGTGCCTCCCGGTCGTGGTGCTAGACACGCACCCCGGAATCGTGGAGACCGTGAAGGTGGACGTCGGGACGGGCACATTGATGGTGACGCCCCTGCGCGTTGAGGCCCGCACAGGGCATGGCTGGAGGTCGGTTGATCGCAGTGAAAGGGATATGCCCTAGATCGATCATAGTGATGATTGTGTAATGTCTTTGTTCATGTGCTTATGATAACATTGTTTATCGGTTCCCTGAATAAATGTCATGACTTTGTCCATTAGGTACGACTTGATTGTGAAACACATTATTAAGTGACATTATTCTAAATGGGTCCCTAATCTATATCATTAGGAGGAGCGGTAATGATTTGATCAGCATACGTATTGGTTGATGGTAATGTTTCACATGCCATAGATATGGAGATATCAAACCAATGGTATGGACACATGTTGGAGAACATGGGTAGTCAGAAAGACCTACTACGAGACGCTATGAGATTGTTATCTCTTTAAGTGCCATCAGCTTATAGTCTCGAGTGGTAAACCTATATGGTCCTTAGACCTGAGACTGTCATAGATACCCAGCATGTTGACTCGTATACTTTGGTATCGTCAAACGCTACACCGTAACTGGGTAGTTATAAAGATAACTACTAGGTATGCCACGATGCATAGCCAGGGGTGTGATGATTAAGATGGAATTTGCCCCTTCTGGATAACGGGAGAGATACCTCTGGGCCCCTCGTGTGAATGGATAGGAAAAGCGCATGGCCGTGCTAAAATGACTAAGGTGTTAGTCATGATATGTATCCATCACACTGATGAGTGAAGTGGTCGGGCTATAAACAAGGGTGGCACGCATCTCGCCTTGAGTCCGACTGGTATCGTGTGGCAAAGGGATCGGTATACGTGAATGTATCAAGGTTCAGCCGAATACTGATTCTGTGCATTCAGGGATCAATACGTGCTGCTAGGTACCGCTGTTGATCATTGGATTTGATCCACGGCCGACTTGCACTGAACCTAACGGGTCACACACTTAACGGGTTGGAACTGTTTAACGGGTTTGTGCATGGACGTGATCCGCGTAGGAGATGGAACCCTAGGGGGCCAAAGCCCACTAGCAAGTCTATATAAAGGGAGGCGTGCGGGCGACGCTGGTAACGAGTTGAGCCTTCACCACTCCGGCCGCCGCGCGCCTCTCTCGCTCCCCAAAATCCTATCCGTGCGGCGAGGTGCTAGCACACCCCGCGCAGTATTCCTACTCGGTACGTGTGGATACCGCTAGAGGCGCAGCCGTTCGCGGACGCGCTGTTCGGTTAGATCACCGGCGACCACTCGGCGAGCAGTCGGCGAGCTGATCGGGGCGTGTACGACTACTTCCTCGACGTGTGCAAGTCTGCTTCCGCTGCATCTATGCTTCGAGGGTAACGATCCGTGATCCCCTACTTGCATGAGATCCTGGTTGAATAGCGGTAGAATTTTTGAAATTGTGCTCGCGTAGCCTACCCATTTCCCTTCAGTGGTATCAGAGCCGGTCATGCTTAGTATTGGATCTAGATCAGGCGCATATAGTGATACGTTGCTGTTTTGTTCACTGGTTGATTGGATCAATCGGTAGTCTAGGTAGAGGTATGAGTTGATAGCACCACGTGACCAAAAAGATTAGTTCGTCCTCTTTCAGTTGTGTGCCGCACAAATCCCCTACCGACTGGAATCACCATCGGGGATACGCGCGTGCCGAACAAATCGAGGTAACAGATCGAGGTCGCAGTGGTTGCCGTCGTGTGATCAAAAGATTAGTTCGTCCTCTTTTAGTTTTGAGCCACACAAATCCCATACCGGCTGGAAACACCATCTGGGATGCGTGCACGCCGAACAGATCTAGGCAACAGATCGAGATCGCAGGCGGTCGTCATCTACTCAAGGGGACCTCGCACGTTGGGTTGATATGATCGGCCTAATGGAAAACGGGACATGTTGATGGCCCGGCAATCGGCTCGATATGATCAACCGATTGGAGTTTCCATAGCGTTTTCGTAGATATGATCTTCGTAACCCTCCCGCTACCTAGTCCGCTTACCGGCAAGCGGAACCGCCGTGAACTGTGGTTGCTTAACAAATTAAAACTGGCTCACATCACGTGCGTTAGAATTCGATTCCGCGCCTAACTTGTTTTTGCAGGGAATGATGTGAACAGTGTGGACCCTTGTGTATGTGATGCATGTTGTAATTGTGATGACCTGCGTGTCATGGTTAATTGCAGCCAAAGGATGTCCATTGTTGTATAACGGCCTGCGTGCCGACATGTGATGTTTGAATCCTCATGTAAATTTGTTACTAGCTGCTAGATGTAGTAGTGTAGATCAAATTCATGGTGGCTTCAACCCTGATGGCCTGGAGAACAAGGATGGTCGTGGAGATGGAGATCGCCACGTCGTGGGCCATAGTAGTTCACAGTTTAATTCGATTATCTGTGATGATTACCTTGCATGGCTATTCTTTCACGTCATATGTGGTGAATTTGTTAACCTAATAGAATAGTTTCCCTCAGAAAAATTAAGAGTAGATGCCCTTTGCCAATAGCTGCATCTATTGTCTTGTACGTTGTCGGATAAGGTCTTGACAAATCAAGAACGACGTCTTCTTCCTTAAACAATAGGTGGGTGTAGCCTAACGCGTGCATCCACACGCATAGTATTGGTTTGCTTAACGGAGCTCCAAATAGAATTTGGGTCTTCGGGGTGTCAGGGTTGGGAGCCGGGGCATATGATGCCACCCCAACAAGCAAGAGTCATATAAGATGTGATTGGCAAAGTGTTGCCTACCTATGTCGCGGGTTCAAGCGGTGTTGATAAATCATCACCCGAACCGCGGTGACCATGGATCTTGTCTCATGGAGATCACCAGAGAGAAAGTGATCTTAGTGGGAGTATATTTTATTAAATTGTTTAATAGAAGATTAACATGAACATAGTGCTAAAACTTTGCTTATTTATTTTGTTGTGTAGATGGCGCGTAATGTCAATGCGAACTTTGGTTTTAACTTGTGGTCAGTCCTGGAGAAAGAAAACTCTCTGGGATGAATTTTATTGATTGGTTTCATAACTTGAGAATCGTTCTCAAGCAAGAAAAGAAGGAATATATCCTTGAAGAGCCATTTCCTGATGAACCGGATGAGGATGCCAGTGCTACTGATCGACGTGCTTATGAGAAGCATGTCGCTGATGACATTGACGTTAGCTGCCTCATGCTTGCTACTATGAACTCAGATCTGCAAAGGCAGTATGAGGACACGAATGCCTTTGATATGATCACTGGCTTACGTAGCATGTTTGAGGACCAAGCAAGGGCAGAGATATACTCGATCTCAAAGGCATTGTTTGCGTGCAAGCTGGCTGAAGGGAGTCTAGTGAGCCCTCATGTGATCAAGATGATTGGTAACATTGAGAGCTTGGAGAAACTTGAGACTCCCCTAAGCAATGAGTTAGCTATTGATGTGATTCTCCAGTCGCTGCCTACTAGCTTCGAACCTTTCATTATGAATTTTCATATGAATGGTATGGAGAAGAATCTGACTGAATTGCATGGGATGCTTAAGACAGCAGAACAAAGCATCAAGAAAAGCAACAATCATGTGATGATGGTTCAAATGGAGGGTGGCAAGAAGAGGAAGCGCAAGGCTAGAGGTGATGGTGAGGATAAGATACAAGAACCAAAACCGAAGCCTAAAGCTGGCCCTAATTCATATGACAAGTGCCACTACTGCAAAGTTAAGGGGCACTGGAAGAGGAACTGCAAGAAGTTCCTGGAAGACAAAAAGAATGGAAAGGTTCCAGCTTATAAAGGTATTAACGTTATTGAAGTTAATATTGCATTTCATCCTACTGAATCATGGGTATTTGATACCGGTTCGATGATTCACACTTGCAAATCGTTGCAGGGGCTAAAGAGGATTAGAGATTGCAAGAGTGGCGAGGTGGCAGTTCGCATCGGCAATGGAGCAACTGTTGCTGCAAAGGCCGTCAGCGTTTATCCTTTGTCATTACCTTCTGGTCTAGTATTGGAATTAAATAATTGTTATTATATTCCTGCTTTGAGTAAGAACATTATCTCTTCTTCATGTTTGGAGGAAGAGGGTTATGAATTTGTAATAAAGGACAAATGTGGTTCCATTTATTTCAAAGGCTTGCTCTATGGTTGTTATCCATTAGTGAATGGGTTGTATGTGCTAGATCATGATAATGTTTCTGTTAATAATGTTAATACTAAGAGACTCAAAACATCTGGTTGTGATTCCACTTATTTATGGCATTGTCGCTTGGGCCATATAAATAAGAGGCGCATGCAGAAGGTCCATAGAGATGGTCTTCTGGATTCATTTTATTTTGAATCTTTTGAAACATGCGAATCTTGTTTACTTGGCAAGATGACAAAGACTCCCTTCACTGGTTCGAGTGAGAGGATGTGTGAGTTATTGGCCCTTGTGCACACTGATGTGTGTGGACCAATGAGCTCCACGACCAGAAGTGGCTATAAGTACTTCATTACTTATACCGATGACTTTAGTAGATATGGATATATCTATCTAATGAGGCACAAGTCTGAATCCTTTGCAAAGTTCAAGGAGTATCAGAATGAAGTACAAAATCATTTGGGCAAGAAAATTAAATTTATGTGGTCTGACCATGGAGGTGAGTATTTGAGCCAAGAGTTTAATGATCATCTGAAGAGTTGTGGAATTGTTCCACAATTGACTCCGCCCGGAACGCCTCAGTGGAGCAGGGTATCTGAATGGAGGAATCAGACCTTATTGGACATGGTACGGTCTATGATGAGTCAAGCTGATTTTCCGTTGTCATTTTGGGGATACGCTCTAGAAACAGCTGCGTTCACGTTGAACAGGGTTCCATCAAAATCCGTTGATAAGACGCCATATGAGATATGGAAAGGGAAACGTCTCGATTTGTCTTTTCTTAAAATTTGGGGTTGTGAGGCTTATGTAAAATGTATGACGTCTGATAAGCTCCACGCCAAATCGGATAAGTGCTTATTTGTGGGGTGCCCAAGGGAAACCGAAGGGTATTATTTTTATAACCGGGAACAAGGCAAAGTGTTTGTCGCCCGGACTAGCTTCTTTTTGGAAAATGAGTTTTTCAAAAGAGCTAGTGGGAGCAAGGTGCAACTCGAAGAAATTCGGGAAACATTTGAAAATGTTTCAGCTCCAGCTAGCCCTCAGCGGGATGAGCAAGATGTTGTTGAACCTGTTGATGAGGTGCCAGCCCCACAGAGGTCCTCGCGGGCAAGCCGCGCTCCTGAGAGGTTTATGCTTATCACGACGGAGCAACGCGATGTGTTGTTGTTGGAAAATGACGAGCCCAAGGACTATGAGGAAGCAATGGTGGGCCCAAACTCTGAGAAATGGCTGTAGGCCATGAGATCCGAAATAAAGTCTATGCATGATAATAAAGTTTGAAACTTGGTTGATCAGCCTGATGGTGTGAAAACCATTGAGTGAAAATGGGACTTTAAGAAAAAGATAGACGCTGATGGAAATGTTCATATTTTTAAGGCACGTTTGGTGGCAAAAGGGTATAGGCAGATGCATGGTGTTGACTATGATGAAACTTATTCGCCAGTCACCATGGTGAAGTCTATCCAGATCATGCTAGCTATTGCCGCATATCATGATTATGAGATTCGGTAGATGGATGTCAAAACGGCTTTCCTTAATGGAAATCTGAGCGAGGATGTGTACATGATACAACCCGAAGGTTTTGTCGATCCTACTAATGCTGGCAAGGTATGTAAGCTTAGGAAGTCCATTTATGGACTGAAGCAAGCATCTCGGAGTTGGAACCTTCGTTTTGATGAAGTGGTCAAAGAGTTTGGCTTCATCAAGAATGAAGAAGAGCCTTGCATTTACAAGAAGGCTAGTGGAAGCGCACTGGTGTTTCTGGTCTTGTATGTAGATGACATACTGTTGATCAGAAATGATATTCCAATGTTAGATGTTGTGCAAGTTGGTCTAAGAAAGAGTTTCTCAATGAAAGAATTGGGAGATGCAGCATATATCTTGGGTGTAAAGATCTATAGAGATAGATCAAGAAGGTTAATTGGATTAAGCCAGAGTAAGTACGTAGACAAGGTGCTGAAACGGTTCAGCATGCATGATTCCAAGAAAGGTTACTTGCCAATGTCTGATGGTGTAAGTCCCAGCAAGACTCAGTGTGCTTCGACGCCTGATGAGCAAGAGAAAATGAGTCGGATTCCATATGCTTCGGCTATTGGATCAATCATGTACGCTATGCTATGTACGCGCCCAGATATTTCATATGCTCTGAGTGTCATGAGCAGATACCAATCAAATCCTGGTGAGAGTCACTGGGTGGCTGTAAAGAATATCCTTAAATACTTGCGAAGAACTAAGGAGATGTTCTTGGTCTTTGGAGGAAAGGAGGAGCTCATCGTAAAGGGTTACGCCGATGCTAGCTTCAAAACCGACAGAGATGATTCAAGATCGCAATCCGGGTTTGTATTCTGTCTCAATGGTGGGGCAGTAAGCAGGAAGAGTTCCAAGCAAGAGACAGTAGCAGATTCTACGACAGAGGCCGAGTGCATTGCAACTTCTGAAGCAGTAAAGGAGGCAGTTTGGATCAGAAAATTTGTTTTCGAGTTGGGCGTGGTCACTAGTGCATCCTTTCCAGTGGACCTCTATTGTGACAATAGTGGTGCCATTGCACAAGCGAAGGAGACTAGGTCTCACCAAAAGTCCAAGCACGTACTCAGGCGATACCACCTGATACGGGAGATCATAGAGAGAGGTGATGTGAAGATTTGCAAAGTGCACATGGACCTAAACGTGACTGATCCATTGACAAAGCCCCTTCCACAACCCAAGCATAAGGCAAACACAAGAGGAATGGGTATACGATACTTACATGATTGACTCTAGTGCAAGTGGGAGATTGAAAGGGATATGCCCTAGATCGATCATAGTGATGATTGTGTAACGTCTTTGTTCATGTGCTTATGATGACATTGTTTATCGGCTCCCTGAATAAATGTCACGACTTTGTCCATTGGGTACGACTTAATTGTGAAACACATTGTTAACTGACATTATTCTAAACGGGTCCCTGATCTATATCATTATGAGGAGCAGTAATGATTTGATTAGCATACGTATTGGTTGATGGTAATGTTTCACATGCCATAGATATGGAGATATCAAACCAATAGTATGGACACATGTTGGAGAACATGGGTAGTCGGACAGACCTACTACGAGACGCTGTGAGATTGTTATCTCTTTAAGTGCCACTAGTGTATAGTCTCGAGTGGTACACCTATATGGTCCTTAGACCTGAGATTGTCATAGATACCCAGCATGTTGACTCGTATACATTGGGATCGTCAAACGCTACACCGTAACTGGGTAGTTATAAAGATGACTACTATGTATGCCACGATGCATAGCCAGGGGTGTGATAATTAAGATGGAATTTGCCCCTTCTGGATAGCGGGAGAGATACCTCTGGGCCCCTCGTTTGGATAGATAGGAAAAGCGCATGGCCGTGCTAAAATGACTAAGGTGTTAGTCATGATATGTATCCATCACACTGACGAGTGAAGTGGTCGGGTTATAAACAAGGGTGGCACGCATCTCGCCTTGGGCCCGACTGGTATCATGTGGCAAAGGGATCGGTACACGTGGATGTATCAAGGTTCAGCCGAATACTGATTCTGTGCATTTGAGGATCAATACGTGCTGCTAGGTACCGCTGTTGATCGTTGTATTTCATCCACGACCGACTTGCACTGAACCTAATGGGTCACACACTTAACGGGTTGGAACTGTTTAACGGGTTTGTGCGTGGATGTGATCCGCGTAGGAGATGGAACCCTAGCGGGCCAAAGCCTACTAGCAAGTCTATATAAAGGGAGGTGTGGGGGTGGCGCTGGTAACGAGTCGAGCCTTCACCACTCCAGCCGCCGCGCGCCCCTCTCGCTCCCCAAAACCCTATCCGTGCGGCGAGGTGCTATCACACCCCGCGCGGCGTTTCTACTCGGTACGTGTGGATACCGCTAGAGACGCAGCCGTTCGCGGACGCGCTGTTTGGTTAGATCACTGGCGACCACTCGGCGAACACCGGCGACCACTCGGTGATCCCCAGTGAACACTCGGTGAGCAGTCGGCGAGCTGATCGGGGCGTGTACGACTACTTCCTCAACGTGCGCATGTCTGCTTCTACTGCATCTGCGCTTCGAGGGTAATGATCCGTGATCCCCTACTTGCATGAGATCCTGGTTGAATCGCGGTAGAATTTTTAAAATTGTGCTCTCGTAGCCTACCCGTTTCCCTTCACGCAGAGGGATTGCCAACCTCTTCATGATCCCTATCCGTGATCCTCCGCTGGTTTCCGACCGGCGGATGCTCCTCGCAGGCTAGGATTGGCCCGTGCGCGTACTCACGCCGGGCGGCCGGAACTACTTCTCAATGGCCAGCGTGGGGTCATTGGCGTTCGCGGGCTGGATTTCTACGCCGCCTGATTGGGTGGAGCAGCAGGTGGCGGAGCGCGCGCGGTGAGGCACGAGAAGAGGGGTGCCGGTGGTTAAAATCTCGCCGGTCCCTTGCCTGACACGAGAGGCGGTGCTGGCGCACCTGCTTGCCGTGCCCGTCGGGGAGCTTAATCTCATGCGCCAGCGGGTGGAGGCAGCGGAGGCTGAGCTGGTATGGCTGCGGGCGCCAGCGGCGAAGTCCGACACCGCGGGGACGGAGGGCAAGGCAGTGCGGCCTCGTCCGAGCCCACTCATGGTGGTTGGTGCGCCGCCCACGTTCTTGGCGCTTGTGGCCATTGAGACCGGCGTTTAGGCGTAACTCAGGGCGACAAAGGCTAGCCTAGTCCTCGCGGAGAAGGCGGTCGACAAAGCCCGGGCCGAGCGCGTGGCAGCGCAAGAGGCCGCCCGGGACGCGACACGCAGGACTAAGGCCTCGGTGGACACGAGAGGACTTGCTCAAGAGGTCACTCACCTCCACGGCGAGCTCCAGGCATCCAAGGCCGCAGAGGAGCGAACCGCCTGGGTCAAGGCAGGGCTCGAGGAAGCCTTGGCCATTGCGACGGCAGCGTTTGAGACCTAGTTGGTGGAGAAGGAGGTCTAGTATCTGCAGGAGAAGGCGTACAGGGCGAGGGCCGAGCTCGAGGCCTCCTGGGAGAAGGAGAAGGAGCTAGAGGCGGGAGCCCGATACCTGCGGGGGAAGGCAGACAGAGACAGGACCGACCTCGCCGCCGTCGAAGAGAGGGCAGGAAAGGCTGAGGCCGAGGTCCAGTCCCTCCGAGAAGAGGTGGAGAAGGCCAAGTCAGAGCTCACCGCCGCTCGAGAGAGGGCGGTGAGGCTGGAGGCACCCTCGGTGAAGGCGGCGTCCTCGCAAGTCCAAGCAGAGGCCAGGGCATTTGCTGTCGCGGAGGCCTCTGCCCTTGTCGAGCGCGATGAAGCCCGCGAGACCCTGGCCCACGCTAGCGCCGAGCGTGCCGAGGCTAGGACGGCCTTGGAGAAGGCCTCCGCTGAGAGGGCCTCGCTGGAGGCCCAGCTGGGAGAGGTGGAGGGGCGAGCGGCCAGGCTCGGCGTAATCGTCCCGGTGCCTATGGCAGTTGCGGAGCCGGCCGTGGCGACTATGGCTCGTGCGGCGTCGGAAGAGGACAGCGACTCGGAATCCTCGGGCGTGTTGCCTTTGGCGCATCGCGAATCATGCTTCCCCGTGCTCGACCTGACTGCTTCCGTCACTTTTGAAGAGAAAATGACGAAGGGGCTCGGCCTGATCAGGGAGGTAAGCGTGCATGCCTCTGCTTTGTCTTTACTATTGGAGTAAAATGCACCGGCGGCCCTCGAACTTGGCAGGAGGTGTCATTCCGGTCCCCGAACTCAGAAAACCAGCTATTCGGGTCCCTGAACTTGGCACGAGGTGTCATCCAGGCCCCTAAACTTGACAGGAGGTGTCATTCAGGTCCCCAAACTAAAAAAAATTAGAAAAAAATCAT
>SPJY01012009.1:0-13342 GCA_005191435.1 Raddia distichophylla | reverse complement strand
TAATATGTGTGTGTGTGTGTGTGTGTGTGTGTGACATTACTAAGCACTTTCAGTAATCGGATTAATTATGTACACTAGTGTAGAACATCTCATCGCAGTCGGTTCAGAATTGGCTTCAGTGCTGATTTTTGAATCGTAAGTGTGTAAGTGGCACTGATACCTCTCCGTATCACCGTTGGTTCCTAACCCGACAATGATGTACATATCAATGTCGGTTCAAGGTAGGAACCAACACCGATAAGCTCCTCCTGGCCGCAACCCCTACCACCCCCTTGAGGTTATATCAGTGTTGGTCCATGCCATGAACCGGCATTGATATATACATACCCCTCCACCCCTTCCCTCTCTCCTTCTCAACCGTCTTCCGCCCTTCTCAGCCCTCGTACTATAAAATATAGTGTTGATATATGTTTAACCAGGGGTGTTGTCGGCAATAATATATATGGAGCTATGCGCTAGATCCAAACTCGATGGTAACACAATACAAGAGATTATACAGGTTCAGGCCTTCGCGGTGAAGGTAATATCCTAGTCATGTGTTCTAGGATTATGATGCTGATTTGATGATCTGTGTATGGATGGATCTGGGAAGGATCTCCCGAACTAGGGTCCCAAGCCCACCTTATATATAGTGGGGCAGGATTACAAGGTAGAGTCCTGATCAGTTACGAGGTAGGATTCCTATTTCTATCATTTCTTCCTGGACACGTAGTTATCCAGAATTACAATTATATATATCTTCCTTGTTTTGGATAGAGTTCTATATTTATTATTTCCTTGCCATACAATGTAGATAACAGTCCAGGTAGCACCTGTGCGTATGTAGCCGGCTCAGCCCATCGTCTGTTAGGTGGTCTTCGTGGCCCGCCATGCAGATATCCGGGGTCCATGTATTCCACACATAGTTAATGTTAAAGTTCACGGCCATCATTTGAAGAAAACCCATGTATATACTAGTATCCTACAAAAGTTAAGAAGCATTTATAGTAATAGTTAGCATAGCGTTCACATAAACTTCCCCTCATTCATCAGTAGAATCGTTAAAACCAAGTTTTTTGTTAGCAGTTCAAGGTTTCATCATGGACATACTCTTTCAAATAATTAAGGCTACATCTGTCTATTCCCCACTAGCCATGCCAAACCGTAAAACTCACCATTTGGACTGACAACCTCAGTAAGGATGTAGTGAGCTATTTAGTGATTTCTATGGTTTGATTAAGCAGCAGTAAACTCGTGTGTAGATTAAACAACTGCAGTCAAAAGAATTAAAGGAATTAATCTTTAAGTCATATGGGATTTATGCAACCATGTGCTTTATGGAAAAAAACAAACCTCGTCATCATCGATCAATTCATCTCCAATAAATACGTGCATGAAGTTACATACATAGAACCCACACACATTGCTGCCATCATCCTGCATTCCTGCCTATGACACCGAGAAAGAGAATATTATCCTTCTTCTTGTGACCATTAAGTAGGAATTGCGAGACGTGATTATACTTAGGTGCGTACCTTAAAATCCATTTGGCCATTGAATTCCTTCCTAGATAGAGTGTAGCGAGAGCTCTTCTATGTATTGTGCGAAAACCTTGTGCGTGATTATAGATAGTAAGTAGTCGTTGATTCAATTGAATAAAAGAAAACTATAGTAATCATGCGATGATATAATTAACCAATTTAGCAAGTCTATGACGGGTTGGTATTTTTATTGAGGCTTCCATTTTGAGTCGAAGACAATGATCTTTCTACTCATAGGCTGGATTACAATGTAGCACGTTTCTACTCATAGACTTTTGGATTGTCTGAGCAAGAGCTTTATTTGAAAAAAAACATTATAGATAGACTAGTCCATTTTGTTGAGAGAGGAAGAGATTAAGTGGTACAAGACATTTTTAGAGGGTAAAAAAATTAAGGTATGATGAGAAACAATTTCTGAAAGGTCTGATGAAAAGTCAGGGACAATTTTTTCATGAAGTGCTTTTCTAGGTTCATGATGATAAAAATTAAGATTTTGGAACGATATCAACATCCCGACTTGTTTATCTGTGCATGCCACAATGGCAGAGGTGCTAAACTCATCACCATTTCAAGTTTCCTTTTATAGATCCTTGACGGGGCAAATGAAGATTATTAAACTGGTATGATCTCATGTCCGGGACAAATGGAAATCATCTTAGCTAAGATCAGCAAGACAAGCTCGTTTGGCAACTAACAAAAAATGGTCAGTTCTTGGTTCATTCAATGTGTAAAAAATTGATGAATATGAATATGGTCAATACTAACAAGTTAATTTATAATCTTCGTCATCCTCGTAAAATTGAAATTTTCCTATGATTTCTAGAGAGGTGTTATCTTAACAAAAGATATTCTACCAAATTAAAATTGGCCATGGAATTTGAAATGTGGCTTCTATATTAAGAATAAAACATTATAATATTTATTCTTCAAATGTCAGTTGCTTAGGTCTGTTTGGCGTTTAATGCAAATGGTGGAGGTTTGAAACTCCCTAGAAATATTGCACATATGGTTGAGTTTAATGCTTAAAAATAAGGTTCTTGTATGTACCACAACTACTTGCCAAAATGATATAATTTTTTACAAGCAAAAAGACATTTCTATTTTACTATCTTTAGGTGCCCCCAACTGATTGTGTTTTTGAGCATTGCTTGAAAAGGAGGATGAGCAACAAGAATTTGTCATGGCATGCCGTTATTTTAATCTTGTCATTACGACGTTCTTTTTCAAGTATAGTTGGAGGGTGAATAACAGAATATTGCTACTTAGTGCCTTTTTCGTTTTCCTATAACATCTACTTTATGGTTTCAACATTTCGTATATTATTACTTTATGGTTTCAACATTTCATATATTACGATAAACTTGTATCGATAGTATACATTCTAAATATAGAGGTCAGAAGTATTGCATAATCAAAAAAATATATACCGACAAACGAATATTTGGCCAATGGCATTAGGTCGCATTTAGAAGGAAAAAGAGTGACTTTAGAGTTGTTTTGTATCTCACTTGGTCACTTTCTCTGTTGCGTACGTGGAACTTATCTGTATAGTAACAGTGTCGCAAAGAATTTCTTGTCAAATCTGTCGTGCTGTATAGGCGCTGTAGTACACAATGGATTCTCAATGGGTGAACTTAAATAACTCGTACGACGAGGCACGCACATCAAGTAAAATTGACGCAATGTACGCAGATTCGTATAGTGTTATTGTTACGCTAGCTTGCTTGCCACTCATACTACAGCAAGGTCTGAATTTGTGCCCATGAATATTATTCCCGCCGTTTTTTTACAAGGCACGATTTTACGCGACATGACGTCCTAAACTATATTTTGATTTTTGATTTTTTTTATCCTACATCATTTATAATAACAAAGTTATAGTTACTAAAAAAATTCTTTCGAATACGAATCCAACGGTATCATGTTTTATAACAAAATTTATTTAGATAAATTATTGGCCAAAACTAGATTACAAAGTTTTAATCTTAAAATGTGCGTGTGCTTTATAAAAAACAATGGAGGGAGTAATCAGTAAACATTCATCAAAAGTTTACATTTATGTGCTCCTCCTCTCAAAATTTGAGTGAAGTGTCACTTAGCTCCCTAAACATAAAAATTACTTTTTCGACCCATTTGACTTATATTCATTTGCTCCACAACCCCTTTATTTGCACCGCACCATCTAGACCGTTAAGCTGTTACGTGCTAAGGTAGCTATTAGCTTTTCATTAAATGCTCATGTAATTGCCACTTTTGCCTAATTAAACGCGAACACGTCACTAGCCTCCCCCTCTTCCGCCGAACAAATTAAACATTGATTTTTCTAAGTTGAAGATTATTGAAATTCAAAGTTAAATTTGAGTTTGAAAATTTAAAATTAAAACATTAAGAATTTCTATGGTTTCATATTTGAATTTTAGAACTTGAATAGACCCAAAGTACAAGGTTTGTTATGTGTACAATTAGTCATTTTGAAATTCTATGTATGAATTGGCCTATCTCATATGTTACTGTTGGAAAAATGTGAAAAGAATAAGCAGAATCGTGCCAAAATTAAGTTCCATCAGGCTACTGGATCTCACTCCTACGTAGCACAACTCAATTCTCTGGTACTTACCGATCATATTGTCATTATTCATTTTCCATAGAAAAATACTCATACATGAATCTGTATATATCCTGCCACTTATATAATTTCATATAATACGTACAAACTATTAATGTCATCTTGTTTCCAATGCAGAAGGAGCAAAATAATAACGAACAGCTAGATGCACTGGACATGTTTAAGCATTTGCACAACAGAAAGAAGAAGGGATTTTCTGAACATGTGAAAAAAGCAATTGTAACTCCCTGATATTCCTATCTTTTAATATTATTATTGTATGATATTATGCTTGTATAATCTTGCTGCATATTCTATACAGATATAATGACACATTACACAATTGCACTGCCATAATCACTACAATAATCCTATATTGTCATCATCTTCAGTCTATATTTCATTTCATGCAATTGTATTTATGACTCTCCATGATATGTTCAACCAGCCGGAGCAATTCTTATCAAGATTTCATTTCCTACAATTGTTTTATCTTACTTTGTCATGTCCACGGTTACTTCATTGTTATTGGACAATAAAAATATTATAATTCCATCTCCTGCCTAGTAACTGAAAACTTTGAAAATTGCATAATATTTACTTTTGTCTACAAAGTACTTTGGCTATTTTAAAATATGATACTAAAACTTGTACAACTGCATGCATATGTTCTGTTCAAAAACACAACACATCTTATATGCCAAAATTTCCCCTTTTTTGACTTAGGTTGAGATGGAACTTTTTTTTTGAAAGTTCAGTTATGTAAAACGAACCAAACCATAGTTTAGTGGTTTTTTTTCTAACTTTTGCTATAGTTGAGCTACCTAAAATGGACTTTTGCCACTTTTGCCACTTTTGCCTAATGAAACGCGAACACGTCACTAGCCTACCCCTCCCGCCCCTATCTGGTACCTCCCCTGCTTCCCCTCTTCTCCCTCACCGCCCTTCTGCTCCCCCATCGCCCCTCATCTCCCTCACCGCCCCTCTCCAGTACTTCCCCCGCCGCCCCTCTTCTCAAGTACAATTAATATTCCCCTGTTTCCATGCAGATTATTTGCGAAAGCATATCCTCGATTACGCAGTGTGGTCCTTCCATCAGGGTAATTTTATTATTTTTCTACTAGCATATATTCGTAAATTTGGCTGTTTGCACATGTTCAGCACATAACCTTTATTTGCAAAAACACTGTTCAGGAGAAAAACACTTCTTAGCGTGTTGGCTTCACATCAGATTTTCCTGTGCAGGTGATTTTTTCTTGGTTAGTTTTTGACTCTAGAGGGCCATTCTGGCACACGGTTGGGCATATTGCTATTTTTCCTTGTCTAATGGATAGCCAACAGAGCGGCTAGCATGATTTGGACAGGATTGATTACCCAGAATGTGAACTACGCTAGTGAAAATAGTAATGCAAGTTGTGAGAAATAAGAAAGAACAGGCGGGTCTAGATGGTGGCAATTTTGCAATCGCAATGAATAGAATCTGAATACATAGAATAAGTGCACATAGTACAAATCTAATTTAAATTACAGAGAAACTATTAATGTTTGTTGGTTTGTATGGTGAAATGTTATTATATACTGTAATACTCTATCGTCCTTGTCCATGTAACGTTAAAAATTAATAGATCATGCATGCTGCATATCCCATAAGTAATAAATATTGTTTGGCATCATCATCATATATGTCATGCGCATATAATTTGCTGATATAGTGTTGACAAATTTAAGATGGACAAGAAGGGAAACTCTACAGAGAAAGCCGATTGGGATGCATATGCCACAACAATTTTTTTGCAAAATTGCTTGTGAGGAGATTAAGGCTGGCAGCAGACCGCTGGGTGTGTTGAATACAAAAGGATATCAAAATTGGTCGCAGAATTTCTATGGTCAGACAGGAAGGAATTACCACAAAAACCAACTGAAAAACTATTGGGACAATCTGAAGCTCTTGTATACCTTTTGGAAATCACTCCTAAGTATTACTGGACTTGGATGGGATGCACAATTAGGTATAGTTATAGCAAGCAATCAATTTTGGGAAGAAAAAACTAAGGTTAGTTGTGTGCTTTCTATATTGTGTTTACAATGTACAAACATACCACACTGTACCAATTTTTGTTTGTTTGACACAGGGAAATAATCAAAGGGAAAATAAGGCTCTTCGCTATGGTCCACCGAAAAACCTCCAAGAACTAGAGTTCATGTTTAATAGGAGTCATGTATCTGATTTGTCAGCTTGCATTCCTGGTGAAGAAGGCTGTGAGGAAAACAGTAGGAACCACATCAGTCTGGACTTAGATGATGAAAAGGATAGCGAAGGTGTGAAGGAGGATGGTCGAAGATGTTATCAGTTCTACCTCTGTAACCTCGAAAGTGTTGAATTGTGACTTCACTCGTGAAGCAATCAGGGAGGTGATGACTTTGGCAAAACAAGCTGGAGCATCTGAAGGGATTGGCGAACATTTCATCGCTACAAAACTATTTGTCAAAGCTGAAAATCGTGAGATGTTTTTGACTTTTGAGACCAATGAAGGAAGGCTCAATTGGCTCAAGAGATGTTATGAAGAAAGGAATAAATAGTTGATGTTTATTCATATGTGTTTTTGTGTCCTATTTCTCTTAATGTTTTTATTCTAGAACCTCTATGTATTACCTTCAAGTGAACCTCTATGTATTATCTTCATTTCAACATCTTTGTGATATTTTCATTAGAATATCTTTGTATTATTAAAAGAAATTGTTATTTACTTTTACAACTTCTTGTTTCGATTTTTTTTTTGTAGATGAGTTCAAGTGCTAGTGATAATGAATGTGCTAAAAAATTGGATATAGCTTTGAAGTGGAAAAGGTTGATGCATCACTGGCTACGTGACACAACCATTTTTGGTACGTATTACAGCGATAATTTATTGAATAAATCAGCTAGAAGACAACCAGATGTGACAGGTTAAGATTGGGTCATCAAAACTTTGAATTAACCTAGATCATGCTACAAAATGTTTAGAGTTACCCGGCTAGTTTTTGATACATTGCATGACATGTACACTCTTGAGGAGGTATGGCTTGAAGTCAACTTCAGGTATGACATCAATTGAATGTTTGGCCATGTTCCTATGGACTATTGGTGGTCCACAATCTGTCAGCCAATTAAGTTGAGAACCGGTTTGAGAGGTCCATGGAGACTATCAGCAGAAAATTGACCCATGTGTTGACACGTTTGAACAATCTAGCCATCAAACCAAAAGACCCTCAGTTTGCAACGGTCCATTCTAGACTTGAGGATTCTCGTTTTTCACCTCACCTTAATGATTTTATTGGAGCAATAAATGATACACATATTCCTGTTGTGGTGCCTTCTTCTAAGAAGGCTGCACATGTTGGCCGCTACCGATATACTACTCAAAATGTTTTGGTTGTATATGACTTCGACATGAGGTTCACTTTTGTTGTTGCTGGATGGCCGGGGTCTGTGCATGACACGAGTGTATTCAATGAGGCATTAAAAAATTATGTGGATAAGTTTCCATTTCCTCCTGATGGTATCATCATTACCTACAAAATATTTTCATTGTATCGTTACTATCATATTACTTACATATGTTTTTAATGTTTAGGAAAGTACTATCTCGTTGATTCAGGCTACCCTAACCGGAAGGGTTTTCTTTCTCCATACAAGGAGGAGACATATTATCTACATAAATTTCGTCAAGGACCTGGTCCTAGAGGTAAAAAAGAAGTGTTCAATCATTTGCATTCATCTCTTCGGAATGTGGTCGAGCGATCATTCGATGTTCTCAAGATGAAGTGGAGAATACTATTGCACTTGCCAAGTTACTCACCGATAAAGCAATTGAAAATTATCATTGCATATATGGCCCTGCACAACTTTATTCGAGATAGTGATTTGAGAGATGATCTCTTTGAGAGATGCGACGAAGATGAAGAGAATATGCCGGGTGTTGCACAAACATTGCCATCTGTACCGGATTCACTTAGACTTGAGGAAAACGATATGAATGCCTTTCGTGATAGTATTGCTGATGTGTTGATGGCCACGAGAGGATAAAAAAATAGCAGGTAGCCCTTTTTAAAAAAAAATTAATGTAAAAGGTACATTATGTGTAGCGGATTGACTGTATTGATGGAATTAGCAAAAAAAAAATGATCTCATATGTGTGCTGTTTGTTCATGGATGTGTGGCAGAGATGCATTATTTCAATTTTTGATGGCACATGCAAATGAAAACTAACATATATATAAACAAAAAACAAATAAACAAAATATAATGGGTTAAGGGTATTCTAAACATTACACATCAATAAAGCTCAAAAGTTGATAACCAAAACAGCCAGAAGCCTAGTTGCCAAACATATTCAGCTTTTGCAAACGTAGCTTCTGTAAAAGCTAGCTTCTCAGAGTCAAAAGGCAGAAATAGCTTTTAGAGAAGCTGCAGCCCAACCAAACAGAGCCGAATCTTGTCCGCGTGGGCGCGCAGCGCTCTACGCTACTTCCATCGTGCCCGCCAGAGCGAGCGCACCGCCTCCGCACTAAAGTCTTTGTCAACCCTCAATTTTAACTTACCTTGAGAGTCAGAATCCCATGCACTAGTCCCTGGATCGGTACACTTATGCGGAAGATCACGTAGCCGATACAAGCTTACATCGATTAATTAAAATCCCTGAATATTACATACCAAGTTACGCCCTTAGGCGAATTTAGTAAGGCAAACAATACTAGCCTTATATTACAAAACATTGTTCAGAGTTTTGCAGCCATCCCAAAATATGTACCAAAAAGAATATCCTATCGGCTAGGTGTCGGACAAGCGACTGGAGCATCCCCTATATGACTCATCCGACCCACCGAGGTCCTGTCCGTCATCTTCGTGGCACTCGTAAGGATCCACCTCGATCCCATCGTCTAAAAGAATGTAACTAGGAGAGGTCAGCGTCATCCAAACGCTGGCTAGTTAACCCTTCCCTTAATGCACTTAGTGTATAGAAGGCTTTATTTGGGGAAGGGTTATTTTATTTGCGTAAAGCCATATTTTAAATGAGTTTAAAATTCCCTTATCTAGCATCAGATATTAGTAAGCTTTATCTCAAGGGTTTAACATCATAACCATGCATCCCAAGCCCAACTGATCAACCGTTCCTTCCGACCATCCCTAAATAGACCAACCCTCGAACAACAATCACTCGACTCTATACTCATCACATCAAACTTCTTGTTGCCCCAACAGTTCCTAGATACGCCATCCTTCCAGGATTTGGCATTCCTGTTGTGGACCACACTTGCCATAGACTGCCCGCCTAGGCCTAGGGGGTTGCTAGCCCGTGCTAGCATAGCGTCATCCTGGGAAGTGTGGCCTTCATCACACCTAGTGATGACCCATGCCGGTCCCTATCGAGAGTGGCACACCTGGTGACGACCCATGCTGGCCTCTATCGAGAGTGGTCCTAGAGGGCCTCTGCAGAGCGCTCGCAACTGGCGATCCCAAACCTGTACTCCGCGCGATGGCCACGCGTTGTGTTGGAACCATCCTCCATATGGCAGCGATCACCCCGCTACGCGTGTTCATCCTTGCTTCTCCTGGGTAAGCTTTGGCTAAACCCAGCACCAGGCACCTTATGCCTTAATCATCCATCAGGATGTCATCTAGGGGCAACCTTCCAACCATCTAGTCTCCATCACCTTAATCCTAGCCAATAACATATCAGGTCTATCCCGACCTACTGACCAAACCATACCGACACCCCACATATCCATTCCCACAACCACATACAGCTCATCATGCATCTACTAGCCCTAACTATCATATGTCGTAACATATTCAAATGAGAGAATTGAATGACCGGTGAATATCGGTTCACCGTTCCGTGGCTAATTGCCAGAAGATTTGTTTAAACGTAAGCAAGTCTAAGCAGGTTTTACCCATTCGGTAGGGTTAAAGTTGTTACCATGCTAATCTTAGGCTAATAAGGTTTATGACAATCAAGGCAGTCATAAAGGCTAAATAGTCTAAGGATAGGGAGGTATAAGTAGTACATGAATAACAATTAGGCAGGTAAGTAAGCATGCAGTTTAAATATTAAAACAATTTAACTTGGAAAATTGGGTAATAGACAATGAGTATATCGATGTTAATCCGCACTAGGGAAGGTCGTCATCCTTCCCTAATACAGGTAAACATCTAAAGAGTAAGTGTTAACTCGCCTTGCTTGGGTGGATGGTCCTCCTCAGCGTCTCCGAACATTTCCTCAGGATCGCCTACGTCTAAGCACACATACAATCCAATAATTACTTACTGATGCATAATAGAAAGAATGATGCATGCATGTTACCTAGGCTTTACCCTTGGCAATATTGTGTAAGATCGGTTAACGATTCTAATTCTCGTATGATATGTCATGCGTGCCCTAATGCACTATTAAGTAATAATATCATTATATAATAGCCTAGCTATACCCCAAAATACGCTTTGGTACGATGTGGTAGAAATTGAGTGTTTAGGGTTTTAAAGCGACATACGATGACGGCACGTCGAAATAGGCATACATACAAGGTTAAGTTTATTGGTGTTGGATTTTTCTAGGTTTTTCCTAAATATGGTGTAACTCTAAATTATATGGTAATTTCATGCATTTTCTAAAGTCCACATGCATTGAGCTTAATAAAGGATTTATTAAGATTTGTGGATATTTAGGAATTTAATTCTCTAATTAACAAATTTGGCAAGAATAATATTTTTATAGCTTTCTCTAGTTACTAATACCCTTGCATACCTTATATTAAATTCTTAAGATTTTATAGGGCCAGGCTCATTATTTATAAAAAAATAATATCCTTCTAATTCTAGTTTAATCATCTTCTTATATAAGAATTCCACTCGTTTCATGAAACAGTGTCATTCCTCATTTACAGTGGTGGTTTTCATATTTTTATAAAATTGGAAATGGCCTAATATATTTATCCAAATTTTTATAGTATTTTTGGGAGCCTCTAACTATTTTAGATAAATCAATATCAATTTCTTGATTTAATTAATTGGTAAAATCGCTAAAAAATGATTATTTTTCTTCCGGCCGATCCAACAGACGAGCGCACCATGCCAGTAGTAGTGTGTACACCGGAGGCGGATTTTTGTGGGACGCCAACGCGAGAGAAGGCGCACATAACCAGTGGCGCCTCCACTTAAACTGTCCATTGGGACCAGGGCCCACCTGACAGAGACACAGCGCCACCGATTAAATCCCCCGCGCGCAGGTCTTTACCGACGGGTGGGACCCGCTTGGCAGTGACTCAACGACCTCGTATCGGCACTAATCTTGGCGCAGAATCAACCGCTCTCTGTCATCGTCTTCCTTGGCCCGTCAACGTGGCCGGCAGCGACTGTAGACGACATGGCGACGCTACGGTCACCTACTGACCAAGAGCGTTCGCGCTCCTGCATCTACGGCTCCTAAGAGCCCTCGCGACGCACGCGCCGAGGCAAGAGGCGGCCGGACATGGCGGCGCGACATGCGGCGGCGGGACTGAAACTCGCCGGAGACACCAAGTCGCAAAATTGGATCTATGAGCTACCAAAGCAATCGAGGAGCAGGAGAGGGTGAAGTAGATGCTCACCGAGCTCAAGGATGAGCACGCTGCGGAATGGAGGCGACTAGCGACGAGGAACCCGGTGGCGGCCGAAAAAGGGGCTCCGCAGGCACGTCACCTCCGGGCAGCTCCCCTGAAATGGATCGAGGGGAAAGCTTAGGCATGCTCAGAAGATGCTACGGGCGCGAGGAATTGATCGGTGGCTCACGAAATCGACGAAATTCCACGGCGCTGGCGCGGGGAAGATTTGGGGAAGGAGGGGGAAAAATGGTGCCGACAGGGATGCTCTCGGCTTTATAGGCTCGATGGCTCACATGGCGCCGATGGGGAAGGAGCGGCGCGGCGCGAGCGTGACGGTCGCGGCACGCGCGATGATGGCGCGCGCGGCGCGGCATGGCAAACGCAGCGTGCGGCGGGGTCAGAGCAGAGCAGAGCAGTAGGGCAGAACAGTAGGTAGGGCCACCGGGGGAGAGAGAGTGAGAGGGAGAGTGAGAGGTGGCCCACACGTCAGCGCGAAATTCAAATGAAATTTGAAATTTAAGCAGATATTGAATTTTGCCCAAAAACGGGATGTTACAGTCTTGCATGAACATAAGCATACAACGATTGTAACAAATCCGACATAACTGCATTGTACTCCCTCCGTTCCAAATTATAGGTCGTTTGACTTTTTTGACACGTACTTTGACCATTCGTCTTATTCAAAAAAATTTATAATTATAATTTATTTTTGTTATGATTTAGTCTATCATGAAAGGTACTTTAATAATGACTTGAGTTTTTTCATATTTTCACTAATTATTTGAATAAGACGAGTGGTCAAAGTACGTGTCAAAAAAGTCAAACGACCTATAATTTGAAACGGAGGGAGTAGTAACACTCGTATCTGAACATGTGGTGCTAGTGCAAACCGCAACACGTATACACAGGAAGCTTGATCGATCAATGGCGCCAAGGAGGGAAGGAGACGAGCACAAACTAGGCCATAGTAGCCGAAGATTCATTTCCATAGTACTCTTAATTCGTCATCATGTGTCCATCTTGATGTTAGCAAACACTGATTCCAATTGCAACTGCACTCAGTAAATGATGACTGCTCCATGATAGTAATATCTTGTACGAACCTTAAACAAGGTACTCCCTCTGTTTTTTTTGTTTGACGCTTTTGATTTTTGTATGTAACTTTGACCATTCGTCTTTTTTAAAATTTTAGTGCAAACATGCAAACAAAAAAGTCATGTTTAAAGTACCTTTGTTGATAAAACAAATCACAATAAAATAAATGATTTTTACATAAATTTTTTGAATAAGACGAATGGTCAAAGGCGTGTCCGAAAGTCAAAAGTGTCAAATAAAAAGGAACGGAGGGAGTATTATTCTAAAAGTTTTGTCGCATATCATTGAGCATGGATTATCGTTCTAAAAGTTTCATCGAGTATCACTCCAAAGTACCATATAGGTATCTGTTGACACTCCGTTTTAATCCCAAAAGCCGATTATTCTAGAAATTGGATTAGTGGCAAAATAGAATAATAGGCGGCACGCGAAGAAGTCAATGATATGGTGGCTGTGTTGGGACTTAGTTCAAGGTGGTGGTAACTGTCGGTATAATAAATAC
>SPJY01011991.1:0-22447 GCA_005191435.1 Raddia distichophylla | reverse complement strand
GTTTAAAAACTTGGGATGTCACAATTAGATTGTTTCAAACGGTTTCATGTATATTCAGATTGTTTCATGTAGTTTCGTATGGGTTCAGATTGTTTCACATAGGTTCAGGTTGTTTCAGGTAAGTTCGGATTGTTACATATAGGTTAGTTTCATATAGGTTCAGATTGTTTCATATAGGTTAGTTTCATATAGGTTCACATTGTTTCAGGTAAGTTCAGATTGTTTCATATAGGTTAGTTTCAGATAGGTTCACATTGTTTCATGTAGTTTCATATAGGTTCAGATTGTTTCATGTAAGTTCAGATTGTTTCATACAGGTTAGTTTCATATAGGTTCAGATTGTTTCATGATGATGTCATCTTATTTTGTCTTTTAGCTCATACGTTAGTTGTTTCATGATGACGTCATCTTATTTTGTCTTTTAGCTCATCCGTTAGTTGACTTCTGGACAGATGACCGTTCAGTATGGGCTCCCTTAGCAAATATACTAGCTTAAATTGCTTAAAATTCAACAACCTTAGGGGCTGGCTTCGCACATACATAGCGCCTCGATCGTTTGAGCTTTTGACCTTGTTCTCATAAAAGGGTTGACATAAGATGCTATGGGTTGCCATAGGTTAAAAACTAGTAGAACTCAATGTAAACTGGCAAGGTGGTACTAAAGAACAAGGTGTTATACCCATGAATGATATGAGAGCAATTGAGAAGGTCGAGTGGTGAGAACAACTGTGCCATCTTGTGCACCAACGTGTTCAGGGCCGTCGACATCGCTCTGTCCCCTTCCTCCTACTGATCCCACTACGGTGGTACCATGCTAGTTCATCCAACGAAGCTCCGACCAGCTATTGCAGTATAGAGGAGCCCTGGCGACACCCGTTGGCCATCTAGAGTACTAGAGATCGAAGTGTGCGGCCTATGAGCCTAGGCCTAGCCATCGTTGTCCCTAAGAGATAGATTAGTGATGGCCGTATGTATCCTTGGTTGGTGTAGATGCTAAAATTTTATTCCATTATCTAGAAAAAGAGATAGATTAGTGTTTGGAAAGCCCTCAAATCAGTGATAGATTAGTGTTCCCTTTGTCGTAGTTGTTGTTTTCTCAGGCTACATACAGTAAACCAATTACCCTTTATTAGTACATCATAAAGCAAAAGAAAAGAACTTGCAGAAAAAAGAAAAATACCAAATCTGGATTTAGCAAAAGAAAAATTAGTTCAGGCAGTTAAAGTTACGTGTAGCATCAAAACTTCAAACTCGGACAGTCACTATGGTGTGTCAGGGACATTTGTGATTTGCAATTAGAAATTAAATATTGACACGATGACCATAAAATCCCCATTCAGGTTGGATTTTACATCTAACTTCTAAGCAAGTATAGATCATCTAAATGCATCCTGAATTGTAGTATACACGTCCAAGCAGTCCTGTATGACGCATCCAAACAATGAAACAAACTATCCATATGATCCAATACAGGCACAGTAGTTCCCATTCCAACTTTACCATCCAATACAGCAATGCCCATTATTCATCAAGCGTCTAGTTTCCATCTCAAGAGATATGAGCTCGTATGTGAATGGAATGGTGCAAATGGAACATGTGAATTGCATGATTCCTGTACGAGATGGTTCAAGATTTTTCTTTGTTTGATGCAGGATAAAGACAGCTTGTGTTTGGTGGCTAGTGACACCATGATAGTAAGAAATTTATTTATGGTGGGTCTAGTTTTAACTATAACTTTGACACTGCAATAATTTCTAATTACTAACTAATAACATCTAATTATTATTACCTGGCTACTAACTGTCCTTCATGTCCTCAAATTATCGCTTTTCTAAGTACAAACGGTTAACTAAACTTGGACGAGATGGTGTGCAAACTTGACCCTCCATACAAATCATCTCAATGGCCTCTAATTATTGATAGTCCATAATGCGACTTGCATCCACACAGCCACTTCCATGATGCATCAACCATAATGTTAAACCAAACAAAAATAAAGATATGTTGTTATCCAGGATCATCTCATTGTCATGCATCAGTAGTTATATTCCACAAGCTATGTGAATGGTGTTATCTAGAAATTCTAAAGACCACCACAGAAGAAATTGCTCCAATGTTCATACAACTGGATTTCAAATTACAGATCAGACCTTTTATATCTACAATGAAAAGATCAAAAAAATTAAGAAAAAAATATATTTGTTCAAAACACCACAATACATTCATGATTGCACTTCGGCATTAATTGCAGTAGAGTATGTTACGTGCTTGATCAGCACGCAATGGTACGGCCCTTGAAGCGGGTGAGACGGCCGTTTATCGTCGGCGATGCCTTTGGCTGCTGTCGAAGCCACCGCCTATGAGACGAATCTCGATTTAATTCATTTGATTGGATGAATAGAAAGATACAGGACCATCCCTTTTATAGGGATAAAAAACTTGGCCTCTAAGAAAGACATCTAACTAACCTTATCTCCTAATAACCAGCTGATCTTATCTAATCCAAACTCGATCTAATCTTAACCAACCTAGGCTACAGTACCCACGGTACTGTTCATGCCACTACAGTACCGCGCGCTACAGTACCGTGGGCACTGTTCACACCACTTGGGGCCATGGGACGTATCATTACTCCCCCCTTGCGAATCAACCTTGTCCTCAAGGTTGAAACAACGACGCCCGAGGCTTCGACGTCGATGCTGAAGCCGAAGCGCGTCACGATGCGCACGGAATAGCCATGCTGGCATAGCATGCACGCGTTCCTTTGGCTGGTGATGGCGACGTCGTGGTCGTTGCGGGTGCGCTTGACGTGGAGGAAGACGTCGAGCGACGTAGGGCCGGGTGCCGTGAGGTCGTTCTGGTTGGACCTTTGTCGCGTTGAGAGCCATCTCTCGAGAGGAGACCGGCAAGGCGATGTCAGCAGGACCATCTTCATGATGCTCGATGTCGATGACGACGTCGGTGTTTTTCTCCTCACGCTGCTCGGTGTCGTTGTCGACGTCAGTGTTGTCGCTGTCGTTGTCGGTCCCGATCCTGGGGGGCGCGCTCGTGAGAGCTTGCGCCACGCTGGCGTCGGACATCTCCTGCGCCGGATCAGCAGCCACCGCCGCTGTCTTTCCTAACGCCTTGACGAGGTTCGCGACCTTCATGGTGGGGTCGTCGAGCTTCCCCGCCAAGTTGGTGATGGACGTCTTCAGCTGTGCCGCATTAGCCTGGGTCTGCTCGACAGCCCCGCGACTAAACGCTGGTTGGTGTCAGGCCGGTGATCCGAATATCTTCCTCGCGCTCCGCCTCACGCGCCAAGTATATTGCATCTGTAAGGTCACGCGGCCGAGCACGACAAACATCTCTCGCCAATGTCGCAGGTAGACCCACGATGAAGGCATCGATCTCGTCTTCTCTCCTCATCCGCGGCGCTCGGCTGAGTAGCCACTGGAACTCTCGCGCGTAGTCACTGATGTAGCCTTCACCTTGTTTCAAATCCACGAGGTCACCAATGGAAACCTTCGCGGAGTGCTCCTCAACAAGCCCACACTCCTTACAGAGCCGCTCGTAGTAGAGGTACGAACGGGGTGGATCGAAGGCGCGCCGCTCCTCGTCGATCCGCCGATGGTAGCTGTCGATTGGTCGCTCTTTTCGGTGTTGCTGATAGTCGTCGTAGTACCTAGAGCGGAACGTCATCTCGAGGGATCGTCCTGCTCTGATACCAAATTGTTACGTGCTTGATTAGCACGCAACGGTACGGCCCTTTGACGCGGGCGAGACGGCCGTTTATCGTCGACGACACCTTTGGCTGCTGTCGGAGCCACCGCCTATGAGACGAATCTTGATTTAATTCATTTGATTGGATGAATACAAAGATACAGGACCATCTCTTTTATAGGGATAAAATACTTGGCCTCTAAGAAAGACATCTAACTAACCTTATCTTCTAACCAGCTGATCTTATCTAATCCAAACTTGGTCTAATCTTAACCAACCGGGCTACAGTACCCGCGGTACTGTTCATGTCGCTACAGTACCGTGGGCACTGTTCACACCACTTGGGGTCATGGGCCGTATCAGAGTAGAAGAAAATATTTTCAATACTAGGCATTAGAACTGTATACTTCTAATAAAATGTAAGAGACATTGAAAGAACAAGACATGCACTAGGTGTTGTAACTGATGCCAACATATACCTAATAAACTGCTCTTAACATAACAAGCCAGACATTAGTCAGTCGATGTAGAATTGCATGACATACCTTTTGATAAGTTTTCACAACTAATCATGAGGCTTAATGGCTGGGAAAAGAAGGACCTCCTGAAATTGCATGAAAAGCATCCTAATAAAGCTAAGGCCCAGTTCTTTTCAGCTTAACGGCTTAACAGCTTAACGACTTATCTATATTTTGAAAACACATATGCTTTGAGTTTTTTGAGTCCATTTTTTTGCTGTTTTGAAGGTGGGTCCTAACACTTTAAAAAACAAGTCAAACGAGATGTATCCGAAGCTCGAGACTACCTCGAGAAGCTCTCGAAATTCAGTCATTTCAGCCGTTCAGCCGTTCAGCTGGTTCAGATCAGCTCAAAAGAACTGGGCCTAAGTAAAAACTTGAAGACAGAAGAATCAAACCATAATGTTCTGGGAATCTGTCAACAACATTGTAAGGCGATCAATTTCAAGACCCCAACCAACCACCTGATTAATTGCATGACCGCATAACCACGACCGCATAACCACGGAGAGGTCGAGCCTCTTATTCGCACACAAATTAAATTCCCTTGCTGGAAAAATAAATGCGGGCGTGCCAGTGTATATAGAATACACAAAAGAAAGAGGACAGGAACATAACATTTCATTATAATAACAAAATACAAGTTCCTATTTGAGTTTGTTGCGCTCCATAGCCAGATTAGTTAGGCATCTATAGCCAGGTTGGCTTGACATCAGGTGATTGTGGCGTTCTTGGGTCCCGGGGCCTCGAAAGGACACCCGGTTAATTACATCCGCGAGGCAACTCGCGGAACATCTCCGATTAAGCTGTTGGGGTTGTCTTCTTCTTTTCTTCGCTTCGTGTTTCACCGTGCATTTGGTGGATAGCGGGTTGGTTGGCGACGGTAGAGTACAGGGTAGCAGGGCCCGTGCAATGGCTAGCGCAGCCGTCCTGTGGGTGCACCTGTCCGTGTCGCTTGAACTTTTCATCGTCAGGCTTGACGTTGGAACTACTTGGGGGAATGCACGGTTGGCACTCGGCTTGGAGTTGAAGTTGACAGCCTTCGCTGGTGTCATTGGCGATGTTCCCGCTCACCAGCTCTTGGACTTGTCGTTAAAGTAGTCTTGATCACCAGATGTTGATGTCGTTGATGTTCTCCTTAACGTAATATTCTCATCAGGAGAGTTAGATGATACCGTAGAATTGGGATCTCCACGGTACCACAAGTCTTTGGTGTTTTATTTGTCTTGGGGCTTTGTTCGTCCAAACGAGACGATATCCCCGCCTTGATCATGCCTTCAGCTTGACGGAGATGACGGTGCGCAGTTCTGCATAGGGAACCGGCCATCATGTAGTGTTGGTCGGCACTGCGGAGTCAGGTTCTCCACGGCACCGTAGGTCTTTGAGGCTTCATTCACCTTCAGGTTTGGAAGTTCTCCTTCACGGAATACCGGTCGCTGGGAGAATTGGCCGGTACCGTGGAGCTGTGATTTTCACGATACCGTTAGCCGTCGGGCATGGAATTGAGTTCTCCATGGCACGAGTTTTCGGGGCTTCATTCGCCCTTAAGACTTGGTATGCTAGAACGGGGTGGTATCCTGCTCGACATGAGACATCATCTCATGTGGTTCTGGTCATGTCTTTAGCTTGACGGAGACGACGGTGCACAGTTCCGCGACCGTCATGTATCAAGGATGTCGTTTTCGTATCCTTATCCTTTAGCAGGGTGTTCATCGCCATAGCCAGCACCGTGAAATTGCGTGCTTTCGGTGAACATGATACACGGCATCGGCTTTGGCTAGTTATTTTCCTCCTGCCTGCCTTTCAAGTGAACACGCACGGGTCATGCAAAGTAGGATACTGCATGCATAGGTGTACAACTGCAGTAGTTCTTTCTTGATTGACCAAATTCTGCAGTATACATCATGTTTCCTCTCTGTATATGCATACGAGCTATGCAAAACAGCTGGGCGTATATGCATACAACCAACGGTCAATGATCAACTCTTGGATTGTTTCACCTGGAGAGCAACAGCATGTCTTCTTTTGGCCATGCATACGCATATACGTACATGTTATTTCTAGCTTCCATGCAGCTTTTGCTCTCTCGCATGCACTTGCTCCATGCACAAAGACGCAGCCTTCACGTGTGTGCTTCTGCTTGTGCAAGCCCTCGCCCAAGGCACGGCGGACGGCGGTGGTGACAGCAATACCGGCGCATGGGGGCCAGAGTGCCACCCATTGACGGAGCTCCGCGCGACATTTTCCCTAGGGTACGACGTCGGCGAGGCATGCGATACCGTCGGCGGCGAACTGGACGCCGGAGTCGGAGAGGCAGCACAGTTGTTTGGTCTGCATGACGAGGTATAGGCGCTGAGTGATCTGACCATCGCATGGTGTTGGAGAAGCAGGACGCGGGCGCCGTGCTGCTGGGTTGAAGGAGTAGGCAGCGCCGCCGCGCGCGCTTGGAAAAGGAGACGGCGCCGGCCTACATGGTGGAGGGCATCGCCGCCGCGCCTCATTGGTGGAAATGGGCATCGGCGACCCGGCTGTGCCGTCGGCGTGCCGCGTCACCGCGAGAAGCTTGAAGGAGCTGCGGCCGGGGCGCGTGCCACGCCACCGTGTAAGGGGAAAGGCGAGGCCAGAAGCCATCGGCTCGTACGCCCGAGGCCGGTGGCGGAGACGTGGGCGGGGTCGCCGCCGCGTTGAAGGATGATGGCACGGCCGTCGCCGCGCTGGCCGGCCGGAGGACATGGCCGCCACTGCTGTGTTGAAGGATGGGGCGCGCAAGTGCGCAACTCGGTGCAGTGGGGCGGCAGGCCCCGTTCTGAAGAAAGGGCCAACCGCCGAGGCCGCGCCACCCACCAGGGCGACATGCACGCCGCAATTGCATATGGAGAAGGGCGGTGCCGCCAGCTGCTCGATCGGGGTAGAGGAGGAACAGAGGGTTGGCTCCGCCGTGCCGTCGGGCACCGCCGCGCCGATTTGGAGGATGTGCCGCTGCCGGACTCAGGGAAGAGGCGTGGTCGCCGGCGCCGCTGCCGGTTCTGGGCGGATGAGCTAAACTGACTGTAAATCACTTCACTTATATTCATTGTGTTGTGGTGTGCCTCGGTGGTGGTGTTCTTCGCAGCTTTGCCCTGTGGTGTTCCTTCTTTTTTCTTTCTTTTATTTTCCCTGGGATTTTTCCCATTGTACAGTTTTCCCATGCTTAACACAGAATGCCAGCGTTGCTGTGCCTTCAAAAAAAAATAAAAATAAAAATTGATGTACCGGGTATTTATAGAATACATGATAAAGAGAGAGACCGATGCATGTAACCGAAATACAGATGAGCATGCAGAGACGCTCGCAGGCGCATGCAGCCGGTAGAATCGGTCCTCCCTAACAGAATGCGGTCCTCCCTAACAGAATGCACAACGTGTGTGGAAGTAGTACAACGGCAGTGTGAGATCAGGTACAACGGTCAGCTGTAGAAGCGTTCATGGCAGTTTAACACCCCGCGCAGGCGCAACTGTCGGGACCCGCAGAACGGAGTCGAGTCCCTTCTGTGCCTTACCTATACTAGTCCCTGGATCAGTAGCTAGTACACACAGATTTCAAAACTTGGATCATAACCATTCTCATTAAAATGCAAATATTACATCAGAGTGCGGCCATTAAGGCTTATAATATAAAAGTCTGGCACGCAGGCCATACAGCAGCGGAAACATGCATACATAGTAAAAACCAAAAGGAAATCCAACCCGATCCCACAGGCAAGCTATAGTAGCTATCCTAGGCGTCGGAGTAGTCCACGTCTTGAACACCGGTCGTCGTCTTCGGGCTCACCGTCGTCCGGGTAGTAACACTGAGACTTCAGACCTGCTCGTTGGAATGAGCAGCCCCACGAATAAACGCGAGGGTGAGTATATGTGCAAATACTCGCAAGCCAAACTGACATATGCATATGGGGCTTAGCAAAGAAAGGATTAGGGTTTATTTTGCGGAAAGCCAATTTTACAGATTTTCCTATACCTTTGAAAATGTCGAAAAGAGTTAAGAATAGTTAAAACAAATATCTTTCTTTGGAAACTCCGGCTACTTGCCGGTTTTATCCCACAAAGATCACCTCATGGCTTCCTGCCATGTCAATCCAGTTCTCAAGGCCGACTGCCAAGTCAATCAAAATCTCATGGCTCCTACCATGTAAATCTCAATATCTCATGGCTAACTGCCATGTCAATCTGAATATCTCAAGGCTAACTGCCCTGGCAACTCATGGCCCCTACCATGCTATCTCAATCACTTCACAGCGTCCTGCTGCGAAGGCCCAAAACAAAACTCACGACGTTCTGCCGAGGTTTTCTCTTTAAGACGCCATTTCAAAAACAAAGGTGAGAAATCTACCATTGAGGCAGCGCCCCGTCGCCCGCCCTTGACCGTGGGCACGGCTGTCTAGACAGTTTTACACTCTGCAGAGGTTGTACGCTTTACCCACGAGAGGTGACTTACAAAATAAACCACCACAAGGTCTTTAACCAACTCACTCCTAGCTCAGGCATCTCCGCTAAGGATTCCACCGCTGGGCTGGTACTCAGTTGCCAGTGACCCTCTCTTGCGCCAATAGGTTCATAGTCTGCGTGACACCGTGGTCTACGGATTCTACGCTCCCTATTCCACCATATGAGATGCCCAAACTAAGAGTTTGAAGGGTACTTAACCAGGGCCTGCCCATACCAGCACTCGTGGTCGCACTGTTGAACTTAGTTTGACTACCTCAAGGACTCGGTCCTAAGGGATTTGGGTGGTTCCCACACTGGGCCCAAGTATCATGCAACTGCACCAATCCATACAACCATCCACCCAAACCAGGGTTTTGCAAAAATCATTTCCCCTTTGATAGCACCAACTATCCTATCCCAACAATCCCATTTTAGCAAACATGGCAGCATCAACTGCCTTCAAATCACGCAGTTCAAACAGTGCAATTCACATGAAATAACAATGACGACTACAACCAATAAACAGCAGGGCTAAGCATTAATCGATTATCTAAACAATGGAATGGCAATAAACAAGGTTATATAATCCTAAGGTTGACAAGGATCAGGTTTATACGATAATAACTAAATTTTTGGGCATCTAGCTAACAACCTAATCAATTAGCATTTTTACATTTCAATATAACATGCATATTAGCAAATCTAGTAAATCATTTATAAAACTAGGTGGCAATATGATCAACAATAATTTGGGAGAAAATCAACAATGACTTGCCGTAAATGCAGTCTTCTGGGCGTCCGGACGGGTCTTCGGTTCCAACGACGTAGGCGTCCGGATCTAACGTAAAAAAAATAAACACACAATTAATGCAACATACAAAATATGAATGCAAATGGTGCAAATGATAATTTTTAATAAAAGTGTGCATGTTTGAGAATTTTTGAAAATTTATTTCACTGGATTTGGAGCTATATTGAAAAAGATACAAAATAACAAATATTCATTGCTAAAATAAATAAATAAATAGAAACTAAAACTGGGCCGCTTCACCATTCACGGCCCAAACAGAGCGCGCACGCGGAGGGGGGAAGACCGGCTGGTGCCTGGGCTGCGCGCTGGGAGATGGGCCGAGCGGGGCTGGCGACTCAGAGCAGGGGAGCGGCGGAGGAGCGGCTCGGCTGCGAGGAATCCGGCAACGGCGGCGCTAATCGGCGGGGAAGGGAGAGGGTGGCGCGGGTGGTCTCGAGGAAGGGTCGGCCGCGCGGATTTGCGCTGGAGGCGAGCTGGCAGCGGCGCGGGGCGGAAGGAGGCGGTGGCGCGGGGCGGGAATGGCCACCGGTGGCGAGGGGATGGGTGAAGATGCTCGGGCGAGCTCTGGGGAGGTGAGGGGGAACTAGAGGAGTGGCGGCATCGGGACGGGAAGGCTCGGTACGGTGCGGCGGCGCGGCCGTGGTTCGAGCGGGAAAGGAGCACGGCGGCGACCACGCTGGGGCGAAGGGGGTGGCTGGAGATGGCCGGGGCGGCTCCGAGGTGGTTCCAGGGAGGAGGAGGTGCTCACCGAGGCGGCTTACCTACGGCGACGGCCACGGCACGGTGGCGGTGGGACAGAGAGGGGGAAGCAGGGCCGGCCCAAAGGGGAGGGCGGGCAGTGCGACCGCCAGGGGCCCCCAACTTAGAGGGGCTCCGACCCATGTAATTTGTAGGTGTTAGTAGTCCCAAGCCGCATGCCACCACCCTCCTCCGACCGACGAGTGGACGACGGCGGCGGCGGCGCCCTCCTTCCTCCAAGGAGCGGCGCCTCCACCGCCGCTCCCACCCCCGGCGAGGCCGTGCCGCCACTCCAGCCCGCGAGGCCGTACCGCCGCTAGCTCATGCGGTGAGGGGCGGAGAGAGATCGAGAAAGATGGGAGAGAGAGGCAGAGAGGAGAGAGGGGAGGAAGAGAGATGACGTGGCAGTTAATTAAGCCACGTGGGCGATGATATGGCAGTCCACCTCACGAAACCGGACAATAAAACCATCCTTTGGACCTGATTGCAACGGTTTCGCAAGTTGGGTCGACTAAATAAACGGTTTCGATACTTACGAATTTATGTGCACACGCGGAACAAGTTTGGGGACTAATGGTGTAATTTTCTCTTTAGATAAAATAGTTTAATTTGGAGAATCATACAACACGCCATTTGGGTACAGTACGTTTAGATCTCAACCCTTGTATTGTAGAGAACGATTGGTCATGTTCATCATCTTAGTGTACCATAAAAGAGAATCAAAGGCGATTGATCACTGGCATGATATGCTATATTATTCCTCTGCTTCCATCTGGAGATTGGTATTGCAGCCTTGCTTGTATTCTTCCGAAATTTGTTGAACAATCATAAGTGACCTTGTCAGCTTCAGGGAATTCTAATTCTGCATTCATAAAACTTTTGCTTTCAATATTCTTTAGGTTTGGTAATCTCCTGTAGAATTTTCAACCTTATGTTGGTATCGTACATGTGTTCTTAAAAATTGTATTTCTTGCGGTTGTTGTGCTTCAATATTAAATATGGTAAATCTTATAGCTAGGGTGGTACATGCTCTTCTAATTTTTAAATGAGATGGTAAATCTGCAGTGGAAGTATTATCAGCACATCTATATCAATTGTAATCAAGTGGTTCGCTTGAAACTTGACACACAATTGCATCGAGATGTTGAGCCTGATGTAAACGATGATTAGACAATACTGAGAATTCAAATGATATTTTTTACACGCGAGGAAATATGAACAGGGAAAATTTAAACGTAAGTGTTGAGAAGCAACCTGTAACATATTGTATTTTCCGTAAATGATCATTTTAAACATAGATTTCTTATATGTGAGTAAAAGGCCTCTTAGTTTTAACTCGCCCCGGGCCCCAAAAACCTTTGGAACGGCCCTGGGGGGAAGGAAGGGGAGAAGCAGCGGGAGCTGAGGCTTAAATAGACGGCGGCGGCAGAAGAAGACGACGACGGTGGGGCCACGGCGAGCAAGTGGAGGGAAGGTGGGACTGGCGGCGAGCAAGTCGCAGCAAGAGGACAAGAAGGTGGGTCCCGTGGCGAGGGCGGCGCAAGTGGGAGGGATGGCGCGCGCGGATAGCACGCCGGCGAGGAGTACGGCAGCCGGGCCCACGGCGGGATGGGAGGCGCAAGTGGGAGGAGAAGGTGGGGCCGGCGACTTCGTGGAGGTTCTAGAGGAGGCGAGGTGCGGCGGCGCGGCGGCAAGTTGGCCGGGAGCTGGCGGCCAGCCAGGGGAAGAAGACAAAGGAGGAAGAAAAGAAAAGGAAAAAGAGAAGAATAAAAGAAAGGAGGAGAAGAGAGAAATAGAAAAGGAAAAAGGAGAAAAAGAAAAGAGAAGGGGCCCACTGCCAGGAAATAAATGTTTATTTTCAATTTAAAATTTTAAAAATTTTATTTAAAACAAATATTGTCAAGTTAATATAATTGCATAGGTTCAAATTAATATGATTTTCTTAAATCAAAATATTAATTACAAAATAGGGATTTTGTTTTTGCAAAAAATTATTTAAAAACTCAAAATCAATACATTATTTTTACCAGAGTATGATTTTAACTTTTACAATAATTATTTTGAAATTCAAATTATTGAATGTAGTTTCTAGAAGGTAACATGCACATTTTCAAACTAAAACATTTCCAGAAATTTTTCATTTACATGAAATAATGATGGCATGATTTTTAGAGTTTTGAAAATGGGGATGTTACAGCAATATCGGATGGCCGAATGTTGAGGCTGGACCTGAATTCAGCGAACACAGTGGACGGTAACCCTTTGGTAAAGATGTCAGCAAACTGCGAACTAGTTGGAACGTGCAAAACACGAGCCTCGCCTAGAGCAACACGGTCACGAACGAAGTGTAGATCAATCTCGACATGCTTTGTTCACTGGTGCTGGACCGGATTGGAGGAAAGGTACATGGCGCTCACGTTGTCACAATAGATGACAATGGAACGAGTAGGCGGGACACGAAGTTCAGTGAGAAGTTGGCGAAGCCAGCATGATTCAGCGACGCAGTTTGCAACCGCGCGGTATTCAGCTTCGGCACTAGACCGAGATAACGTTGGTTGACGTTTAGATGACCATGAGATGAGATTCGTGCCAAGGAAAATGCAGAAGCCGAAGGTAGATTTTCTAGTATAGGGGCATCCTGCCCAGTCGGCGTCGGAATAGGAGGTGAGCTCATGAGAAGGAGAGCGATGAAGTTGCAGCCCGTAATGAGTGGTGCCACGGACATAGCAGAGGATACGTTTGATTAGTTGGAAGTGAGATGTACGAGGGGCATGCATGAATAGACAGACTTGTTGGACTGGGTAGGATAGATCAGGGCCGAGTGAGGGTTAGATATTGGAGAGCGCCGGCCAAGCTCCGATATAGGGAGGGGTTCGATATAGGGAGGGGTTAGGAAAAATAGAACTGTCGGATGCTGATAACTTGGAGCGTGTATCGATGGGAGTAGCAATAGGCTTGCAATTTAGCATATTGGCACGATCGAGAATCTCCGGAGCATATTGCTACTGAGAGAGGAAAAGACCAGAGGCGTTGCGATGAACGTTAATGCCGAGAAAATGATGAAGATCACCAAGATCAGTCATGGAGAACTCGGAGTGAAGGGAGGCAATGAGGGATGACAGAAGATTGGTAGTGCTAGCTGTGAGAATAATATCATCAACGTAGAGTAAGAGATAAGCTAGAGAAGAGCCACGCTGGAGAATGAATAGAGAAGAGTCACATTTGGAGGCATGGAAACCGAGAGACAGAAGGAAAGTGGTGAAACGAGTAAACCAGGTGCGAGGGGCCTGTTTGAGGCCGTAGAGAGATTTATGGAGATGACAGACGTGATGAGGATAACTAGGATCAGCGAACCCAGAGGGCTGAGTACTATAGACCGTTTCGGTGAGATGACCATGGAGAAATGCGTTTTTCACATCGAGTTGTCGGATTGGCCAATTGTGGGATGTGGCAAGACTAAGAACAGTACAAATTGTCACAGGCTTGACGACAGGACTAAAGGTTTCCCCGTAGTCGACACCGGGTTGTTGAGTGAAACCACGGAGTACCCAGCGGGCTTTATATCTAGCGAGAGTGCCGTCGGGGTGTAGTTTATGGCGAAAGATCCATTTTCCGGTAACAAGATTTGTATCAGGTGGACGAGGAACCAAGGACCAAGTTTGGTTATGAATGAGAGCCTGGTACTCCTCCTGCATGGCTTGAAGCCAATTGGGGTCCTGGAGAGCAGCACGATAGGAGGAGGGAATAGGAGACACAGATGTGGTATGAAGGGAGAATTTGGTTGTGGGCATGGAATAATCGGATTTAGCGTGTGTCGTCATTTGGTGTAGATTGGTGGGGTGGATGGACTGGGAGAGATTTGGGGGGAAGAGAGCGAGCAGGAGGCGAGACGGGAAGGGATTCCGGCGAAGGTGGCGCAGGTGAACTTTCAGTAGGTGGATTGCGGCTGCCTGAGGCCGGGCTCCCGCGTGAATCCAGGGAATCGGGCACGGAAGGCGGTGCTGTTGCGGTTGGCAGGTGATAGGGGACACTGAAATCGGGAAAGATTGGTTGAGCTGGACATTCTGCGGAGGCATCTGAGCGATCCGGATCCTCTGCCTTTGGGGGTGAAAAGGCACCGTGCCTTTTGAACTACGAGCAAGCGTGCGGGCTGAGCGAGAGCAGGAGCGAGCCTCAGCCGAGCGAAGCAGGCCGCGGGCTAGCGATATGGGCCACGCGGGCGAGCGATATGGGCCATGCGAGCGCACGAGCGAGCTTCAGCCCAGCGCTGGCTCCCTGCCCACGCACAGTTTCGGTGCAGTTCAGGCGGGAAGAAAACCACCATTTCACGCGTTGAAAAAAAAAGAGAGAAACAAAACGCCGCGTTCTTGCGAGTAGCGTCTCAGCAAGCAGCTCGCCGGCGACAATGGCTAGCCAGACGACCGTTGAAGGAAGAGATCGATGGCAAAAGAAATGAAGATCAGCAGCACGAGTATGTTTCTTTATAGCTCCCATGCAAAAAAATTTTAGAGTATGGTGAGAGATCTATTTCTTTCGCTCTCTCAAACAGATTTTGACATCCCTTTTTCGGTTTCTGTAGTTTTTGTATAAAGTGGTTTATTTTCTAGTGGTAGGTTTGATCTATTGTATATATTTTGTATACCTCTAGTATAATCGGCCCACTTTGTATTGTCACTTTGTCATATTGAACATTGTAAATGAGCTATGCCATATTTTTTTTTATCACTTTGTCATATCAAACATATGTATAACTTGTATATATACAATATATCTCTTTATCATATTCAAATATTGTAAATAATTAATTCCCTATTTTTGCAGCATTAAAAGTTCTTGATTTGATGAACATAAAACAATTGCCTGAAAATTATGTTCTCAAACGATGGACAAAAGGAGTGCGTAGCTCTGTTATTCAAGATGCTAATGGAAACAATGTCTTGGAAAATCCGAAGCTAGAAGCTTCACGTTCGTACCAACTTCTTTCTCACAAGTTTAGTGCATTGTCCTCTCGTGCTTCTGATTATCCTGAGTGTGTCATGCTACTAGATAGTGCAGATGACAAGTTGTCAAGAGTAGTGGAGGAAAAAATCAAAGAACTTACAGGTGGCAATGATAAAGAAGATGAAGCTACAGATATCTCTCAAGTATCTCAACCTATACCATGCACCGTTGGTCTAAAGAAGAAAGAGGTTAAAAAGAGGACCTCGAAGAGAAACAGAGATTGGGTTCAAAAAAATCAACTAACTAAAAAGAAACAATCCACTACAAAGGTTTGTGTTCTATAATCTATATTGTACTCTTTTATCCAATTTGATGTTGCAATAGAATATTGAAAAAAAATGATTGTCACTTATAGGGAGATGCAAATAAAGAAAACATCCACCATCATCAATTGATGGAAAATAGTCAAGATTTGTTAGAAGAGAATAATTTCACCGGAAGCTACATGCAACTATTGATGGTAAAACTAATATCTTAGTATATTGATGTTTTCTTATTTTCTTGGCAATACTAATCACAATAATACATTTTCATGCAGGGGGATCCAATGACGGTGATCAATTGTGATGTGCTAGATGGGCTCAAGGCACCATGCCACTAAGAAGTACTAGATGGAGTCTTTTGGGTTTTGGGCTTTTGGCATACTCTCTGTCAGTTCAGTGGTGGAGGCAATACTATTACTAAGTTAAAAACAAAATTCTGTCCAAATTTCTACATTTTCAAACTCTTTGTTGGGGTGAAAAGATCCACAATACTGTTAAGAACCCATTTTGGCTATATTCATGGTCTTTTGCATCCTAAATGATCATTTTATAGATCTAATTTGAAGTATTCAGTTTCAGTTTTTCCTGTAGCCTGTATGATTCAGTTTCAGTATGAAGATAATGCTCCAGGTATAGCTCTTCGTGGAGCGTTGGATGCAGATCCAACAGCCGAAATTGCTACTTTGTTGTGTTAACCAGTCGTGGGCTGGCCCAGCTTGCTCGTACGCGCTCGGCCTGCATCGCACGCGGTGGGCCATTTGCATCCACGGCCCATCGCGGGAGGAGGGAGGCAGCGCGCGGCCCATAGCCGCTGCTTGCGCGCGTGCTCGCGGGAGCAGGGAGGCAGCACGCGCGGCCCGTTGCTCGCAGCGCTGGCTCGCTGCCTCGTTTGACTGCGCTCGCGGCTGAAGTTCAAACGGCACGATGCCGTTTGACCTCCAAAGGCAGAGGATCCGGATCGGCATCCGAGGTGACTGAGGAGCTATCCGAGGCATAAGGGAAGGAAGTTTCATCAAAATTCACATGACAAGAAATAATAACTTTCCGGGATGCAAGGTCTAGGCAGCGGTATCCTTTATGCTCAAGGGGGTATCCTAGAAACAGGCAGCGAGCAGACCGTGGAGCTAATTTGTGAGCCGATGTAGGGAGTAGATTTGGGTAACACAAGCAACCGAAGACACGCATATGGTCATAAGATGGATGTGTACCATGGAGAAGATAGTATGGCGTATGAAATTGGATGGGCTGAGATGGACGTCTATTGAGAATATGGGTGGCGGTGTGCAAGGCCTCCACCCAAAATTGTGGTGGAAGATGAGCTTGATACAGTAGGGAACGAAGAATGTCATTAGTGGATCGAATTGCACGCTCAGCACGGCCATTTTGGGCAGAGGTATGGGGGCACGAGAGTCGGAACGAAACGCCATGGGAAGAAAGATAAGAGCGCAATGCAAAGTTGAGAAATTCGCCGCCGTTATCATTCTGAAGACAGGGAATAAGAATTCGGAATTGAGTATGGATATAGTGGAAAAACCGAAGCAGAGTGGCAGAAGTGTCTGATTTGTAGTGCAAGGGAAAAGTCCAAGTATAATGGGAAAAATCATCAACAATAATTAAGTACTAGGTGAAGCCGGAAAAACTACAGACTGGTGATGTCCACATGTCGCAGTGTACAAGCTGAAATGGTTTATCACTGAAAGTGGTGGAAGAGGAAAAAGGATGTCGACGGTGTCTACCAAGTTGGCACGCTTCACAAGCAGCAGCATTGTGGGGTGTTTTATTACAAATTTTATTGGGTAACATAGAGGACAAGCGAGCCAAAGTCGCTGGACTAGGATGGCCGAGCCGCCGATGCCACAAATCGTCATCAGAAGCAGCAGCAAGAGCTGTATTGAAGACTGCAGTGGAGCCGAAGAAGGGATAGAGATCGCCCGAACTATTGGAGCGCATGAGAAGAGTCTTGGTGGCCAAATCCTTCACAGAGAAACCGTGTGGGTCAAATTCAACAGAACAAGCATTATCACGTGTGAATCGCCGAACAGAAATCAGATTTTTGACTATGCCGGGAGAAACAAGGGTATTATGAAGATAAAAAGGACGACCGGTGAGAGTGGTGGATCCAGATGCAGTTACTGGTAATGAAGAACCATTGCCAACTATGATGCGTTGAGGTGAACTCAAGGAAGAATGAGAGAGAGAATGAAGTATACCAGAGGAGCCAGCGATGTGAGGGATTGGGATCCCCTGCAGTTGCTACTGTAAATGCACGATGTGCATTTTGACCTAAAAACAAATTGAAACTTCTATAAATACGTCATACGGTGTTCAATTTGTACGAAACAATTTTTGTAATTTATCTTAAATCCTAAACAACCCATTTTCGAAACTTTTTGATTTTTTTGAATTTTTGATTTTTTTTTTTGAGTAAAAGGGGCAGGGGCTCTGCCATTTCATTAAGAGGGGAGCAAACTGTACAATTTACAGGAAGAAGCTGGGAAAGCTGAGAGGAAGAGACAGCGAGGGAGGGTAGGGGGAGAAAAAAAGGAAAAGAGGAAAAAAGGGATTACAAGGCGATATTACACGAAGGAAAGGCCGCGTTCCAAGCGGCAATCTCGGCTCTAATACGGTCGACAACCCGGTGGGCCGGGAGGGCCTGGTGCTGGAAAATCCTACGGTTCCGCTCCTTCCAGATCTCCCAGGAGGTCAGGATGATGAGGCCGTTAAGGGAACGAGAGTTGTTCTTGGGCAGGCCTGCCTGGCGAAAGAGCCACCAGTCGAGGAAGGAGGCGTAACCATTTAGCGGCGGGTCATGGTGCAGAAGGGTTTGCCAGACCGCAGATGAGAAGCCGCAGGACCCGAAAAGGTGATCTATCGTCTCCGTGGTTCGCTCGCAGAGAGAGCACATCGGGTGGTGAGGCCAACCCTTCTTGGCAAGGAGGTCGGCGGTGTTGATGCGGCTGAGGCTGAGGGTCCAAGCGAAGAATTTGCACTTGTTCGGCGCCCTAGCAGACCAAATGGGGCTAGCGAGAGCGTGAGACGTGCCACCCATGAAGTGGAGGTTGTAGGCCGATTTGGCGGAGTAGAGTCCCGAAGAGGAAAAAGACCAGATGATTTCGTCCGGGGAGTCGGAGAGCGTAACGAGGCGGACTTTGCTCCACAGGTGGATGGACTCCGCAAAGAGTGTGGGCGAGGAGATGGGCCCACTTAGTTGCAACCAACGATGACCAGGGAGGAGAGAGGCCACAGTACCGCTATGGCATCTAGTTTGGGTGAAGAGGTTGGGTGCAAGGAGGGCCGGAGCGGAGCCCGAGAGCCAGCGGTCATTCCAGAAGGAGACACGGCGGCCGTCTTCGACCGTTAGGATCGAAGCCGCTCTGAAGATGGAGGATTCGGATCTGGTTAAAAAAATTCAAAACAATCATAAAAATTGAAAAAATGAAAAAGTTTCAAAAATGGGTTCTTTATGATTTTAGATGAATTACAAAATTTATTTCATATAAATTGGACATCGTATGACATATTTATAGAAGTTACAATCTGTTTTCAGGTCAAAATGCACATCGTGCATTTACAGTAGCAACTGCAGGGGATCTCAATTGGTGTCATTGTTGCTGATGGCGGAAGCGAGCATGGACTGCTGATCCGAGGAATGAGGTGTTGATGGAGTCAGTTGCTGTTGCATGAATCCAGCTGGAGCAGAGGGCCCGAAGTGTTGCTGATAAACAGGGTAGGCATGCCCTGACGCAGGAGGTCGCGAGCCAAGAACCCCGGCGGCATTTGTGGGCACCATGGGTCGCTGTGGCGCCGGGGTGTAGTACCCCATCCCAGGGTGCTGATAGTAGTAGTACTGGCTGCCATAGTTGCCATAACCACCATTGTACTGGCTGCCATAGTTGCCATAACCACCATTGTACTGGCTGCCACGGCCACGCCCGCGACCACCACCGCCGCGGTTGAAGCCTCCACCACCACGACCTGCTGCATTGCCGCGACCGCCCGAGTTACCTGGAGCATTGCCGCGACCACCCCTGCCACCGCCGCTACCTGGGGCAGTGCCGTTGCCATCAGCGGGGGGTGTCCGGAGGCGCTGTGTTGCCACCGGCTACGAGAGCAGCGGCAGCCTCCATCTTGGCCCGCTTTTCAAGCTCGATCTCCTCGAGGAGAAGACGTGATCGCACCTGGATAAAGGACGGCAGAGGATCCTGCATCTGAAGAATGGTGGCAAGAACCTGAAATTTGGGGCTGAGACCATGAAATAGCTGCATGGTAAGAGAGTGGTCAGCAACAGGTTCGTCGACGTCGGCAAGCGCGTCGGCGAGAGACTTCAGCCGGCGACAGTAAGCGCTGATGGACAGGTCGCCCTGAGTGGCTGCACGGAACTCAGGCTCAGGTGAATCGCCCGGCTCGGTTTGTGGGCGTGGAAGAAGGTGTGGAGCTGCGTCCAGGCGTCGTAGGCGGTGGAGTTGCCCGTCATGACAATATCCAGCAACTCGTCGGAGATGGTGGAGAAAATCCACAGAGCCACTGTAATGTCAGTGCGACGCCATTTGTCGCTCTCGTGCTTGGGGTTGGCTGCCTCCTCGATGTGCTCATGGACGTCAAACTTGTGGAGGACGTATTTCAGAAAATTGCGCCACTTATTGTAATTGTTTGCAAGAAGATCGAGCTTGAATGGGATGTAGCTCTGAATGTTTACATGGTGAATGGAAGGAGTGGCGAGATGAGCAGAGGGGGAGGCCACAAGAGCCGACTGGTTTGTAGAAGTAAGAGAGGGAGGTGGAGGCGGAGGTCTGAGAGGATTGCCAGAGCCATCGTTGATGATCGTAGGATTTGGCTGAGGTCTGAGAGGATTGCCAGAGTCATCGTTGATGATCGTAGGATTTGGGGAATTTTGGGTATTCTCGTCGCTCATGAGGATAGAAAGAAGTTAGCTCTGATACCAAGCTAAACTGACTGTAAATCACTTCACTTATATTCATTGATGTACCGGGTATTTATAGAATACATGATAAAGAGAGAGACCGAAGCATGTAACCGAAATACAGATGAGCATGCAGAGACGCTCGCAGGCGCATGCAGCCGGTAGAATCGGTCCTCCCTAACAGAATGCACAACGTGTGTGGAGGTAGTACAACGACAGTGTGAGATCAGGTACAACGGTCAGCTGTAGAAGCGTTCGTGCCAGTTTAACAGGATGGAGCCATGCTCCGCCGGGCTTGGTGAAGGAGGCGGGAGCCGGCACACGTTAGTGGAGGAGGGGCGCCGCCGGCCCAGTTCATGGGGTTGTCAGCGATGCCCTGCCCGGGCATGGGCTGGTCGAGGAACCTGCACGCCGTGCGCCGCTCAAGTCGGAGAGTAGTAGTGTATGCCGTCGTCGGGTGGAGAAGGGCGGTCGCCGCCGCGCCATGCTAGAGGAGCTGAGGAGGAAGGTGGCGAGCGCCACCATCACGCCGTGGTGAGGAAGATGGCGTCGCCGTGCGCGCGTTGGGTGAAGATGGTGCGCCGTTGCCGGGCTCAGGGAAGAGGATCGGCGTGCCGGCCGTCGATCTAGAGGCAGAAGCCCGCACCGCCGTGTCGCCGGGTGCCACCGCGCCGCGGGTCGGAGGAGGGCGGCGCCGCCGAGGCCGGTGAAGACACGTCGTGGCCAGGCCACGGCGTTGCGGGCGAAGCGCTCCGGCGTGGAGAAGACGACGATGACGGCGGCATCTGCGCCAGTCGGTTGAAGAGGGCGGTGCCCGCTGTAACGCGCGCCTGCGCGTGGAGATGGCGATGAGGTGCCAGGCGTGGGGCGGAGTCGGTGGTGACGCGGCGGCGTCGGACAAGGTGGCACGCAGCGCGCCGGCCGGCCATGGTGGCGACGAGGCGGGACTGCGTGGCGGCGTCGGAAGAGGCGCGTCGGACAAGGTGGCACGCGGCGCGCCGGCCGGCCATGACGGCGACGAGGCGCGGCGGCGTCGGAGGAGATGGCACGCGGCGCGCCGGCCGGCCATGGTGGCGACGAGGCGGGACGGCGTGGCGGCGTCGGAAGAGGCGGAGCGATGGGCCGTGTCATGTCGCGAGGAGGAGGCCGGGGACTTGCCGGCAAGGCCCGGTGGTGGAGACGCGCCCGGTGGCACGGCGGCGAGGACGGCCGGCGTCGTTTTGCCATGGAGGAGGACGGGCCGCCGCAACCGCGTCTGGTTGGGGAAGATGGGCGGCACCGCCGCCGCGTCGAAGGAGGAGGCGGGCTCGCCGTCCCGCACGCCGATGGAGTGGGCAGGGGCGACGGCTCGCCCGCCGCCGCCGGCGTCAGTGGAGGTGGGCTCAGGCGCCGCTGCCGTCAGTCGTCGTCGGAGGAGGGCAGTAGTGGCGGCGCGCGCCCCGATCTGGACGGCGGCGCACCGGGCACGGGCGGCACGCCCCGGCAGTGGCGAAGCCGGGCAACGGCGTGTCGAAGGAGCCGCGGCGGAGAGCGGATCGCAGGCAGCGGCGCCCCGCGCTGCCGTTGATGGCGGCGGCGTACGGTGTTGAGGGCGGCGCGGTGATGCAGAGGGGCGGCGGCGTGCGCCCCGGTCGGTGGCGGAGACGAGGTGGCGGCGGCGCGCCAGCATCCGCCGGCGACGGAGATGAGCGGCGCGCGCGCGCTTAGGCCGTGGAGGAAGCGAGGTGGCGGCGGCGCGCCGGCCGCCCCCCTGCCCGTGGGAGACGAGAGAGGGAAAGAAGAGAGGAGAGACACGGCGAGGAGAGAGAGGCGGTGGGAGAGAGAAGAGAGAGGTTGCCGGGTCCCGCCGGGAGAGCTTAGCTTAGCGTTCACCCGTCTCCTCTAAGAAATGGCCAACTAGCTGATTCCCAAGTGACAGGCAGGAAAAAGGGCAAATTCCTTTTCATACTATAGAAAATCGGAAATGCTTCCACGCCGCGCGCGCGGTCCACCAACCACGGCCAGCCAGCATTTAGGCCTTGTACATTTCA
>SPJY01011976.1:0-25902 GCA_005191435.1 Raddia distichophylla | reverse complement strand
GCGGTTGGGCGGCGGCAACGACGAATCGCGCGGGGACGCGTGGCGCAATTCTTCACCAAATTCGACGATCCAGGTACCATCTGGACTGTCTCGACGAGATCTACAACATGGCACCATATAATCTTGAGTTTGGTCAAGGCACAGAGAGGGATCTGTAGAAAAGGGTTTCGGTGGAGAGGATTTTTGACGGCTAGGGTTTGGGACTTGAGGGATTTCTTGATGAGGACTTGGGACAGGGGTCTTGGGGTGTTTATATAGTGCCAAGGATGACCAGGGCTGGGCCTTGGGCTAAGAGAGGTTGGATTAGGATTCGAATTCTAATCCGGGTAGAATTCGAATAGGATTCGGGCTTCTTTGACAGCAAAACAGAGTTTCCTTTGGAGGATTAGGCTGAACTTTGGAGGGTAATTCGGATTAGGCTTCTAAAAGGTCCCCTCCAAATTTGAGCACGAGATTCCCTCGTTTTCTCATTATTTAATGGATTTGGCGAGCTCCCGGCAGAACAGCAAAACTTCAAGAAATCACGAGCTAGCTTTGGAATTTGGACATGAAATTTTGAGGGTTGCTTGATGATGGCTTCAAATAAGTACTGGAATTTTTAAAGAATTTTCCTAAAGGGTTTCCTAGGGTTTTGGCTTTAAACCTTATTAAAAGTAATTTAAACTAGGGTTTTGTATATAACAATTCCATTTTAATTTACTTTTGGGTTTTCGAAAATACAAGTGACATACGACAAAATAGAGGATGTCACACATATTGAAAGGGCAATTTGTGTTCTCAAAAAGCGATTTCCAATCCTTCAAGTTGGCACATTTAATCCCACAAGTCTCAGATTAAGATCCCTGCAGCGGCAGTTGCCTTCCATAATATTATTAGAGGACTAAATGGTGAAGAGGGGTGGTTGGATCATCAACCAGCTTTCATTAACCCATCTCAATTTGTCGATACACCCGAGGGTGATGATGTAGATCACCACAACAATTTAGAGTCAAGTGCAACTGGAAGTACCCTTAGAGATCATATTACAATGCAAATGTAGGCTGATTACAATAATGAATATTGTATTTTAAAATACCAAGTAAAGTGGCGTTGATGTCTTAATGTATTGAACCATTTGATGTTATTGTATGAATGTATTTGACCATTTGATGTTGCTTTATCAATATTGCTAGAAGTTCTATCTATCTTAATCTTTGTCCATGTCTATGATTCTTTATATGACTATTGTATTGTATGTTATGATAGGTATGGCTAAAGAAGGATCAAGGGCTTCATGGAACATGACATATGAGAAGGCTCTTGTGGACATACTACTTGACTATAATCATGCCAAGTTTAGAGGGCCAAATGGGTGGGTAAGTGAAGGATGGAAAAACATTACAAGTGTGTTCAATTCAAGATATCCAACATTCCACTTTACAAAACAACAAATTTAAGAGAAGGAGAAGGAGCTGAAAGCTAACTACAAGACTGTACGAGATGCACGGAAACAAAGTGGGATTGGTTGGAATGAGTCTGTTGGCATAATCATTGCCGAACCAATTATTTGGGATAGATTAATTGCTATAAGTTCATTTTCTCTCTTTAGATAGCCCTATTCGTAGTCTATATGGTTATGTTGACAATTGGTTTTTCTCACTCTTGTTCAATAGGCTTACCCAAAGGTCAAAAAGTTCCGTAACAAGCCATTCCCTCTATACAATTCACTAGCAGCATTGTATGAAGGTATTTTGAAAAGCACCATTTCCATCTATTTAATTCTACAGTCTATATTCGGATTAAATATTCATGGTAGAATGTGCCTACATATTGTAAATAGGAAGCACAGCCATAGGTGATTTGAATTTCACATCGGTAGATGTAGTGGCGGCTCCTTCAAGTGACCACCAAGTTGATGCCTCCAATGGTCACACACAAGAGACAACTTATCTGGAAGGTGGGACACATCAAGTGCTCCCAAAGAAGCCACCGAAATGGAGCATCTTCCATCTGCTGCTTCTGGACATAAAGAGGATGGTCATGGTAGAAAACGGAAGCAAAACCAAATTGCGGGGGTCCTTGAGAGCTACCTTGAGTTCAAAAAGGAGCAATCGAAGAAATTTACAGAAGAGCTTGAAGGGATGGGAAAGGAGGGTAATGGATTTTTTATTGAGAAGTGTGTAGCTACTCTAGAGTCAATCGAAGACCTAAATGATGAGGAGAAGTCCAAAACACTATGGCAATGTGTTTCATACTACGGCAATGTGTTTGTTCTCTTGAACTTGAAGTAATGCATGGTTATGATAATTCATGGCTGCTTGAGCCTTGATGTTTTTTGCATGAGTGATAGAGAGCTATGCTTTTTAATTCAATGGCAGGCTGCCCACTAGTTCATCTCTTTTATTTGTTTTGTAATTCACTAGCATAAAGTTGCATATATATGATCACTGAAGCTTTTAGTACATTCTCAACATTGTGCAATGGTTCACCCATGCCCTGTACAAAAAATTAGAGATTAATGAATGATTGTGGAAAAGGGTGGTAGCATGTTATCCACAAAAATGGAATGAACAGTGTGTCCTGTCAACCTGTCTGAACTCCAAACTAGCTTATTGCTGGCTATGCAGTGTGTTCACATAGGTCATTGCTTCTTCATGCAGCTTTTCCCCTAGGTTTGATCTCACCAATGAATTGAGTAATCGAGTTGCAGGTAGCATGGGTTACTAAATCAGGAAAATCTGATCTGGAAGCTCCCATTGCCAAATCCATTCAGCTAGTATAAAGTTGTTTTATTTGTTTTGTAATTCACTAGCATAAAGTTGCATATATATGATCAGCTTTATGTTTTATTATAATGCAGGCTTGATAACAAGGAGAATAGGCTGATGTTGATTGGATTGTGGAAGGTGGTTAAGACATGGAAAAAGTTATGGAACTAGTTTTTTATATGGACAAAAAAGATGCAAACTTGATTGTATTACCGTTGTTATCATGTGCTATGAGGATTCAATGCACCGTATATGTACATCTACTATATCTTTATGTTTTTTGGTGGATGAATACTGTACTGGTGATATATCTTAGTAGTCGCAGCATGGATGTTGTGCTATTAGCAGCAGCAATAGTATGGATCTTCTATTTTTTAGTGATATATCTTGTATAATTTTCTGTCTAGCTGATGCTCAGTAGTAGCAGTATAGATCTTGTGCTTATTAGTAGCAGTATGGAGCTTGCTAAGCTAAGTAGCAGTATAGAGCAGCAGCGTTATGAAGCAGTACAAAAGCAGAGTAGTGCGTAGCGCTTTTATCCCCTTCCCTCCTGTTTGGCTGCCTCAATCCCCAGAGTTGGCAAAGCACGTGGCTCTTCTTCCCTGGGTTTCAATCGGACCACAAAATCCCGTTGGGGGGGTTGCTTCCCTAGGAAAATTTTCCAGTGCAGCCAAATGAGCCCTTAAGGATATTGTTCAAGGAGGAGGTGGTCATGGTCCCATAGACCCGAGGGATATTCGACAACAGGGAGACCTCTGATCCTCCTCTCCTTGGACGACCTCCTCCTCTCCACCAGCGCGTTTGCATGCCGGATTACTCCTCGTCTGAAACGACCGTTTCATGCATCTCCGTAAAGCGACTGAGCGAGGCCGCGTCGACATTGAAGCCTCTCACCGGCGGGTGGTCAAGTGGCAACGCCGGCGACGGCCGGTGAGGATCGAGGGGAGTAGCGGCAGGCTGTTCCTAGGCGGCGAGGCGCTGCGTCGCGCGAGTTGCATCGCGTGTGTCGTGTCGGTGTGTGATAGAAAGCGGGCTCTTTTACGGTACCTACTACTAAAAATACTACCACAGTAGTATATTTTAGATCTAACCGTCCATTTCGTAAGGGTGTTGTAAAAAAAATACTACACTTGTAGTATAATATACTAGTCTTGCAGTATAAAAAATCTAGAACTAATCTCAGCTATTGGATTGAGAGGAATGGACGGTCCTCATTACTCGGTAGGTACCGTAAAAGACCCCTAGAAAGCTGGGGGAGGCATCAGTGATCAATGATAGGTAGGTAGAGAGAGAGAGAACAGACTAGTGATACTGTGATAGGGAGAGTGATAGGAAGTTGTCCATGGGCAGGCCAGCTGAGCCTCGGGCCATGCTAGGCCGGAGGAGCTGGGCCAGGAGAGAGAGCTGGGTGGTTTCAAAATAAACAATAAAATTAGAAGAGGTTACATTAGATAGGATTCAATAACAGCGTACCTTTTGAAAATTTGAAATTTCCCGTGTCATTGCCTTTTGAATCCTAATAGCACTTATTAGTTCTCAAGATTAATATTCTAGGATTTTATTTATTTAATAAAATATGGGATGTTATAGAGAGAAGAAATATAGTTTAGGAGGTTAACTGCGAAGCAAACTTTTCCCATTTTTTGCACAATTAAGTGCCAAGTACAGGGATTGAAATAAAATAATTGTTTGGACAAAAGTCTGCTTACCCCGTTTAGCTATGCATGATCATGTACTTTAAATCCGTGGTATAAGAAACCATGTATTTTTATCCCTCACAAATTATGAAGGGGTGCAAATATTCTCTCCCCCGTGCAAAAGGTTTTGAGGGTGACTTGATTGCTGAGTAGTATTGGCTATAGACCGAACACATGGTATTTTATTTTATAAAAAAGTCTAATCTTCACATCGGTCCGATATGCAATCTCTAAGGGTGTCTTTGGGTCATGGCCATTGCACTATCAAATTTTGGTCGTGGCCAAACTCACAGCACTCGCAGGAGCAAATCATCGGTAATTTTGATGTGTTTGGATTAAAGCCAAAGTTTGGTAGTGTATATAGAGGGTGCTGTTTGGTTGGTTGGCAAATCACGTAGCCAAGCTTTTGTGAAATAAAATGTTGATTTTTCAGTTTGCACAACTTCAATTTATAAAATCATGTAGCCAAGCTTTTGTGAAATAAAATGTTGATTTTTCAGTTTGCATAACTTCAATTTATAAAATTTTTGGCCACAAAAAGGAAAAATTTTAAATACCTCGACACCAAATAAATTCTAAAAAAGTAAAGACTAACATACAACATGACTAGAATTTTAGATGAATTAATTTTTTCTGTGCGACTTACACTACGGATAAAATAGACATGAAAATTTAAAGATAAAAACAATGAAATACTACTCCCTCCAATTCAAAATATAAGGGGTGCATGTATTCCAAAAGGTCAATATTTATAAATTTTAGCTAATAATTAAGCTAAAAACATATATGTTTAGTGTTATGCGTGTGGTATAGTTGGATTTGTATTTAAAAATACTTTAATATTATGATAATTTTGTATTTGTTGATGATATCTTGTGAAAGAAATTAATGGTCAAAGTTATACATTGAAGTCTATGATAAAAAAAATATACACCTTATATTTTTGAAATGGAGGGAGTAATAAACTTTTCAGAGTTCCGTTCCGCTGCTACATGGCGCGCAATACGTGCGTTGGGACCTACTCTGAAACCATGCAATGGAGCACAATGTCGCACGGAGGAGCCCTCGAAGGCAAGGTGTGGTCCCCCCCTCTCTCCTTCCTCCTCCCTCTCTCTCCCTCCAATAATTCTCTGGATCTAGATCTAGGCAGCACGAAAACATTTAGAAACATATGGAAACATGCTAGAACATACCATGTTTCGTAGTTTTTTGCAATGTTTTTTTTTAGGCCATGTTTCAGCATGTTTGTCAATGTTTTGTCATGTTTCACCAAACAAATTCTTCTTGTTTCAATGCTACCGACATCAATGTCGTGTTTATTTTTTTCAAAGCTCGCATGTTGGAAAGCGTCTGCTTTTTTGGCTACGGATTGGACTCGCCCAAAAGTCTGGCTCCTTGCTTGCATGCCTTTATACAACGGTTTTGCTACTTCTCAGGTGACTGATTTTTAAATAAGCCTCAGTCGATTTTCACGTAGGTAGATGCTATCGTTAGATCTTTTATGTCCTATAGAGACGTTTGATCAGCGGTCTAGGAAATCGACTGAGTGTTACGCCTGATGTGAAGCCAATCCCTCATGCAATATACGTCATCTGTATATCATGTTATGAACTTAGTTGGCCTTTGGCCATTTGCACTTGACCTGCTCTATGCAGTAGCTAAAGTATTGTTCAATACGAATTTCTGCTCTATGAATTAGCTTAGGTGTTGTTGAATAGAAATATTTTATGAGGCTGCTTGTTCATATATATATAATATAGACTGAAAGTGCAACCATGATCATTAAGTTTAAGTGCTACAAAAGTCTGGCTATATAGCTTGTTAGGGATTGTTATGTGGCCTGGTCATTGTAAGTACGCATGGAAAAGTTCAAAGGCTTGTTTTTTTTCAAGGAAAAAGGGGAGCACGAGATCAATTCTGTATTATTAAAAGGAATGTCCATGTATTTACAAAATTATAATGTACAAAAATAAAGAAAATATAAGGATAATATTTATGTGTTTCAGCGTTCGGGTTTTGAACCTGAATATTATGTTGTAGGAGCATGTTCTTATATCAATGCAGCATTTATCTCTAAAGTCAATCCAATTAACCAAGCATTTATTTCAGGTTTGTGCATGAAGATAATGTAGCCATTGTTCTTTGTTACAATACCTTTAATTTTGATTCTCTGAAGTCTATAACGATGTCGATAGCTAAATTTCTTTATTATGTTATATCAATAATTTGCAAATTTAAAAATTTCTTACAACAAGTTCCCTGAACGGCCTTGCAATGTTTACAGATCACCTTATGCTTTGTTACCCAGCCTTTAATGTTTGCTCTCTGGCTAAATTTGTTTATTCTATCGTAGCAATGGTTTGCAAGTTTCTAAATTGTCCAAACCACTGAATATCTTTTGTGAACCACCTATAGTACAAAGAATACTCATTACAGGTTGCCTTTTTATGAATCTCTTTGATCTACTGCTTCCATGTTTGTTGCTGTCTTCTTGATTGTCTTTGCTGTTGATTTCAGCTATAGTAACATGGATTTTTTTCATAGTTACATGACCATTTGTAGCCTTACAAAGGAGTGAGTTCAGTTTTATTTGCATGTGTGCTATGTACAAATTTGGTTTTAGCTAAAAAACCGTTCGTACACTATAAAATGATACATTCAGTTTTCTTTGCATGTGCGCTTTGAGTTTCCGTACCCTTCTATCTGCAGATTTGGTTTTAATTCATAAGAAAGCTCTAATCGTATGCTATTGAATTTTACTGTTTTTAATAAGTTAGATAAGGTAAAAAGAACGAGGCCTTAATTGTCCTAACAAAGAGATGCATTCAGTTTCCTGTAAATGTTCGCGCTTTCAGTTTTCCTTACTCTTCCATGTAAAAATTTCGAGTTAATTCTTGCAAAAAAATTGATCATACGCTTTTAAATGGCGAGTTGGTATGGGTTCATTGAAGCATTTAGTTCAGCAGTTCTTTTTGAAGAAATTTTATTTTATTTTTTATAGTCTTTTATACTGCCCTTTGGTATATAGAAGGATGTTGCCTCTCGCGTGGATGCACCTCACAGTAAAATCATTTCCTATACATGGGGCTCTCTTCTTCTACATCTTTGTTACTGGACAAGTGGACGCATACGGATGTAGCATTTTTTTTCTTCTATGTTCAATTTGTCATGCAGAGAATCATAACCGCTCCCTTGCCACTGCAGGATGTTCAATTCTTTCTCTTTTTTTTGACAAATGTCCAACTCCATGCTAGCCAATAGCCATCATGTTTTCTCCCATTGCCATGGTGTGTTGCCCGCACCCTCTGATACTACCCTCCCTCCAACACTACGAGGTTAGAGCATTCAAAGTCAGTATAATATTATGATACCTACTGCTTCAGTGCTTCATACATCTATACGGACAGAGATAATACCAATTAGTACCGTTTTGAGTTTCTTTCGTAGAAAAACTTCTATAGATATTCATAGCTTGTCGTGTTCAGTTTAAGCGTGTAGCTTGTAAATATTCATATGTTTCATTCATGGTGGTCTCTTATGCGTCTTTTCATACATTATTATTTTTTGAGTAAAGAGCAGGAGAACCGACATCTATTCTGTTGGGAATAGAAGGCACAAACATAGGATTTAACGTGGAAAAAACCCCTCCAAGGTGAAGAGGAAAAAAACCACGGGAAAAACAATCACTATAATGGTGCAAGGTGTACAGGGTACAAGGGCTTTTATATAGGCATGCCCAAGGGCAAATTAGTAAAAACTAATATTTGGAGGCATAACCTAACAAATCTCCCCTTGACTCTAAATCCATGAAAATATTCTCCCAAAATCCCCGAAGGGCATTAAGCTCCGCGAATACCAACCAAGTCAAGACAATGCTTGAACTTGGTATTAGATAATGACTTTGTAAGCATGTCTACAGGATTCTCATCAGTGTGTATCTTTCCCACAATAATCTTGCCTTCAGCAACAACATCGCGGATAAAGTGGTACTTGATATCAATATGCTTAGTCTTGACATGATACATATCATTCTTGGTCAAACAAATAGCATTATGGCTATCACAATAAACAGTGTTGACACGCTGTGAAAAACCAAGTTCAGAAACCAGACCTTACAACCAAATAGCTTCTTTAACACCTTCAGTAGCTGCAACATACTCTGCTTCAGTAGTAGAAAGAGCAACTATAGACTGTAATGAAGCTTTCCAACTCACTGCAGAACCACACAAAGAGAATAGATAGCCAGAAGTAGACCTTCTCTTATCGAGATCACCAGCATAATCAGAATCAACAAACCCAATAGCATCTTTCGACTTCACCAAACTTTTATCAAACATTAAGCCATAGTCAGAAGTACCTTTCAGATAACGAAGAATCCACTTAACAGCATTCCAGTGTTCCTTACCAGGATTATGCATAAATCTGCTAACCACGCTGACTGCATGAGACAAGTCAGGCCTTGTACAGATCATAGCATACATGAGATTACCAACAGCACTGGAATATGGAACGTGGGACATATAGTCTTTATCATCTTCATTGGTAGGACATTGACTTGAAGATAACTTAAAGTGAGAAGCGAACGGTGTAGAAACAGGCTTGCAATTGCTGAGATTATACCTTTCAAGTACTTTCTCAATATAACTTTTCTGAGATAGAAAAAGAGTACCAGCTTGACGATCACGCTGAATTTCCATCCCAAGAATTTTCTTAGCTGGACCAAGATCTTTCATCTCAAATTCCTGACTAAGTTGAGCCTTCAACTGATCAATCAGAGACTTATCATGAGAAGCAATAAGCATATCATCAACATAAAGCAGTAGATACACAAAAGATCCATTGGAAAACTGCTTGAAATAAATACAATGATCATAATTGCTTCGAGAATAACCATGAGAAATCATGAATGAATCAAACCTTTTATACCACTGCCTTGGAGCTTGTTTCAAACCATAAAGAGATTTCTTCAAATGACAAACTAAATGCTCTTTTCCAGGAGCAACAAAACCCTCAGGTTGAGTCATAAAAATCTCCTCATCCAAATCTCCATGAAGAAAAGCAGTTTTAACATCAAGTTGCTCTAATTCAAGATCAAATAAAGCAACAATAGCAAGCATAACCCGAATTGATGAATGACGAACAACAGGAGAGAACACCTCATTAAAGTCAATACCTTCCCTTTGTTCAAAACCTTTCACCACTAGACGGGCTTTCCACCTTGCAGGTTCAACTCCAGAAAGTCCATCCTTCTTCTTATAAAGCCATTTACACTTCAGAGGTCTTGTACCTTTTGGAAGCTCAACCAAATCCCATGTATGATTTTTATAAAGGCTCTCAATTTCTTCATTCATAGCAGTTAACCATTTAGAAGAATTATCACATGAGATAGCTTCAGAATAAGAAGATGGCTCAAAAATTTCATCACTAGCAGTAATGAAAGCATAATTGGCAACATTATCAGTGTCACGATATCTAGCTGGCAATTGAATATCACGTCTAGGTCTATCACGTGCAATGCAATGATCATCAGAAACAGGAGGCTGAGAAACTGACAGTGTAGAAGAACAAGCAGTAGAATCAACAGGTAAGTCTACCTCAAAAGTTGGATTGCTTGTAGGAACAACAGTTTCAGATGTATCAGTGGATGAGGTACCACTAGTAGAAACACCTCCAGAGGAACATAATGAGCTTTCATCAAAAGTAACATGACAACTAACAATTACTTTCATAGAATCATCACACCATAAACGATACCCTTTGACACCGGAACCATAGCCAAGAAAAGTGCATTTTTTAGCTCTAGGCACTAGCTTTCCATCATTACTATGAGCATAAGCAGGACACCCAAAAATTCTAAGATTAGAATAATCAACTGGTTTGCCTGACCATACCTCTTCTGGAATTTGAAAATTAATCGCCGAATTGGGAGAGCGATTAACCAAGTACGCAGCTGTATTAATAGTCTCAGCCCAAAAACCATGCTTTTCCCATAAGCCAGCATTAGATAGCATGCAACGGGCCCTCTCCAGAAGAGTGCGATTCATGCGTTCTGCACGACCATTCTGCTGAGGTGAACCTGGGACAGTCAAATGTCTAGCAATACCATGATTAGCACAATATTTATCAAACTCACCACTGCAAAATTCCAATCCATTGTCAGTTCTCAATTTCTTAATTTTCTTCCCAGTTTGATTTTCTACCAAAGCTTTCCAAGTCTGGAAAGTAGGAAAAGCATCACTCTTATGCTTTAAAAAGTAGACCCAAACCTTGCGAGAGAAGTCATCAATAAAAGAAATAAAGTACTCACAGCCTCCAATGGAGGGGTGAGGAGAACGACCCCAAAGATCAGAATGAATATAATCAAGAATTCCTTTACTTTGGTGAGTAGAAATAGCAAAGCTAACTCTCTTCTGCTTACCAAAAACACAATGTTCACAGAATTCCAAATTGCCAATATCTTCTAGACGACCTTTCTTGTGCAAGAGATGCATACCTTTTTCACTCATATGACCCAAGCGCATATGCCAAAGCTTGGTATTAGAGGTGTTGGATGCAATAGCAACAGCTGCAGTACCTGTAACTGTAGAACCTTGCAAGTAATAAAGGTTATTCATACGATTGGCCTTTAAAACAACACGGTTGCCAAGAGAAACCTTAAGAACACCATTTTCACCGGTATACTTGTATCCCATACCTTCTAAGGTGCCCAAAGAAATAAGATTCCTCCTCATTTTTGGAACATGACGAACATTTGTAAGATTCTTGAAAGTGCCATCATGAGTTTTAATTTGAATTGAACCAATACCGATAATTTCTAGTGGAGACTCATCACCAATAGTAACATCATCATTTGTAACAGCAGTATACTCAGAAAACCACTCTCTATGGGAGCAAATATGAAAAGTACACGCTGAATCGAGAACCCAAGAAACACGTTTCTCTAAATCAGTGGTGACCAAAAGTGCTTCTCCACCCTCACTATCAGGATTTTCAACAATTCTAGCCTCAGCAGATTTTTCCAATTCTTTTTTCTTTCTCTCTTCTTTATTTTTCAGTTTGACACACTGAGAAATAATATGATCATTGGCTTTACAATAACGGCAAAAGTTGTTGGAATTACGACCTCTTGATTTAGACCGAGACTTTGATCTATTAGAACTGCCAGTTTGCTGAGATCTACCTCTAACAATTAAACCCTCACCCTTTCCACTGGAATGAGAATCAACATCAAACTTCTCCTTAGACAACAAATTTGACTTAACATTCTCAAAACTGAGGGTAACATGATTGCCATAAAGCATAATTTCTTTAAAATGTTTAAAGGTAGCAGGCAATGAGACAACCAACAAAATAGCCTTATCCTCATCTTCAATTTTCACTTCTAAACTCTCTAAGTCCACAATGATGGAATTAAATTCACTGAGATGAGACTGAATAGAAGTACCTTCTGCCATGCGAATAGTGTACAAACGTTCTTTCAGACGCAATTTATTGGCAAGACTTTTAGTCATGTACAACGACTCCAACTTTGCTCATAGGGAGGCGGCAGTTGCCTCCTTAATGACTTCGCGCAGAACATCTGTAGACAAACTGAGTTGTATGACAGACAAATCCTTTTGATCTTGTTCTTCCCACTCACTTTCATCAACTTTTTTCGGTTTCTTCAAAAAAGCTTTCCAGACACCGAGCTGTGTGAGGACAGCTTTCATCTGAACCTGCCAGATAGAGAAACTGATCTTGCCATCGAATTTTGCAATGTCAAGTTTTGCAGACATAATGACAAAAACAAATATCTGGAATTAATATAAGAAAATAATCCCTGAAGTAATTAATCTGGACCGATACGATGAAAACAAAGTGAAACAGCGAAATTCCTGGTGCAAGAAATCGAGTGCACGTAGCAAAAAGATGAATGAGTCTTGCTCCTCGATGATCACGAAAGCACAGTGCGTCTATTTGTTGTCCTAGGCGCACGGAAATCAAGGCGAAAAAATCCTTCTTTTAAAGCTGAACGGTGTTGTTGCTTGGTGATTAGCACGCAACGACCGTGAGGCTGGACGGCCGAGGGCAGGCAGACACGAGCGGAACCAGGGAACGGCCGGCGTGGCGACGATCCGAGAGCCCCGCGACAGGGCGGTGTCCACGAGGCTGGAGACGAGAGACGACGGCGGCCACGCGCGAGGGGATCCGTCAGAGGAACGGCCAGCAGGAGGCGGCGGCCGGGATGCCGACGCAGTGCAGCGGGGTGGACAGAGGCCGACGGCTTGGAACGACGGCGGCTGCAGGGAAAATTTGTGGGTAGCTAGGGTTTTCACCCACGAGGAACTCAGGCCGTAGGATTTGAGGATCGAATGGCTCTGATACCACTTGTTGGGAATAGAAGGCACAAACACAGGATTTAACGTGGAAAAAACCCCTCCAAGGTGAAGAGGAAAAAAACCACGGGGAAAACAATCACTATAATGGTGCAAGGTGTATAGGGTACAAGGGCCTTTATATAGGCATGCCCAAAGGCAAATTAGTAAAAACTAATATTTGGAGGCATAACCTAACATATTCAATATGACGAAGAAGAAGTTTACAAGGGACTAAAAACCCCGAAAAACTAAAATGCTAATTTACAATGTTGCACCGCCGTCACCCAAAGGCGGATGTCATCTAACAAATAATTGAGAACAACACTGGGGGGACGTTCTAGATGTCTGAAGATCCTCGCATTGCGCTCAAGCCAGATGTGACGGAGGACGGCCAAGATGACCGGACTGGTCCCTTTCGGGTCTAGCATGTCTTGAAGGACCATAATCTACCATTGCAGCAGGTCGACAGTGTACACCCAATTGTCTGGATTGAGAATTGGTTTGTTGATCTCGTGGGCAATTCCAGGCCAGATATGGGAACTAAAGCTACACTCGAGAAAAAGATGGACAGGGGTCTTCAAGTTACGATTGCAAAGGGGGCAGAAGTAACTATTAGGGAGTTGTCTATGAAGTAGCACATCCGCACTAAAAATGCGGTTGTGAAGGAGAAGGTAGGCAAAGATCTTGCATTTAGAAGGAGCCTACTATTTTCGAATCAGGTTGCTCATAGGTGATGGCAAGCTGCCCACAAACTGCAGTCTCTAAGCGGATTGTACTGAGAACATCCCTGATTGAGTAAAGCGCCATGTTGTTTTTTATTCGGGGTGTTTGGCGTCAGCTGAACCTGAGAGACTAGTCACCGGAGCTGGATGAATTCTACTAGGAGCAAGGACGCCATGAAGCAAGGTCGGAGATCAGCTAACCAGTTATTGTGAAGCAGAGCATTGACGACGAATCTGTCCTCCTCGTAGAGGCGGCAAATAACAACGGAACAATATCTTTAAGCGGTCTTTTCATACATTATTGATAAGGTTGTAGCCGTGATTGTTTATTTGTTTGCGTGTAACATTGCTTGGTAGGCTGCGGCACGAAAATCTCTTTTAAAGATTTATTTGTCCTTGTTGCATGCAAATTTGACTGCAAAGAAATAGTTGTCTTTCACAGCGCAGAACAAAAGCTGCATGATTTTCAATGGCACAAACAAAATTTTCTCTTGGTAAAAAGTTATGGTACAATATCTTTTCTTGCTATATATATTTGTTTAGCGTAATGTCACGTTGTGGTATTGCTAGACCATAATTTCATATTAGAAGATACGAATCTGCAAGTAACAGACACTAGCCGAGCGTAACACAGGAGAACCTTGGCCAAGCCGGGGAAAGAAATTATGAAATGCCAAAATAAACCAAAATAAAATTAAAAAGAACTCGAAAATTTCCATGCATTCTTTTTTGTAAGAAAATGTCTATTTAAAATTCTCAATACGTCACTTAGATAGCACTTAGACCTCAAAAACATGATATTGTCTCTAAAGTTTCTAAAACCGTCTAAATGATCCTAAGGTAGTTTTTAGACAGAAAAATAGGTAGCCTACAACTACAAAACATGGTGTAAAATGGACTAGAATTGTAACGAAATATTCATTGTGGATTATTAATTTAGATCTCTCTATAATTCATGAATGCAATACATGGCTTGAAGGTCACTTGTGTTAGAATTTGTGTCTGATATGTATACAAGTAGAACTCTGACTTGTAATAGCTAGGCAAGGTAGGTAAAAGTTGAAGTCGAACTTGTATCATGGCTCCTGTATAAAAAGAGGGCAACCCTAGTGTAATAGGAGCGACCAAAACAATTGTAATATAAACTTGCAAGGGATCTCGACTGGTTTGTGGTTAGGATGGATAGTATGTTATGGGATTGTTGATGGGGAAGAGCGCTCATAGACATGCCTCGCAACCAAGAGTTCATGTATAAGGGTTCGCACATGATGCTGGGATGACTTAACGATGACGAAGGCATATTCATCAAGGTGGAGTTTGTTAGGATTTGTGTCGAATATGTACATTAGTAGGACTCTAATATGTTATAATAGCTAGGCATAATAGGTTAGGGTTGGAGTCAAACTCAATAGGAGGGACAACCCTGGTGTTATAGGAAGTTAGGAACAAGCAAGACAATTGTAGCATAAACTTGTTGTAAGGGTTCTTGATTGGCTTGTTGTTGGGATCCCGATGACTTGTATGCTTTCCTGAGCTGCAGGTTGCAGGCACTACAGGAAACGAAACTTTTGTGGTCGGCCAAAACACCGTCGATAATGTTTTTCGCTCTATGTCGACGGCGAAAAGAGAGTCTGACGACATTAATCACCAATGTGGTCGGCCAAAAAAAGGCCAACCACAATAGTCACGCCAACTCTCCCGCCTTCATGCAAATTTGAAATTTGGACCCGCTCATCTAAACTATGTCGATGACACAATTTATGCCGTCGACATAGAGGCACCCAGCTCACGACATCTTAACAGACTAACGAAACCACGTCAAGGCGGGCCTACAAGTCAAACGTCTGAGATGGTCCTACCAATGTCGTCGGCCTTTTCTCAGGCCGCCCACAATGCCACACTTTTGTGGTCGGCCTAGTACTGGGCCGACGACATTGCTCATGCAATGTGAGCATCCGAAGTGCAGGCCGACCACATTACTGCATCTTTGTGGTTGGCATGTATTAAGGTCGACCACTTATTACGGAGCCCCCTGCTCCCCGGCTCTAATTTCCGGCCCTCCCGCGCCTCGGTCGACATTGTCCTATTTGTCATCTAATGTTTTAGGGCATCTACGACACATTGTAATTTCTTTCACGAGTCAACATTGGCCTGCGTTGCATTTCCGTAACAGGATTCTCTGAGTTCGACCTTAACGTTCGTGGAATGAAAGCTGACGCTAAAGTCTCAGCCAGCAGTGAGAATGTGCCGACTGTGCAACTCATGACGATATAGCCCCGTGGATTGATTTTTGATGTGTTGGGAATGCCCTAGAACCTCACATAGCACATAGGACAGTGGGGTGTGGCTGGATAGCGGCCAAGGGGGGGGGGGGGGGGTTTGTGGTCGGCCTTTTCTTAGGCCGACAACAATGCCACACTTTTGTGGTCGGCCTCATCTAAGGCCGACGACAATGTTACACTTTTGTGGTCGGTCGCATGTCAGGCCGACGAGAATGCTCCACTTTTGTGGTCGGCCTCGTTTCTGGCCGACGACAGTATTCCACTTTTGTGGTCGGTTTAGGGGCCGACCACAAAAGTACCCAATTTTTGAAATTTTGGAGCGTGTGCGCTAAGTCCTGCAGGCTAACTTCTTCCTCTCTCTCACACAATCACTCACACACAGTCACTCGCACTGCCTCCACGCCGCCGCCTCCACACCGCCCCTCCACGCTGACTGTGACCCCATCAACATGCCGGTCGACCCTGTGGTCATATATGACCAGTTCGGTGGGAGGAGTCACGGTAGATACGGCTTCATGGACTTTGTGGTGCCGTCCGACTCCTACAAGGCTGATGTCAGAGCATGTCGACATCAGGCCTCCTCTTCCGCCCGTGCCTAGTTGGAAGCCCAGAACAAGCTTATCGCGGAGATGCAGCAACAGAGGGTGGCGGATGAGCAGTGTTGGTAGGCGGAGTGAGAGGAAAACAACAGGAGGTGGCAGGCGGAGCGAGAGGAGAATAGTAGGCGGATGCAGGCCATCCAGGATCAAAACCTCTTCATGATGCAGTATATGCAACAGGTAATTACGATCGTATATGTAGCTAGGTTGTCCTTAATAATTTCCGACGCTAACATATCATATCCGCAGGCGTTCCAGGGAGCGGGGACCCCTGGCCAGCCGCCAGTTGTCTTCATGCAGCCGCCGGGGGCCCCGACGACACAGGTCGGCACTCTATCCCCATTTGTGCCGCCGGCCTCGTTTCCCGTGCTCCAGTTTGGCTCTGCACCGGTGGCTTCTCCGCGGGTAAACATTTTCTCTAGTTTACACAATTTCAAATAATCACACAAATGTGTAAAAGTTATGAAAATTACGGTTTCCTCTAATCTTGCAGGTGTCTGGCTCAGCAACACCAGCGGCAGTGACAAATGCTCCGTATGGAGGCAATTCCAGTGCCACAAGATCAGTCGAGGAGCAGTTCATTCGAGGACATATTCGCCGATTCATTCGCAGGTTCTCATTCTTAGACGTGTTTAGACGATGAACTTATAGGTTCTGTGAATGTAATGTGAACTTGTGAGCTAGACAATGCACTCGATGATTGTGATTGTGAACTTGTGAATTTTTGGACAGTTTGTAATGATGTCGCACTTTTGGTGTTTATATGTGCATTCGTCTGTGATTGTGATTGTGAAATGTATTGATGGATGCAAATGTGGTCGCTATATATTGTGATTGTTATGGGGATTTGGGTATGTAAAACTGTGGGGAATACAATATTTTTGCAGGTTAAAATTGAGCTTTTTTATAAATTTTCAGCAATTTTTATTGCTGGCACACTGTCATTGCCGTCGGCCTATGCAAAGGCCGACCACAAAAGTCCCGAGTATTGTCGTCGGCATATATCCAGGCCGACCAAAAAAGTATAAGTATTGTCGTCGGCATATGTTCAGGCCGACCACAAAAGTCTAAGTAATGTCGTCGGCCTCCAGTCTGGCCGATCACAAAAGTGTGTAGTATTGTGGTCGGACTCCAGTCTGGCGGACCATAAAAGAGCAGTATTGTGGTCGGCCTTCCAGTTTTGCCGACCACAAAAGGGCAGCATTGTGGTCGGCCTCCAGTGTGGTCAACCACAAAAGTCTGCAACGTGGCATCGTCACCTTGTCCGCAGGACCCACATGACAGAGCACCGTCACTGTGCCCGTGCCGTCTGGGTATAGTTTTGTGGGCGCCTCGAGTAATGGCCGACCACAAAGATCTCCCCTAGGAGCTCAGCCCAGGAGCCACTTTTGTCATCGGCTTTACGTTTGGCCGACCACAAAAGTCGGCCATTACGACGAGTCGACGAACTTTTGTTGTCAGCTGTCCGACGACAAAACATTTTGTCGTCGGTATTTGCACTTTTGTGGTCGGCATAGGCCTACCACAAAAGTCTCGTTTCCTGTAGTGAGGTCGTGGCCGATGACGCGCCGCACTACCGGGCCACAGGCCTTTGTGGTTCAAAGCTCAAGCTATCTATCTATCTATCTATCTATCTATCTATCTATCTATCTAGGAGTATTTATATTTTCGCCATAGGCCACAGGCTACGTACGCTAGCTAGCTTGCGGCCAACAGCCCAACACTAGCTAGTTAGCTTGCAGCCAACGAATGATAGAATGTGCTTTTCATTTATATCCTTTTTCGATTTCTCATTTTTGTATCTTTTTCGTTTGAAGTCCAAATCGCGTAGTACAAATTTTATAATTCATCTAAATTCCGTTTGAACTCATTTTAAATACTTTTCTATTTTTTCTATTTTTTATCTTTTATTGGTACAATTGTTCCATCAGACAAGATAGATTGTCCCGGAAGGCTAGACTTATTGTTCTAGTAAGCAAGATAGATTGTTCCGGTACGTATACAAATTATGGTTCATCAAACTAGACATATTGTTTCAAATGGTTTAGCCTATTGTTCCAGCAGACCAAATACATTGTTTCAACAGGTATAAAAGTTGTTCCAGCAAGCAAGTTTGATTGTTCGGAGAAGCTAGACTTATTGTTCCAGCAGGCAAGATAGATTGTTCCAGGAGGCTAGACTTATTGTTCCATCAGACAAACTTTATTGTTCCAGTAGGCAAACTTTATTGTTCCAGTAGATAAACTTTATTGTTCCAGTAGGCAAAACCTTATTTATTTCAGAAGGCAAAAGTTATTGTTCCAGAAGGCAAAAAGTTATTGTTCCAGAAGGCCAAAGTTATTGTTTCAGTAGGCAAAGCTCAACTATTCCAGTAGGACAAACTTTATTGTTCCAGTAGGCAAACTTTATTGTTCCAGTAGATAAACTTTATTGTTCCAGTAGGCAAACTTTATTGTTCCAGTAGATAAACTTTATTGTTCCAGTAGTCAAAACCTTTATTTGTTTCAGAAGGCAAACGTTATTGTTTCAGAAGGCAAATTTATTGTTCATAAGGCAAAAGTTATTGTTCCAGTAGACAAAGTTCAACTGTTCTTGTAGCACAAACCTTATTGTTCCAGTAGTCAACTTTTATTTGTTCCAGTAGGCAAAACTTGTTGTTTTAGCAGGCAAAATTTATTGTTTCAGTAGGCAAACCTTCTTGTTCTAGTAGGCATTTCTTTTTTACTATTCCAGCAGACCAAATACATTATTCCAATAGGTATGCAAGTTGTTCCATCAGACCAAATGCAATGTTCCAATTGGGCTTAGCCTATTGTTCTAGCAGGCCAAATACCAAGTTGTTACATCGTATTAGACGTATTGTTCGAATAGTCTAAATTAATTGTTCAATTAGTATAGACAAATTGTTTCAGTAAAAATTTATATAGCAACTTGGGTCTTGTTTTGTTCGAAAATATACGAGGAACACGTTGGTGAAAACGGTTTGTGGATTGGAGCTCCCATTAATAGGTTATGACCGTTGAAAGAAAAATACAAAAAAGGAATCTGCTGACGTCGTCGTTGCGTCATCGCATGCAAAAATGATAGGAGGGTGCGGTTCTGCCCACTGGCTGGCTCTCACGCATGTGCTTCTTTTTGCATGCATGTAGGTAAAGGCTGTCGCTAATTGGGCCAAGCCTGGGGCGGGTGTCCGATGCAACGGACGTCCGATCCGTAGTCGCGTCCTTATATTTTTTCTATCTATTATTATATTAAAATAATGGTTTTGCTTGTTACTAGTCGCCTGGACGGCAACCTATCGATGAAGTTGATTTTTTCGTCCGTTCTCACTTCTCAGACGCTCATCGTGCTTGCATGGAGATTCGTGTTTTCTATTTGAATATACCTTTTCACATTAGGTTGCGCTCACGTCAATCTGCTCCTCTGGACTTTTTTTTATTTGGAAGAGAAAATGGGTTAGGCCAAGGTCTGCGACCGTGCAAGCAAGGGCAATTTCCACGGCGATTTCTTGCGTCAAGCCCGTCGCGGCAGCAAAAGTGAGATCTGGGAAAAAAATTCTATGGCACCCTATGCCATGGAACTTATGTGGCACCACCTTTATCTACCATCTAACAATCATCTGACGTCTAGGATTAATTCAGACTTTTAGTCACCGTAAAAGATTAGTAAAAAATAAAGATTAAAATTTCAAAGTTTGGTTATATTTTCAAAATTTTAAATTTTATCAAATTTAAAATTTTGGTTACATTCCAAATTTAGATGGGTTTCAAACATTTTCAAATTTGAACTTTTTAAAACCTAGCCATATTTTATAAGGTGAAATTATCAAATCAATAATGTTTTGAAAACTTTCCAAATTTTAAACTTCATAATTTGATTGAATATAAAAATTTTCAAACCTAACTGAATTGTGAAATCAGACTAAATTTTGAAATTTGACCGAATTTTTAATTTTAAAATCTAATCAAACTTTTAAATTTAAATCGTCATTTTTCTATCAATCTTTTGAGGTGACTAGAAGACTGAATTAATCCTAAATGTCGGATGATTGTTTAATGGTGCATGAAGGGGGTGCCACATAAGTTCTATGGCATACGGTGTGATAAAACTTTTTTCGTGAGATCTCCGCAGCGAGGCGGTGGGCCGGGACCCTTCAGTCCCCTGCAGCATGAGGCAGGGACGCATCGCCGCAGCGCCGCAGCACCGCTGACATCCCCGACAAGGGCAAGCCAGGATTCCTCGCATCGGCGCAGCACCAGCGACATCCCCGACGAGCGCGAGCCGAAGATTTTTGTTGGTGAGTTAATTTTTTTCGTGATCCAACACAGCGTGTGCTGTGTGTTTTTTGCGTGATTATTTCTAGGGTTTAATATTTTCAAGGTGTGTTTTAGAGGTTGTGATAGAGGGAGAAATTTCATCAAATTAGGTCATGTGCAAAATTAGGTCATGCTTCATGAATTTTGAGACACACCAGAGAGGGGATTTTTGTGTGTTCGGGTGTTGATTGAAGCATAAGTGATTTTTGTTATGTTATTTTGTTATTGTTTATCGGCCTTTTTGGATGTTTTCTACAATTCTTTGAGCTCATTCTAGCAGAGCCCAACGAGTATTTTCTCCAATCTACTAGCATCGTCGCATAGCCAACCTTTTCTCATATCTGCATAGCCCCAACCTCTCCCACACGTCATTCATCTATTTTAGATCTGAATTTGATTTCTTGTGCCCAGATGTAGTAGTGTTTGATTTATGCCTTCTACATATTCGATGAAATGCATGGCTAACCTGTTGAGGTACCTCTTATAAGATCGTACCCTAATCCTTTTGTCCATTTGATTCGTTATTTTTATTAATGTTAATTCCTCGATGACTTTGGGGCACAACCACCTACTGAATTCATTTTCCCTATTTATGAAAATTAAGAGCATTACAGATCTTTATTAAAATCATTTATTTAGAATTTGTTTGTTAAATCTGAGTAGCCTGAAGCTTATTAACATGCAGTCTTTTTAATCTTAATCACTGGCTGCTTCTTAAATACCTAATTGTCCGTGCATCAGAAATTGAGTTCATGCTTTTTTCATATCCAGTATGCCTTTTTCTCATTTTCACATCATGCGAAAATTATGACCGATACAATTGAATTTTTCTTATTTCTAGATTAATTGTATTCTTTTCTCCCCCCAAAAATCAATGCTAACATAAGCGCCTTTGTGTATTTTGTCATTGTCTCATTGCAACGAACCTGAATAGATTATTAGATTTTTTTAAACTGGATTGCTAGTGTACTAAGTAGTTATTTAACAGTTGACACATAACTTATAAATGACTAGCTGCCATCATCAAAACTGTTATGTCATTGTAATTAGCTAATTATTTTATTAGTTATGACTTCACCCTTGAGTTAACTTTTTCATAGTCAATACGCATGTTTTTCATTTTATGTTATAAAGTTGATTTTTAAAAAATTATTATCATATGCATGGATTTTTTTATATGAACGTTTAAACAAATATAATATGCAAAGGAAAAACACATAACTAATAGCATCACACACATTGAGGTTTTTTGGGTGTCATAGATCTATGTTTTTGGTTTTCTGAGTTAGTGAATTTTTTGTGTGTGCGTTACTAGATTTATAAGTAGCTAGTAGGCTTGTTGTTTATGAAGTTGTAAGTTTATGCTATAAACACAAGAATACATTTTATTTTATATGTTAGACACGTGTTTTTCACATGTCACATCAGTGACATTTACTTTGAGTTATGATGAAATATAACTGCTATGTGGGGGTGTTAGGGGTGGGGAGGGAAAGGGATGTGGAGAAATGAACACATAGTAGTTCAGTATTCCGAGAATGTGCTTGTGCTACCGTAAGACAAACGAATCATTTTTTTTAGAAAAAAATAAATTTCAATTAATCATTTTTGAGTAAAACAATGTTTTTGTTTTCTCTATGAAATTGTTGTACTCCTCAAGGCTATCTGACAATACACGTAATTTACTCTCCATTCGCAACTGTTAATTGTTTTTATAGGGGGTGGGTGGTATAAGTGAGAACAATGCCAGTTTATTTCTTTTTGTCCTTACAATAACCGTACAACATTAGATTGGGGTGAAAGGGGGCTATTATCATGCAAAATACCTCGGTTGAGTTGTTCATCGACTTCTCTTGCCCTGTCAATGTTTCCTCATTTGATTTGTTGCTTGATAGTTCAACCATCACGAAATGTAACTACCATGCACAACAACCCAGAGTAAACGTCTTGAATGAGAATTCAAAATAATATCACGCAAAAGAATACACATATTTTTTTGGTTTTTTCATTGCATTACTAGTAATGCATACACCGATTAGTGTCTAAAATAATATTGACAAGAATACATTTTCTTTTACATGTTAGACAAGTGTTTTTCACATGTCACATTAGTGAAATTTAATTTAAGTAATGATGAATAAACTGCTATGTGGGGCTGGGGGTGGGGGTAGAAAAAGGGATGTGGGGGGAATAAACACATAGTAGTCTAGTATTCAGGTTGACAAATTTTTATTTTATATTATGCCACAACATGTATCAACAAGATTCTTTTTGCTCATTTTATTGTTCTTATTTGCCTTACTAGTGAAATACACAATGATGGTGCTGCTAATTTCCTAGATGGGGAATTCAAAACATACATTAACTTGATCAACAAGACATTTTTTTTCACATGATTACATGTAAAATACATCATCATATTTTTTTGTGGGAGAGGGGGGCCTTTTGAGGTGTTTTGCATAACAGACAATCATTACACAGAAAACATGCAGAAAAATGAATGGTTTTCTTTTCTCATGTGGTCAAATTCCAACAAAAATAAGGAGGATGAAAAAGAATTCTTGAACAGAGACAGGGAGGAGGTTGAGGAACCTCAAAAAAATTTGATAGCAGCCCATCTAAGAAAAATGATTTTGAGAATGGTTAGCATCCGCACTAGCTGATCCATATCATCCTCCCCCAAAAGGAATAGCTGTGAAAAAAAGATTTGATGTATCCTAGCCGACAGTGGTTGCTCCTTTTTTAAGTGAAGGGACGGTATTGCGTACGCGTGGGGAGAGTTTGATCTTTTTTTTGCTGAGACTAGCTTTTTTTTTGTTTTTTTGTCCCGTGTGAGCTGGGATTTTTTAATTTTTTTATATTTTTTTTATTCGTTTGTGCAAAATTACCCGTCGGAATGAAAATTAGACAAAAATAGACGCTGGTCGCACTTTGAATTCGCGACCAGGCATCTGTCGCATGTTGGACGCACGATAGGCTGGTGAGAAGGCGGGCGCAGGAGAGCCAGGCGCTAGTCGTGCGTTGAATTCGCGATGGCACTGTAGCTACAGTGCGCTAACACTGTTTATCGATCTTCAATTATCAATTACCACTTCATACTATATCCAACTGACACAAAACAAATTTCGAAATTCATGTAAAATCCTAAAGAACCCATTTTTCAAAATTTCAATTTTTTTTGAATTTTGAATTTTGAATTTAAACTTGAATTTGTATTTCAAATTTTGAATTTTTGAATTTTGAATTTCGAAAATTCAAAGTATGAAAAATGGGTTCTTTAGGATTTCACATGAATTTTAAAATTTGTTTCGTGTAAATTGGATATGGTCATGAATTTTAAACTTCCAATTTTCGTGTAAATTCAAAATTCGAAATTCGAAATTTAGAAGTTTAATATTTCATACCATATCCAATTTACAAGAAACAAATTTTAAAATTCATATCAAATCCTAAAGAACCCATTTTTCATACTTTGAATTTTCGAAATTCAAAATTCAAAAATTCAAAATTTGAAATACAAATTCAAGTTTAAATTCGAAATTCAAAATTCAAAAAAAAATAAAAAATTTGAAAGTTTGAAAAATGGGTTCTTTAGGATTTTACATGAATTTCGAAATTTGTTTTGTGTCAGCTGGATATAGTATGAAGTGGTAATTGATAATTGAAGATCGATGAACAGTGTCAGCGCACTGTAGATACAGTGCCGTCGCGAATTCAACGCACGCCTAGCGCCTGGCTCTCCTGCGCTCGCCTTCTCACCAGCCTGTCGTGCGCCCAACGTGCGACAGATGCCTGGTCGCGAATTCAAAGTGCGACCGGCGTCTATTTTTGTCTAATTTTCATTCCGACAGGTAATTTTGCATAAACGAATAAAAAAAATATAAAAAAATTAAAAATTCGTGAGCTGGCCCATCTATTTATTTTCATGGACCATATCTTTGTTACGACCCATATTTTTTTCATGGCCCAAAGCTAAAAAACAACGCACAATAACAACCTGTTGCAGTTTATATGAAAGAGAAAGAATTTGACTGGGCCTGTTTTCACCAGAACAGTCAACTACAATTTACAGCCCAAAACGAACAAAAATTCGTATGTGCTGTTATTAAACAAAACAGTCGCCTGGACAATCAAAAAGAAAAACAAGCGACCACCGTAGATACAGTCCCTTAAAATAAAGCTAACCAAAGCGACCATGCTAATATCAAAATACAAGAAATTCTCATATTAATTTAAAAAGAAAAAAGAAAAATCTACATGTCAATTGTTGTAGGCCCAAATTACAGCGGTTTAGATTAAAAGCTACAAAAATATAAAATCAATTAAAATAAGTTCATATAAAACAGGGTTAGAAAAGGAATCCATATCAAATACGAGATCTAGCTATGCAAACACGCATAAACACTATGATCGTTATTTTATTTTATTATTACATTAAAGCAGAGTTGAACAGAGCCACCACGTTAATTCTAAAAATACTAAAAATTTCACATTAATTAGAGAGAAAGAAAAATCTACCCCCTTGATTATTGTGGGTCTGAATTATAACTTCGTTTAAAGAAATACAATAATAAAATAAAAGTAATTTTAAAATAATTTATGTAAATATGATGTTAGAAAAGAAGTCTATAGCAAACACGAGATTTAGTCGTGCAAATGCATGGGACACCTTGCTCGGCACAAGAGAATTTTGGCATGATGTTGGAAGTACCGTACCTTTTTGAAAAATTTGATATATCAACAGTTAAGCTTATCAATTCTCGGCGGAACAACATGTATTACTACTAGCTGGTCGGACGAAAATAAACATTCTCTGACAAAAACCTTCACAGTTTACATCGTCACAGTCACACGGGGCAGGTTTACATGCAAAAACACCCCGGGATGTTCAGCAGATCAGGTAGTCATTGATCAAAATAATGCATACGACCTACAAAAGAAAGCATCACTTCCTCAATTTATGAATCTCTCCACTGTATTAAGGGAAACAATCCAGTAACCTATAGTCCTATATTACCTCCTCAATTTCAGAATCTTGTATGAAGGTGAACCTTCAACCTATACAGCACGGCACCACCAGCACTTTGCCCTGAACATAGGTGCCACTGGATTCCGCGGTCTAAAATGGACACCAGTGGTTGGTTGGACTGTCAAAACGTCAAAAGCAACAGCTGAAGGAAGG
>SPJY01011975.1:1883488-1920614 GCA_005191435.1 Raddia distichophylla | reverse complement strand
CATAGCGATCCTTTCACCTAGTGCCTGTGGATTTTGTGTTACTCGACATGGAGATAGATACCAAGACACCTCTCATTCTTGGGAGACCGTTCTTAAGCATGGCAAATGCGACCTTAGACGTTGGTGTAGGAGAGATTCAATTTGAAGCCAAGAGTTGAGCAATGCTCACAGGTACACACTTTTTATGGTAAAAATCCTAACTTTGTGTAGAGGAGAGTGGAGGTTGTACCTCAGGTGGATAGTCTCATTGCAACCATGAGGAGAACTGTCCAACTATTGGACGAGCCTTTACGGCGTACTTATTGGAAGGAGAAAAACAACAAAGGGGCGAAGATGTCCCAAACCAAGAAACGGAAGCAACATGCGGTCGAGAATTCGGAGCCGCAAGCGAACATCAGCATCACTCGAAAATCTCGAGCAAAACAAGTGTGGCGTAACAAAAAATCCAACCAATCGCGACAACAACTTCGGTTGCAGAAATTATTTCGAGTCCTCACCGGGAGGTAAGCCGAAACTTATCTTTGCATTCATATTTAATGCATTTTTCCACTGCACATTTGATTTTCACCCTTGCATTTACCCTACACTAAAAGAAAGGAAAGAAAAAAAATGAGGGGCCAACCGACCCCACCTAGCCGGCTGACCCACCACGGGCGGCCAACAGCCTGGCCGGCCGACCGCCGCTCTCACCTCCACCTCTCATGTCCAATCTCACCCACCTCTCTACATGCTTAGCTAGGTATCTAGCCACTTAAAGTATTGTAGATAGTGATTTTTTTTTTGCTGCATTTGCACTCATCCTGCATGCATTCATCGCCTCTAAAACGAGGAGGCAACAGCTGCAATCGATGCACACTCAGGCAGTGATTGCACGATCTCACGTCTGCTCTCTTCTCTCTTTACATTGCATTAGTTCCTTAATCATTGCATTAGTGCTAATGACTGTGTGACTTAAGCAAATAAAACATTTTTGTGGAGGCGATAAGCCCCGCAAGGACTACTAATTTTTGGATGACTAACTGCTACTTATTAGTTATTAGACCGCTAACCTTTGATCTACACTCTATATATCCTTTGGGTATTTGTGGTCTACCCCTTTTGCAGAAATGTCGTGGTACGGCAAGATTAGCAGAACCCTGTCAAAGGGTGCTAAGGGCGTCTACAAGAGGTTCAGCTCTCCCAGCTTGGAGCAGACTCACACTCTGACCGAGGTCCTAGATAGCAGCTCAAGGGAGGACATGTCAATTGACTCCCATTTCTCTGGGTATCACGACTGGCAACCTAGCTCAGCCGAACCATCTGGGACGGATCAAAGCCTCAGGATCAAGGTGCTAACATCGGAGGAGTAGATCATCCTACAAAACGACCATGAACGGCATATATTTGAGGCGTTCAGAAACCAGACCTTTCAGCATACGCGGTTGTACGACCCGATGCTGTTGATAAAGACTGGTATAATAGACGACTTCGACAATGCCTTTCATGCGGTTGGACGGAACAACTTTATACCCATCATGGAAAAAGGTTCGCGCCTTGTAACCTTTAAATTTCTAAGTACTCTGCACACTCTAGATAGTGGAACTAGATTCTTGTTTTGATTTTTCAATGAAACATTTGAGTGCTCATTGCAAGATCAATCTAGACATCTAGGATTTTTCATGAGATGTAGAGTCACACCCGATAGGTTGAAAGGCTTTAATATCAGGCTTTAACCATGATGATTTCTGGTTAGCTATCTCTGGCAAGGAATATACTACAAATACACCCCACATGAATGAAACACATAATCCCACTCTTAGATTCATGCACCGCTGACATGCTATGGTCATTAATTCTAGACATGATATGCGTACTGTGCGCCTGGATGAACTACAATACCTTTATTTTATGGTAAATAAGAAACCTGTAAATCCAACAGCAAGCATGGTACTACACTGGCTAGAGATGAACAACATGTTGGTGATATAGATTGCAATTCTCTTGTCACCCACATTGCGGAAAGTTTGGGGATTTTAGAGAATGCTGAAGTGTCCTTCTTAGAGACATCATTCCCATTAGTAGGGAAGGACCACTTCACTCAAGCGCACATTTTGAGGATAAATGAATCCAAGACCTATTATGAGATCTCTAGGAACCGCGGCTGAGGTTCGCTTGCCTAACCAATGCTCGGCCTCTATGCTGCCCGAAATCTGATCCTCAACTTTAGTGCCATGGAGCCCCTAGACACAACATCTTTAGGCCAGTGATGCGTAGTCGTGCACGCCGCCAGCGAGCTGAGCACTTTCACAAGCACCACGATCAACATGAGCACAACGAGTCTCACCACAATCCATGGATGGGAGCTGCCGCAACACCTCATTTGTTCGACCCTAGCGCTGGGTGGGATCAATGAAACCCCCAAGCCTACGGGTACGCACTACAAAGTTTTGAGGGATGGGGCACTCACCACCATGAAGCTTGGAGCTCGTGGCGACACGGGGTTGGAGAGTCTCATTACCCGCATGACCAAGGTCCCACTATAGGGCGGGAAGGGCCATCATCGGCCCGATACCCTTTCTATTTCGAGCCTTTTGCACGAGAGCTCCACACTGTAGGAGAAAGAATAAACCGATATTATGGTTTGGGGAGGAGCGCCCATAATCAGAGCCTCGCAGATGTATACGAAAGCTGAACTGTGTTATTAAATATCGTGTATCCTGGTGTCGTTCGTGATCTTACATTGGTGTAAACCCTACGTTTAAAATTTGCTGCAAAGCACAACAATAAGAATAAAATTCAATGGTTGCATAGAAGAAGGCTAGGACTGATGCAACCGATGGGATCTCAAGAACACATATACAGGAAATTCCTACGGTTCGATAGGTGTATGCATTGTAATAGGCTTTTCTATATCATTAATCAAAGTTAGGTTAATGATCTGATGGATTTTATTTTTTAAAAAAAAAAGTACACAGGGGCCTAGTTACGAGCCCATCGTCTGGAGGGGAGCGGGCCAGGCTAGCCCGTTCCAAAGACACGTTGCATGGCCCGCATGGTTAACGTTGCCATTTTGTGGCCTAGACTTTGGACCATTGGGCCTCAGCCTCCTGTGTCTCGCCAATCGCCATTCCTCCTCGTTTCTTCGGTTCGGAGTTTGGAGCCGAGCTGCCAATTATCATCCATCAGTCCAGTACAGCATTTGAACCGGGCCTGTCATGTTTCATGCCTCTTGAAATCAATCAAGTAGGCCTTGAAAATTTACGCAGCAAAATAGCGGTCAAAAGACAAGCTCTTTAGCTCATCAGGTCCCACGAGACAGGTTTGTCTTTCTTTGATTTTTTTAAAAACATCACACTTTGATTACATTTTAGAATTAAGGCTTAGAATCACAGTAATAACGCTTGCAATCTAACACCTTCTATTAGTAGTACGATGAGCATCATGTAATTTTTTTTTTGTTTAGACTAAGAACTTATTTATGCTTGGTACAAAGTTTGCGCTAGATTAAAACTAGGCAAAACTAGACATTTTTTGCACTCCATAAGAGACATGTATTCTTCTCGCCAAACAAAATACATGCACACCCAAATCTAGCTTTCTCACCATTTTTCTCAAATTTGTTTTCATTGACCATATTCGGCCTTGCCATGTCTCAGCAAACACTTCAATGACCAGCATGTCCTTCAGCATTCAAATCAGTTCTAAACTGGAACACATCTTCCACCAAGGGAGGAGAAAATCTCACAAGTCCACGAACAAATGAAGGACTAAGGGTACCAATCCTATCCAAGACTCTGTTGAGAAAAATGGTGAAACCTCACCATACAAAAAGAAAATTTAGAAGGGATCTTATTGAAATACCTCGCTACGCTATTATTAGTGTCATCAATGAGATGAACGACCAGTAACTCTAACACTAGAAAAACACATCTGACGACTACTGAAAACATGGCGAGAAAAGAGGGCCATCTCACCCTTCTACCTCCGACAAGGTCATCGGAGTTTATGGGACGAAGGAGGCTGGAGATATCTAGAGGAGAGTCACGGTGGCAACGGCATGGCCGTGTCTTTATGACTTTCTGTGACCTTTTCATTTAATCTCTTCTACTCCCTCTGTCCCAAATTATAGTTCGTTTGACTTTTTTGACACCAAGTTTGACCGGCTCGTCTTATTCAAAAAATTTCAGAATTATTATTTATTTTTACTATGATTTCGTTTAGCATATAATATACTTTAAGTATGAGTTGGAATTTTTTGAATTTTTGCAAATTTTATGAATAAGACGAGCCGGTCAAACTTAGTGTCAAAAAAGTCAAACGACCTATAATTTGGGACGGAGGGAGTATCAATTATCAAACCAATATTATATAAAGATTGTATATTATTTAAGGGAGATATTTATTCAATAATAGAGGTTGGAAACTTTATCCTTTGGGTTTAACTAAACAGCCTAGCCCAGCACGTGGCCTGGAGCTCGGCTCAAACGATGCTCAAGCTCACCTTGTCTAGACTTAGTAATATATAAATTTAATTAAAAAAGCAAAAAATGAGTAGGCTTGAATAAAATTTAGTAAAATATGATTTTGTTAAAAGGGTAATGATTGAATAAATTTGATAAAGCTTGAGCTCGAGTATACACACAGAAAAGGATTTTATTAGAATATGGTGATTCAGAAAACTTGATAAATCTCAAATAGGCTTGAGTCAAACTTGAGCTCATCCAACTTCTGTTTCAGATACAGCTTGCTGGTCAGAGTCTTGACATAAATACTGGCCAGCTTGTCCCAAATTTTCTTTGGTGATGACAACTTCATGACATGGTACATGACCTGATCTGAGAGACAGGCTATGGCTGCCACTGCCGGCAACCGCATTTCCTCACAATCACCGGTCTCCACCTTCTCCGTTTTATTCACCTTAAGAGCCACCACAATCCCCTGCTGCACCTGGAGATCCAGGACCCTCGCCTGCCATAAACTGACGTTTCCCGTACCGTCAAACCTCACCATACCGAAATTTGTATTTGTCGGCTTCATCCTGCCGACCTGCGATTCTACCAACGCCAATTGCTTGTCAATGGATGTATTGCCACCCGATCTATTCCCCATCTTTAACAGATCGCCAACAGCGCTCCAAGAATGCCTCCCTCTTTCGAAATCTCACGCCTTAAAAAACTCCTCCGAAATCTACGCTCAAAACCACCGTTAATTGCTTTGGATTATTGGGTTTGGCTCCCCCTTTGATCTCCTTTTATAGTGGTGAGAGAACCCCCTTTTAGGTGAATTCTATTCTTTTTATACTTCTAATCCACCTTGAATCCGGGCTCCACCTCTACCTCCTTGATTTTTCTGCGAAATTCGGACTCAAAAAAGGAATCCGACATTATTTCAGCCCCGCTGGGCTGACTGTGCCTTGGCTAGCCGCCATGCACCCCTGTTTGGGCTCGGCCGCCGCGCGCCCCTGCCTGGGCCGCCGCTGTCTCGTTACTGTCCACCATGGCCACCGGTTCACCATTCATGGATAGTGACCTTGTGCGCTGTGGGACCCGCCGAGGACGTCCATCGTCGCCGAATAGTTCACTGAAAAATCAACAAACAAACTCCTCCAACTCAAGATCCAATTTTTGAGCCTTCGAGCAGGCTTCCCAGCCCACCACCGTACACCACGTCATCCGTGCACGGCAAGACATGTCGCACCCTGGCTATACGCATCCACGCCACAGCTTCACCTCCAGTGTTGTGATGCAGCGCCTCCTGTGCAACATCCGGTCACATCACTGCTCCCGCCGTTCCGATCTATCTGGCATCCATCCGCACTTGCCGGTCTGATCGCGAACACCGAAGTCATCGCCATCGCTTGCCGACTTCGCCGGCTACTTTGTTGGCCCAATCGCCACGTTTGGTCAATCCCTGCCACTGGTAGCCCATCGAACGGTTCAAGCCTCCTGCCTGAAGTGTCCGACACCACCGATCAAATTGTCGGTCGCCACCATGCTCCACCTTGCGCCAATGAGGTGTTTTCGGCAGCGCCCGTGTATTAATAAACCTCGTGTCTCCCCCTAGATCTTCTGCATGGCCAACCTCGCCAACCAAGCTCTGATAGCACTTGTTAAGATAAGCGCTGATGCAAGATCACGAAAGACACTAGGAGACACGATGTTTGCTAACGCAGTTCGGCTTTCGCCTACATCTACGGGGCTGATTATGGGCGCTCCTCCCCAAACCATAATACCGCAGCATACCGGCTGTACAGGTCACGGCCACATGCAGGCCGCTGACCTCCTTAGGCCTATGCTAATATTATAAAGTCGTTGTCATTGGTTACATCAGGGCTGCCTCCCTTTATATAGTAGAGGCCTGATTAGAGTCCAACTCTAACTCTAAACCAACCCTGCCTATTACAACATAGAGTCCATGTAACCTACTTGTACACATATTCGACACAATACCTAACATATTGCGTGTCATTACAGAGCCGTTAAACATCTTGCATGTAATCAGATTATATCCTACGTGCCACCGATGAACTTTTTTTTAACTATGTACACATTTCAAAAAAAAGCAGAGAGATAATTTTATTGATATTTTTAGATAAATATTTTATGTTTAAAATATTTTATTTATAAATTTAACATTAAGTACTACTACTAAAATATTAAAAATATAAATAGGAAGTATTTTTTATTTGCTAATATTATTATTTTCTGTATTTTTTTGGTATGTTTACATAGCTCCAATGAAAAAAGAAGCATTTGTTAGTGACACATAGAACAATAAACTAGCAATTCAGATTTCAAAGAAGAGAGTAACAACTAAACGATACCATGCAATGCCGTAGAAAAATTTCATCCAAAATGCTGCGTAGACATGTGCAACTTAAATACCCAACAGCTACTTCCGTGTACTTTTAAATAGAGAATTCGGATGGAATGTCCATTGAATACGCAAAAATCAAACATTTGTTTTGGAAACATGAGCATAATAGTATTGAAACATGTATGGTTTATTCAAAAACCACCGGGTAGGATGGATTGAAAAACCTTGGTACATTATATATCTATACATAGAGAATTAGAGACATATTGGTCATTGTATTTATACGTCCGATCGAAAGCTTAATATATATAACCGACATCATTTCTCTTTGACGTCAGTTCAAAGGTAAATGGCGTTTAAAGATCCATGACTTGTGATTGGAGCATGATTAAAATAATGGTGATCAATTTTTCCTGATACTCTGTCTGTCTATCTGTGTGTCTACGTGACTCGATATAGAGACGTCGCATCGATTCTGATATATATATATACTTTCATGAGAATCCACCGTAATCGGGTAAAGTCACAATTGCTTTTATTCTTGACACGAGGTCGCAGTCTTAACAACCAAACTCTTGTTTCATATGACCACTGGTAGCTTTTGCCGCCGGGGTGGGGGAGTTTCAAAGATCTTTCCTTAACCCATGCATTATTGGTGGCTTAAGCACCCATTGGCGACCATAATAATTGGCATCCTCCCTTTCTCGTTGCTTTCTCGAGAGGGTGGTCAAATTGACATATCGATTCACATTGTTTTCAGCCAACCGCCAAAGATGTGGAAAGATTAATTCAGAGCTCCAAGTGCCATGCAAAAGCAATGGAGTGGAAAGATATTAGAGAAAAATAGAGGAAAAGGTTGGTGCTCGTGCTCCTGACAATCTCTGATTCCAGGGAAAATAGTTCAGGCCTTTGTCTTGTGCTTGATGTATATGATGTATACAGGGCACACATAGGCCCATGTTGTCTCGAATAGAATTGATAAAAATAATGGAAGCTTTAACTGAGGATTACATGCCATAACATCTGTCAGAGGGCCAGTTTCTAGATGGTGCTGAAGATTCAGGGACACAGCCACCAGTGCTCTTAACTCCTCAGTCTGTAGCTCTCAAATGGCTGCCGAGGCATTGTTTGAAGCACATGGCCAAACTGATCATACATAGGCCTATACAGAGTTTTCTTGATGGCAGAGCGAGTAGAGTTGATCAGAAAATGGAAGCTTTCACTAATTATAAACAGTGCTGAAGTTTCAGGGACAAAGGAAGAAGTAGCAGTAGCACATAGGCCCTGCCTCTTAATTCTTCAGTCTGCCGTTCTCAAACGGCTGTCAAGTCATTATCTGAAGCACATGGCCAAACTGCTCCTGAGTTTTTCACTGTACTTCTCGTTCTTCAATTAAAGCTACGCAGATCCACTAAGTTCAGAAATATCTGGTGGAACATCGGACTGTCTCCTTCAAAACTAATGTGAAGTAAATGTGCATGGCTACAGTGCAATCGGTACATAAAGAATTTTTGTTCTGACCTAGCATTTCCATTTTTAAAAATACAGCAGATAGAAATACGTATGCCATTTTTGAAATATGCATCACACAGCTAGCCTAAATAGAATATATGAATAGACGCGTTTTTTAGTAATTTTATTGCTCGCATATCCTATTAGTATTTTTTTTATAAAAATGTTGGGGTGGTGTATGGATAGCATATTAGTTTAAAATCAACCCCGAGAGTTTTATCTATTTTTTTTTATAAAAATTGATCAATATACATCTCTACCATTTAAAAGTGACTTACGGTGAGCATTAAATAGTACCAATGAAGCCTACCTTTAATCTTATCATCGGTTCATCCACCAATGCTCATGACTTAAACCCCTTATACAGCGATCCAATCCACAACTCAATCCTATCCCGGCTCCATAATTCGATTTAATCCCATCAACCCTAAGTGCCAAGGAAGTGATCTCGTTTTTTGCATCCACACAGTGTCAATTGTTGCCACCACAAGCCTTCCCTAATGGACGTCATTGCCATCGATGTTTGTCCATTGTTGACCTTTGTCTTCTTGCCCCCCATAAACCTTTCCTATCAAATGTTGTTGCCGCTGCTGCTATTGTTGAGATGTCACCTTGGGCCACTACTACGTCGCCTCCACACCACCACCGATATCTTATTTGGAACCAATTAAAACCACCTTTTGGGGGCAACAATAGATTTAGCTACATGAGTACTTATTTTACATAATCTGCATCCTTTCCTTTATACTTATTTTACATAATCTTCGTCCTTTTCTTTATACTCTTTCTTACATAATTTTATGTATTTTCCTATTTTCTGTAGCATCGTACATACATCCACATGGTATTATTATATATTTGAAAAGAAGCAAAAAAGAGACCACATTCGCTCTAAAATACTGCTAGAATAATTTAATCATCAATCATTTTAGGGATAGATTATAATTATATAAATGTATTTGATGATTAATATTGTTTAAAAGAAAATATCAATTTATCTGCTTAATTGAAACAAATTGGTCTGATGTTTAAAAGAGTTAAGGGTCCAATAAGGTTAAAAGATTCCTCGCAACAGTCCTACGTGGTAGCCTTTTAGGATCCTCCCCTCCCGCGCCTCTACCCTTGCCTAGGATCGCATGGGCTACACCGGAAGGAACCTCTTAGAGCTCGAAGAGCCTTTTGATGAGGATGAAATCAGAAGGGTGGTTCTAACCCTCCCCGTTGATAAAGCCCCAAGCTCGGATGGCTTCACAGGTATGTTCTTTCGGAGATGTTAGCACATTATAAAAGCATGACCTCATCCTTGCCATTCAACACTACTACGATCATGGGTTTATTGCCTTCAATCTTTTTACCACCGCTAACAACATTCTACTTCACAATTAAAAGAGCTGCACTCAACTTGCCGACTACCGGCCTAATTCGTAGCATCAGCAAGATCATCACCAAAATCATAGCTTAGCGTCTTGCCTCCGACTCAATGAACTAATATCTACCAGTCAAGGCGCTTTTATCAAAATTAGATGCATCCAAGACAGCTTCCTATATGTTTAGAACATCATCAAAGATCTAAAGAGCCAAATCCTTTGACTTGTTAAACTAGGGTTACCTGCTAGAAGTGTTGGAGCAACTGGGATTTAGCCAATGCTGGCACAACTGGATCGCTACTCTCCTGGGTTCGGCCTCCTCCACCATACTGCTCAGTAGTTATCTGGGCAAGCCCTTTTTCAACAGGATGGGGTGCGACAAGGGGACCATATTTCCCCATGCTTTTTCATTATGGGAATGGACCCCATTCAATGGTTGTTCCACCTGGTGGATCAGAGAGGAATTCTTTCTATAATTCACTCTCGGTTACTCAAGATGAAGACTTCCCTTTATGTCAATTACACCGACCTCTTTCTCACTTTGTCAACGGGGGAGTTAGACTCAAGAACTAAAATATTGAAGTTGTCTGGCAACATCTTAGGGCTCTACACCAACATAATAAAAGTGCGGTCTACTACATCAGTTACTCTCACCTCGATATCGATGACCTCCTCAGTTCCTTCCATGGGATCGGAGGAATTCCCGTGTCGTCACCTCAGGCTCCCTCTGCACACCAGACGATTGATTAGAGTCCATTTTGTCCCTATCATCAGCAAAGTGCAAGGCCATCTCTAGCGTTGCAAAGGAAACCTCTACTCGCCAAATCCGATCGCTACACCTTAGTCCTCAGCCCATTCAACCTACCACATATCAGTCATGCAACTCCCAAAGGGTGTGGCGAGGGAAATAGACAAGCCAGGATATCTTCCCGTGGAGTAGGGAAGAGGACACCAATGGAAGTCGCGGCCTGGTGAATTGGGCAACGGTGTGCCATTCAAAATAGCTTGGGACCTTGGATTGGCTACATCTGCTTAAATTTTAGTTGAGCCCTCTGGGTTAGATGCCTTTGGTAGGGGTGTAAGTATCCTGAAAAGTCGTGGGTAGGGGCCCCCTCCCTTGCAACAGAGAGGATAAAGAGCTCTTTCATGCGGCAACAACAGTTACGGTGGACGATGGAGAGATGAAGGACTTCTAGCACGACAAGTGGCTCAAGGGGAGGCCCCGCGCACCATCGTCCCCAACCTCTATGCCATTGCCAAAGTCAAGCACCACTCTGTTTCTTCGCAACTGCACAGCAGACGCTGGATCAATTCGGTTCGTCATATAAGCAACCCTAGCCAAATCCAAGACTACCTACGTCTTTGGCCCATCGTCCAACATGTCTATGCCTAGACCAATCTTCTCATAACGACATTACCTGGACGGCATCAGACAACAGCTGCTACTCAGCAAAGACTGTATACAACCTTCAATTTTATAAGCAATATAAAGTGGAGGCTCGCTACTCTTGTCTTGAATGCCCACACAAAAAAGAAATACAAATTCTTTGCCAGTACCTTAGCACACAACAGGCTTAACACGACAAATTAAGTTTCTTGCTCGAAAGGGTTGGCCACACCAACCCACCTGCCCCCTTCCTAGTCTGCACCGGAAACCCTCTCTCAACTGACTTCAAGCCGCCTCCACTCCAAAGTGGTGTTCAATGGTCTAGTGATCTATATGCTCTGAGGCATTTAGAAGAAGAGGAACTGTCAAATCTTCAAGCATTCACTACTACAGAAAGAACATTTAGTACCGGTTTATGCATACCTTTTAACCTTTTTAGAAATGAGGAATCAGGTACCGATGAGCCCCATCAAACCGGTATTGATGAGCCCGCATGGCAGCTAGCCTGTACCCGTCTGTGAAAGGAATCTTTACTGTTGGTTTCAATCGGTACTGAAAGTCTGAATCGCTGATTTTGCTACGAACCGGTACTGATGCCACCATCAGTATCGGTTCCAATCTAACCGGTAGTAATGTGCCAAAATATTAGCCCAGTTTTCTAGCAGTGATTTGAGCCTTCCACACTACACACCTATAGAGTGGATAGTCGATGATGTCGTCTGTTGGGCTTTACTACCCACTCCTCTGAAGAGCAACCTCTTCTGTTTAGCACTCCTCTTATAAATAAAACATTCTTTATGCTTAATGAAATGGCAAAGCGTTGCTTAAGAAAATCCACATCCAGGAAGCCACGAACCGAGCTGATTGATTAACCGGTGATTAGACCAAAACGGGCATCAAAATGATTAGACCAAAACGGCCATCAACATTAAACAAAGCTGTGCCGCACATATATATAGCACCTTAGGCTAGATTCTAAAGGAGAGGACGCTACTCGCTAGTCGATCGCTAGCTGCGAGCCTGCGAGGCGCACCAACTCGCATCGATCCATCGGTGGTTGGCGTGGCAGCAGCGACTGATCAACCGCACCACGCCGAGGCCTATCTTGCCACTCACGCCACAAGGCCGCTACTGCTGCTACCATTTGTAGGGGAGACAGGTACCGTCATACACTCATACTGACCAAGAACCTGGAGAGGATCGATCCATGCTGATGCCTGCCTCTGTCTGTGCTCAGTGCTCGAGTCTGCACGTACGTAACGTGCCATCGCTCCATCAGCTTGCAAACGGTTCCAGGTGCCTATAGGCATGCATAGCCTTGTCACGACAGGTTTGACAAGAAACAGAAGATTATTGGAGGCGATCTCGGGCCTTTTTTTTAAAAAAAAATTAAAATTAATATTAAAAGGTACCATCGAAAATTTGTTTTATCTTTACATACACATACATAAGAGTATAAATTGAAGTCACCAAGTTAATTCGCAAAGACTAGAAATTCCTAAGTTAATAAAAAAAAACCAGAAAACCTCACGTAATCAGAGGAAAAGATATGCACCGCTCATTATAGTGGATCGGATTATAACGACTTAGATTAAAAAAAATGAGTCCTTACCTGCTACAATTATAAAATGAAAATCCTTAAATAGTAGAAATTTTTACGTTGATAAAAAATATTAGAAATACTAAGGAAAAAGAATAACTTTGTACCGTCGATTATAGCGGATTGAATTCTAACAACTTTAATTAAAGAAAGAGTTTGTACCCATTACAATTATAAAATAAATAATAAAAACTCAAAATAAAAATAACTAAAATAAAAAGCAAATGTTGTATTAAGAAAACCTCATAACAACTGCAATAAAAAATTGCATAAATTCATCATAACAATAATATCCATGTCAGGTTAAATATTGACATAATTCTAGAAAATGTGCGGGATACTCTGCTTGTTATATATAATGCAGATTAAACGGAGACACCACATTAATCCTGAAATATTAGAAAATCCCACAGTAATCGAAGAGAACAAGGAAGATCTATGTCATTGATTATATTGGATCCAAATCATAACAACTTAGATTAAAAGAATAGTTTATATCCACTGGAATAATAAAATAGAATAAATTCAAAAGAAGTCTATATCAAATATGAGATTAGAAAATAAGTCCATATTGAATAGAAGGTTGGAAAAGCAGTCCATATCAAACACAAGATCTAGCCGCGCAAATGCGTGGGACACCTTGCTCATTTTTTTTAATAAAGCAAACAATGTAGCACTTTATAGCCATTTTTTAAAAACTCTTGAGTGAATTTTTTTTAAAAGATTCCAGAACCATTCTTAATAGTTTTTGACTCCTCAAGCCTCCTGTCGAGGTCCATAACTTGTTCAGTTTATAATCTACTGCAGGTTTTAGATCAAAACAACAAATATGATCTATTATTTATGGTCATTCTTCATGTATTCTATATTTATGTTTTTTCAAATTATTTGTTTACCTTCTAATTTTTAGGAGCTAGAGTTGGTTCTATTTTGACTTGTTTTATAGAGTTTTTGGTACAGATCTTGAAGATAAAATTAACCTAAAAAACCGGAGTATGTGTATTTTAAAAACGAAGATATGAAGATATGCATACAAGTAGATAAGATGTAAAGAATAACTTTGCTTATTCTGAACTGCTTATTATCAATTTAAGGTTTGAGTGCTCCTAATGCTAAATATTTTAAACTTTTGACCCCCATTTTAAAGAAGAAAACTAAAGAGATTCTTTAAACTCTTCAAAATAAGTTGAAGTAGTTATTTCTAGAAACTCTAGAAACTCATCATTTAGCAATTCAGTTCAGTTTTTACTAATTCAACAATTGCCGGTAAACATAAAGCAGTATATGGTATTCTTTTCAATAGCTAATCACAAGCATCCTAGCGATGATAGGACCAAGGGTGTAGAGTGCATTCGAGCATGGAAATGAGAAAATAAAGCCGATGGCATAGGATAGCTTGGCGGAGCTCGATAATATTCGCTCCACTCAAGATGCTCGCTAAGACTATATATACCAAGCCTGAATTCTAAACTTGATCCTAGTGTCAGAGCTTTAACCAAGATTAAGGGAGGCTGAACTAGGGAAGACGATTAGGGAGAAACTTTGTATATTGAGATCAATTTGCAGTTCAGCATTAAAATTGCCTAATCTTACTAAAAAAAATTTGCAGACAACCCTTACTAAGCTCCGCGCCCTGCTTGAGCCAAGCTAGAATTGTGGCTCAAATCTAGAGTTGGTAACATATGAGTATATTACTCTTTCAAGGAGCACACGAAGCCTCTTGGTTCATTGATTTAGTGGATGGCTTTATGGTAAATTTTGATTTATGACACTTGGTTTCGTCCATCGATCAGCATTGCTACACAAAGCTAGTTGATTCAACCATTGCCCTCTTTCTCACCAATTAATCATTTTGGGTGTTACGAGAAGATTTTAGTATTGATTACTCTTATAAAATCGTAAAAAATCTCAAAAAGGTCGATGATCATTGATAACGTTTAGAATTAAAACTGTCAACATATTTGGATCGTCTGTTTGTTTTCAAACAGAAGCTTACTTCTTTTTTGTTTTCTTCTTGTTGTTCACCTTAGCATGTCAATTGTTTATCATGGTATTAAGTTTTTTAATAATTATTTGTAACGGTCGTATGCATCTCGAGTTAACGAAGAGACTGAAAGTTTCTTTCACCGTCTAAAAGAGAAGCGAATGAAGCTCGAGTTAGAGCCGTTCACATAGTGATCTCAGTGAAATACAACTTTTTTAAGATATAAACGAAGACCGACACTACCAGGGAAAGGGCCTTTAGTCCCGGTTGGCAACGTCCCTAAAAGTCACAGGCCTTTAGTCCCGGTTTTCTCAACCGGGACACAAACGTTAGCACGGTGTAGAAAATATCTAAAAAATATGGCGAACTCAAGACTCGAACCTGGAACCTCCTGCCACCAGCCCACCACGAGACTCTACACTAACCCTTCTAACCAACCCACCCAGCCACACGTATTTACTAGACTAGGATATGCATTCCTTTTGAACTATGCGGAAACGAGGCTTTAGTCCCGGTTCGTAACACAAACCGGGACTGAAGCTTACCTTCAATCCCGGTTCGTGTTACGAACCGGGACTAATTTGTGTCCGTGCCAGCTGGCTTGTTCCCATCTGCCAAAACGCTTTTCTATCCCGGTTTGTGACATAAACCGGGACTAATGTGGACGAAAAATCGTGCTTTTGGCCTAGTAGCTATGAACCGGGACTGATGCCACTATCAATCCGGGTTTGTATATAACCGGGACTAACGTGCCGGTTTGGAAGGCCCGTTCTCTAGTAGTGCGAGTAGGCTAAAAATTATTAACTAAACTTGAGGTCGGCTAGCTGAGGCTTGCGAGATCAAGTCCATATTCAAGCTCAACCCATTTTGTCCATTCACCATCTTTGATACATGTTGGTCTAGCATGAGGTACCATGCATCATACTCATTGATCAAACAAAGCCGAAGACCTATCAAAATGTGTACTTTGTATCTTCGTTTCAATATTTTGGTACGTTCCACCTCCTCTCTCTCACAGTATCACTGCACTGATGTTGGCCACTGGATAGCACAAGATACTCGAATATTATAACTTCTTCCCCGTTAGCTTAACGAACAAGATTAACCCAGTGATGCTGCTGTCGCTTCAGTCCATCTCATCATGTCGTTATGACGTTATACGACGCTAGCTTTTAAAAGCGTGCGTGCTGTTCCGTTAGATGACACATATCTTTCCTACTTTCTCCTTTTCTTTTTTTCCTTTTTTCCCTCTTTTTTTATGACCTGCTCTCCTGAGGAGTGAAGACAGTCACTCGGTCACTCTGCAATATATATATCGTTTGCAAGTGACGCCACCTGTCCAAGACTCCAACATCTACTGCCGTCTGCTCGCTTAAACATGAGTCACCTGGCCACCACCCCGGCTGGCGGCGCCCTCGCCGCCGACCTCTCCGCCCTCCTGCCCCCGCCGCCGTGCCACCCCGCCCACCCTAACGGACGGGGACAGCGTGGTCCCCCCGCCGACGCCGGCCCAGCCGCCTTCGCCCCCTCCCCCGGCTCCGGCGGCGCCACCGCCGCCTCTACCGCCGCCCCCGACGAGCCCCACCCACCGCCGGTCCGCCGCCTCCCTGACCTCCCTCTAAACTCCGAGGAACCCAAACATTCCCTAACCCTAACCCGAAACGGCGGCGGCGGCGAGGTCAGCTCCTCCTCCTTCCTCCTCCTCCTCTGCACAGCGGCGAGGACACGTGTCGCACGGGGACGGATCCCGTTCTGTAGAATTTCTGTTTTTATAATATTCAGTCTAACATTTTGTAATAATTTGTTCGGAACTTTGTAGAGTTTTCTAAATATTTTTTTAGCCTTTTCATATCTCTTTTTAAAGGCTCTCAACTTTACCTCAATCAAGCCAAACTCAACCGAGCCACGAATCAAATTAAGATGACCTCAATGTTGTCGCTATCCGTGCCCTACGTCAAAAGAGAAGAGAGGAGGAAATTGTAAATAAAAAAACCACCCCTTCTTTGGTACCTCAGGTTACCTAAAATCCCCTTGTGCATCTAATGTCAGCTTTTATTACAAACCTGGGATTGCACTGTTGAGGTAATGTGGGCTCTCAATTTTAGCTTACCTTGAGGGTCAACGATCCCATGCACTAGCCCCTAGATCAGTATGCTAGCGCGGAAGACCACATAGCCGATACAAACATACTTCGATACATAAAATCCCTGAATATTTACGTAACAGTGTTACGCCCTTAGGCGAATTTAATAAGGCGGCCCATACACACCTTAAGTTACAAAACATTGTTCAGAGTTACGGCGGTCACCAAAATATACACTCAAAAGAATCCCTATCGACTAGTGTCCATCCACGACCGAAGCGACCCCTAAGACTTATTAGGTCCACCATAGTCCTGCCCGTCGTCTTCATGGCACTCGTAAGGGTCATCCTCGACTCCATCGACTAAAGGAGGTAAGAAGACGAAGTCAGTGTCATCCAAACACTGGCTAGTTAACACTTTCCTAATGCAAATAGTCTTTAGAAGGCTTTTATTGGAGGGAAGGTTTATTTTATTTGCGTAAAGCCAAGTTTAATAAGACTTTAAAACATCATAACTAACATCATCTAGAATTTGTCTTGTTTATACAAATCAGGGGTTACCATCTTACCAATGCACTCAAACCCAACTAACCAACCAAACATACCAACCAACCCACAATTGACCAACTCTCGACCAAATACACGACCCAGCTTAACCAACCACCATACCAGCTTATCCGTTCCCCAGACTTTCTTCCAGTTGCCCCCAACATATCCTAGTTTCGCCATCATACCAGGACTTGGCAATCCTGTTGTGGACCACATATGCCATGGCATGCCCGCCTCGGCCTAGGGGGTTGCCGGCCCTCACTAGCCGACCGTCATCCTGGGGATGTGTGGCCTTTATCACCCTCGGTGATGACCCATGCCGGTCCCTATGGAGAATGGTCCCAGAGGGCCTCCGCAGAGCGCACATAGCTAGCGATCTGAGACTCGTACTCCGCGCGATGGCCACGCGTTGTGTTGGAACCATCCCTCAGATGGTAGCGATCTCCCCGTTACGTGTGTTACTCCGCGCTCCTCCTGGGTAAGCCTTGGCTAAACCCAGCACCTGGCACTCTATGCCTCAACCATCCATTAGGATGTCCTCAAGGGGCAACCCACCGGTAAATCTCTACTTCCACTGTCCTTAACCGTACCACACTTGCACTATCCCAACAGACCGACCAAACCATACCGACCTCCCACATAGCCTTACCCTCAAACACAATCATCCCAACATGCATCTAATATCCCTAACTATCATATGTCGTATCATTTTTTAATGAGAATAATGAATGACCGGTGAATATCGGTTCACTGTTCCGTGGCGATTAGCCGGAAGATTTATTTAAGCCTAAGCCAGTCTAAGCAAGTTTTACCCATTAGGTAGGGTTAAAGTGGTTACCAGACTAATCATAGGCTAACAAGAACAATGACAATCAAGGCAGTCATTAAGGCTAAACAGGTTGAAGGTAGGCATGTATAAATATTACATGATTAACAACTAGGCAGTTTACTAGGCATGCATTTAGATACTAAACAAAATAGTTAACAGAAAACTGGGTATTGAATCATGATATTAGCGATGTTAATCCGCACTACGGAAAGTCGCAGTCTCTCCCTAATACGGGCAAACATCTAAAGAGTAAGTGTTAACTCGCCTTGATCAGGTGGGTGTTCCTCCTCGGCGTCCCCAAACCTTCCTTCGGGATCGCCTACATCTAATCAAACCAACAAACCAATAATTACTTACTAATGCAATAGAAAACATGATGCATGCACGACCTAGGTCAAACCCTCGGCATTAATGCCTAAGGTTGATTAGCGAACGTACCTTCCGTATGATATGCTATGCATGACATAGTGCATTAATAAATAATATTATGAGTATATAATAGTCTACTACACCCAAAAATACGATTTCGTACCATAATCGTAATAGGGTGATTAGGGTTTTAAGCGACATGAAATGATGATTTTTCGGGATTCAGCCTACGTTCGAGGTAATGTTTATCGGAGTTGACAAATACTAGGTGTTTCTCAAATAAAAGAGAAAATCCTAAGTTATATCCATTATTTACATATTTTCTAGGTTCGGCTCCTTAATTAATTTAATAGGTTATGAGTAAATTATTCGTTGGGTTTAGATCCTATAAATATACTCAAGCAATAAAGGCAAAATTAAAAATGTTCTAAATTTATTAAGGCACTTACCTAGCCATTATATTTTCTAACCAATATTTGGGTTCCAATTCTTTAATTAATTTAACATACAAATACCCTAACATTTCTTTAATCATTTCTATAAATGAAAATATACATTTTTGAATAACAGTGCAAAATTCCCCTTTACAGTGGTTGATTTTATGTTTTTATAAAATCAGAAATGGTCTCTAGTATTTATCTAAATTTTCCTAGAATTTTTGGAAGGTTTTTGCTATTTAAATAAATCAAGAGCTAATTTGGCAATTAACTAATTAATAAATTCACTGGAAAACTAATTATTTCGCACCGGGCCGAACAACCAGCGAGCCGACCAATGGCCCACGCGCGAACACGCCCGTGCCGACGAGATAGGAAACGTTGAAAGCGGCTTTCCTAGGGGCGTCTCCGCGCGGAGCTGACGCATTCCTACCGCGGCGCCAACACTTAACAGAACAGGTGGGTCCATGGCCCACATGCCAGCGACTCCAACCCAACCACTACAGGAAACGCTCTAAGTGTCGGCGGCCTAATGCCGCCGACAGATCAATGTCGGGGGTCCAAAGAAAGCTGCCGACACAGATAGAATCAGTTTCGGCGGCCATATTTACACCGCCGATACTACTCAGCCACTTCTCGCGCGCCGGCTGAATTTCAAAATTTTGCTCCCGCCAAATATATACTATCGGCGGCATAAAGCTGGCCACCGACATTGTTCCCTCTAGAGACGGACGGATAACGGGTGGACGTCTATGTGGACCCACGTGTCAGTCAGGCGAGGTCGCTAACAAGCGGGCCCAAACCGTAGCCCGGGGAGGCATCTTTGTCGGCGGCATTAATATAGCCGACGACATATATAAAATAAAAAAATCAGGGGGCGCGGCGGTGCTCGAACCCACGACCTGCAGGGAGCACGCGCCGCGCCGCGCGCTGATAACCAAGTGAGCAATTTTGTTTATTCAACCCATATAGGCTCCACAGTTTTATGTAGGGGCCGCCGATATTGATTCTCTATGTCGGCCGCTCTGGGTCGGCAAGTCTTTGTCGGCGGCAGGCCGCCGACATTTAGTAATGTCGGCGGTTTTTGGGTTCTATATCGGCGGTTTTGGCCCCCGACATAGAGTTACATTCCTGTAGTGAACCCACCGCGCGAAACGTTTTTCTAGCAGGTGGGGCCCGCGTGTAACCAACTCCCTAGCTCGGTCTCGGCACGAATCTTGGTGCAGATTGGACGGGCGCGGTTCATCGTGTACCTCCCGACGGGGTGACACGGCGGCGCTACGGCCTTCCTCTGGCCATGTGCGTGCGCACACCGACACCTACGGCTCCTAAGGATCCCTACGATGCGCGCGCCGAGGCCAGGGGTGGCCAGACGCGGCGGCGAATCATTGAACTCGCCGGAGAAGCCGTGCCGCACTAAGGACCTACAGGCTAGGAGCGTGGACGGGGAGTGAGAGGGGGTCACGGCAGTGCTCACCATAGTGCTTGTCGAGCTCTCGGAGGCAACCACCAACGGAGCACCCGACGGCGACTGGAGCAGGGGCACCGCGGTTACGTCACTCCTGGCCGAATCCCCTGAAATCGAGCACGGCGTCGGGGTTTGGGATGGGGTGTAGACGCTCCGGGTGAAAGGAATTGGACAATGGCTCACGGAGTTGGCGAGAGCTTCCTTGGCACCGGTGTGGAGAAAATTGGGGGGAAATGGAAAAGCGAGCAGGCGGGGCGGCGCGGGGCTTTATAGGCGCCGAACGGTAATGAGGGCCCGAGGGCGCGCTTGGTGACGCAGTGGAGAGAGCGGAGCGGTGATGGGACGACGCGAAGCAGTACGGTAGCGGCGCGGCGCGGCGCGGTGATGATGGAGGTGCGGCGCGCGGCGCAAGACTGTGCTGGGCAGAGCAGAGCAGTAGGGCAGCTACGCAGCTGAGGGGACGGCCGAACGGCGGCGAGCCACCAAGCAGTGAGAGGGGGAGAGAGAGAGAGAGTCGGCGGTGAGGCCCACGTGTCGGATTTGAGTACGCCGGCACATTTCAAATGACTAACCAACAAGGAAGGCAACAGCATGCATGCATGCATCATGTATGCTGGTTTTCGTGCATGGTTGACTTCGGAGTTCGGATTGGTGTTGAGGGCAAGGAAAAATCACTCTTAATTAGCCAGCCAGCTACGTGTCTCGAATATTATAACTTCTTCCCCGTTAGCTTAATGAACAAGCTAGATTAACCCAGTGATGCTGCTGTCGCTTCAGTCCATCTCATCATGTCGTTATGACGTTATGCGACGCTAGCTTTTAAAAGCGTGCGTGCTGTTCCGTTAGATGACACATATCTTTCCTACTTTCTCCTTCTTCTTTTTTCTTTTTCCCTTTTTTTTATGACCTGCTCTCCTGAAGAGTGAAGACAGCCACTCGGTCACTCCAATATTGTTTGCAAGCCACTTTTCAAGTGACTCCACCTGTCCAAGACTCCAACATCTACTGCCGTCTGCTCGCTTAAACATGAGTCACCTGGTTCAGAAAATCATTGCTTAAATTAACCTTATAAGGGGTGTGTTTAATCTTTGAAAAATTACGCTAGAGATCATGATGAAATTAAACCAGTTTGTCTGTGTCACTTGGACATGCATTTTGCTTCATTTCGTCAAGTCACCAAGCTTGCTAGACGATCAAAGGTTGAACAATTAAGCAGATTAATTTGTAAACCCAACAGGACGGCTATTATTCAAACTGTATGGAAAACAAACAGGCGTTATGTAGTTTAATTATTTTCTACTTTGTGTAACTTTTGCTCCATTGCTCAGATTGGTAATCCACATTAACTAAGTGGTCTAGGAAGCTTACAAGTGGAGCAATTACCCCTAACCATGTACTAGCATAGTGGAGCAAATCAATCAATTGGCGAATATATATCCTATCATCTTATTGGTTAAAAGATTTGGTCCACAATAGTATAGCACCAGCATTTTTCTGCTTGTCCAGATGGAGGACTAAACAATCACAAGAGAATAATTCCCCAAAAGCTGATCCCTTCTGCCTAGTTGAGGCCAGTGCAAGGCCCTAATTGCGACCCCTTTTTATTGGCATTTTTCAAGTCATGCTAAAGCAAGCAAGATACCTCGTTGTCAAAAGGGAGACAAAGAAAGTTCGGTAATTGTGTGTTGGTGTTATATGTAGACCACTTTAAAAGATTCATGCTTCTTTTATGTGGTGGGAATGAAGAGGAAATAAAGCATTGTTCACACTAGCTAGGGTTTCAAAATCCGCTTCCTAACCGGTTCGCACTGGGTCACTACTCAGGACATGATCCAATGTGGGTTAATTTAGTCCATTATAGTACTGTATCAAATAAAATTAAAAACATGAAAATGTATATGAGTAGCGGTCGAACAGTATTGTGCCGACTTAATTAGGTCCGCATGGGTAATGTCCTTTAGTGTTAGCTTCGACATATATGTGCTAAATCTTAGACCGAATTCTCTTTAAAAAAACAAAATCTAGTGACATATATACATAGGCTAATTTTTTTTTTCAATTCTGAAGATGACACGAGATTGAAGTCAACTGTACACCTGATCCCTTTTGATCATGGAAAACAATGAAAATGTCTCATAATTTATTTCAAACGGAACTACTTATATATGTAGCTGGCTCGGATGGTTTATAGCGGCTTGGCTTTCAAATCTAAAATTAGGCAGCTAACTTCGATCATTAGCCAACTCACCAATTTTCTCACACAAAACTATCCACATTAATGCAATATATATGTTCCCAAAATCCAATCAATTTTCATATAGAAACCCTAAATATAAATTTGTAGCACAATTATGTATCCAGTGGTATCTCAACTTGTGCATATATTGATGAGTGTTCGAATACATAGCCACGTCCATATATATGAGGATAATTTCTGGATGTCTTGTAGGCTAATGCATGGAAGGTGGAGTGAAAAACCATTATTACCATATTGCTAGTTGGAGATTGGAACACCAATTTAAATAGTGGGTTGTACTTCCCCTCACTAGCTTATATGTAAAGAGAGAACCCACACGCGCTCGCTCACCTCGCTATGTCAGGCCCAGCCCCGCCCGGCTTGGAGCTGGGCGTGCACACGGCACATGTGTGAATGGTCCGCTGAATTGTGCCCCAATGTTTGCGTAGGTGTGACAACCTTTTGCGGATTATTTTTTGCTCTTTAGACTAAGAGCGGGTTATCCGATCCATAGGAGGGTTGTCAGTGTAGATTCTTTTCTCTACACAAAGATAATCCATCGCCGTTTAGAGCAAAACTTGAGCATCTTGCTTCTAATCAGCCTTCTTTCAACCACAGGTGTGTTGCCAAAAATAGTTTGTTCCGTCCCATCCTTTAGCGTGCACCGGAGAGCTAGTCTCTGAAACCCGATGCCGTTGAGTGCCAGACACGATTGCTCGCTACTGTCTGCTTCCCATATGTCAATTACTTTCTCTACATTGTGATCTGCATCGACTACGTCATTGCAATAACGGGTCATCTTCATTTATCCTTGGTTACAAGTCAGAGATACATGGGCACGTGCTTGCCTTCTTGGGTCGGGCTGCTATCCTACTGTTGTGATTTACCCGTTATTTATGTATGAGTATATTAATGAGTGGTATGTTTTACAACTATATGGCCGTTATCCACTTCTCTCGGTGGCTTTAGGGCAACCGTCGATACACATAATGGCCATTGGGATCCCAGTAGGGCCAAACCCCATTTTTATAATTTTTATAATTTTTAAATTTTTTAATATTTTTTGTAATTTAAAATTTTTTAAATACCTTTTCTATTTCAAACGGTGTCCAAATTGCATCAAACAAATTTTATAGTTCATATAAAATCATAATCAACCTATTTATATCATTTTTAAAATTTTTTATATTTTTTATATTTCAAACGGTGTATAAATTGCATGAAACAAATTTTATGATTATTTATTTGATCACAAATACAATTGGCACATTCTCAATTGGTAATGAACCAAACATATCAGCTATTTTACCAACATTTGGCTGCCCTCAATTGGCTACCATCCAAACGATAAAAAAATTGGTAAGTTTTGGTCATGCCATGAGATGGTTATGCCAATTTTTTGGCATGGCAAGTCATGGCCATGAACCAAACACGCCCCTAGTCTCTGAAACCCGACGCCGTCGAGCACCTGCATCGGGAGATGGCGAATGCAATTTTTGGGAAGTGCCAGACACGATTGCTCGCTACTGTCTGCTTCCCATACGTCGATTACTTTTTCTACATTATGATCTGCATTGACTACGTCATTGCAATAACGGGTCATTTTCATCTATCCTTGGTTACAAGTTTGAGATACATGGGCACGTGCTTGCCTTCTTGGGCCGAGCTGCTATCCTACTGCTGTGATTGACCCGTTATTTATGTATGAGTACATCTGTGAGTGATATGTTTTACGGCCGTGCTATCTCGCAGGCGCCTGCACGCCGGCCAAACGCGCAGGCGCCGCGGGTGGCCGTTGGATTGTGGTGCACGCGTGGATCGGCCGTTGGATCGTGGGTGCGTCCGGATTAATCCAATAGTTAGCACTCAATTAGTGAAAATTCTATTAAATTTCTACTGTTTTTTGACATTTTCATTTACTGGAAAAAATGTTTTGTGATAGTGAAATTTTTTGCGCGAGGACTGTTCTATTATAGATTTATTTTGTTTTTTGTTTATTATATGAGTATATTAATGAGTGGTATGTTTTACAACTATATGGCCGTTATCCACTTCTCTCGGTGGCTTTAGGGCAACCGTCGATACACATAATGGCCATTGGGATCCCAGTAGGGCCAAACACTCGACGACCATGCTTAGCCGTCGAGTTAAATGAACATCTATCGACGGTTTTGTCAAAGCCGTCGAGAATGATTTGGGCAGTTGGGCCCGCGGAGAAGCAAGTCACTCGACGGCTAGAAACAAGCCGCTAAGACAGATGTTGATTTCTCTCAACTGCTTTTTATTCTATGGCCATCAAGAGAATGTACACAAATTGGATACTCTCGACAGTTATGGTAGAAACCGTCGAGAGAAGCCCCTGTCTCGAGAGTTTTGCCCTTTGTTGGACTCGGCGGTCAACCCAACGTAATTTGAATTCTAAAAATACAAAACAAAATTTATTGCTGTTAAAAAACAATGCGTTCACGTTTGTGTATCAAATAATATCATCAGCGAAAATATAAAAAGTTTCAGAGCATCGATCATGACGAACACTACTAAATGGGGTGTTTCCCAGCTAAGTTCTAAGTTATTGTACGGTATCGGATGTTCCGTTAGTTATTATAAAAAAACTTAAATTCAAAAAATTCAAATTCAATTACCAATAAAAACTTATTGGTTCATGTAACATAACAAAAGAGCTACATTGATTTTCCTACTTTTTAAAAAATAAATATCAATTAAACTCTACTATATAGGAGTAAAAATGTATATTCTAATTATGATTATCTTGATGGCCTATACCTAAGTCATCGAGAGTAATAACGCCGTTTGTCTGTGACGGCCGGTTGATACTCGACGGTTATTTATTCGGCCGTCGAGATTGACAAGCCGTGGTTCTCTATCTCGACGGCCCACATATGGCCGTCGAGACATAGCATACAATATCGACGGGTTTGATATGGCCGTCGAGACAAATATCGGCACTCGAGATTATTTCCGTTTCATGTAGTGGTATGTTTAATTTATACTCGTGTTTTTTGTTTTGCTGGTTAATTAAGCGTATCACGATTTATTCTGTGATTACGATAAATAGAAAAGTGGACTTATTTTGAACACCGTGATGCCCAGGGGCGGACCTAGCACCGGGTCTAGAGGGGCTCTAGCCCCTCCTACCCTTGTTGTGGCAGTGGAGCCCCCTTAGACCCCACCATTTTTAGGGCATGAAAGAGAAGAAGACGGGTCTGGAGGTAGAAGATAACCCTGTTAGAACCCGCCTACTATTTTGTTCTGCGTCCGCCCTGGTGACGCCTGAATCGTCTACTTCGGCGTGCGTGCGTGGACGGGTAGCCTACTTCTCAAACAAGAAGTCAAGAGGAGTGGAACAGATGGTCGTTGCACCGACTATTCTGAATTTCATGTAGCTCGAAATGGGCAAGCTAACGGCCGGACCAAGTGGTTTTTTCCCTCGTCCGGATTTCGAGAACACAGGCTCTGCATCATGGCCTCGGCTAATCAAAGACCCATTCAACTGGAATGCTTGGCACCGACACGTGGGTCCCTGGCCATTGAGAACCCATAAATCAGTATTCAGTACCCCTGTAACGACGGTGTCGTAACATCAGAGGATTTCGATTCGGTCCGGTTGTCCAGCCCTTCACTATTCACCTTCTTTTTTTTATACAGGCGAAATCTAGCTAGAAACAGGGGATCCTTTGGAAAAAAGCTCGCTCGCACATGGTACGGCGCCAACGTTTGTAATCGTAATGGATGGTTGTATAGGCGCTACAAATTTTATGGATCACTTACTGACATGTGTACGTCCTATTCACAAATGGAGTGGCTTCAGCACCGAATTCTACATTTTACAGATTATTTTAGTTTTAGTTCTGAAGAAGACCAGTGTTATTTGGCGCCTCGTGATCTCAAGTGCTACGGCCGGTATTTGTTGAGCTGGCTTTTGCGGAATGGGAATATCCATTTGCTTCAATATTAAAATCCATTTTCTAGTTATTACATGTCATCATATATGTAATAATCTGCTAAGCTGATAAATTGATCTTTCATTTCGAAGCAATATTCCATTAATATATCTATACATATAATATTAAAGCGGAAATGCTTCTATGCGGACGTCCGACCCGCGTCGAACGCCCGCACGGCCCGACGGTCCAATGCAACGTGGGCTTCTTCTTCCCTCTCTTCCTCATTCTCTCCATCACTCACTCACAGCTATTCTCAGCCACACATACTTCTTATCCTCTCTCTCTCTCTCTCTCTCTCTCTCTCTCTCTCCCTCCCCGCGCGCTGAAGCTAGCTCGCCGGCTGCCCCTCGCCGCCTCCTCCTCCTCATGTTCCTCTCTCTCTATCTATCCCTCCCTCTCTCTCTCTCACTCTCTCTCTCTCTATGTAGAAATGGAGGAGCTCATGTTGGAGCTCCCCTCTCTCTCCTCGCTGTGGAGAATTTGATGATGGAGCTCCTCCTTCTCCTCATCTCTCTCTCTCTCTCTCTCTCTCTCTCTCTCTCTCTCTCCCCCTCTCCAATCTCTATACCTCTTCTCTTCTCTCTCTCAGATCTATCATGGAAGTGATGGTTCATAAAGAAAAGTGTACAAATGATGGCTCATGAGGAAGATGTACAGTAGCACGGGATTGATGTGGTTCCCTTTTTGTTCCTGGTAAGAAGTTTTTACATTTTGTTGGTGTTTGTTTTTTAAATTGTTTCAATAGGCGTGGGTAGTTGTTGCAGCTCCCTTTTGTTCGGTGTTCTAGTAAGGTTTGGGATTGTTTCAACAGGAAAGGGCAGTTGTCGCGGCGTTGTTCTAGTAAGATTTTGACATTGTTGCACTAGACTAAAGAATTGTTCCATCACTCAAGGATGATTGTTTCATTAGGCATTTCTCATTGTTTCAGTTGGTATTTGTTTCATTAGACATTTCTCATTGTTTCAGTAGGCAATTTTCATTGTTTCACTAGGTCGAGTTCATTGTTCAGTGCCAAGTTCATTGTTTCGATAGTCATTTTTCATTGTTTCGATAGTCATTTTCCATTGTTTCAGTAGGCATTTCTCATTGTTTCAATAAGCATTTCTCATTGTTTCAGTGTGCCAAGTTCATTGTTTCGATAGTCATTTTACATTGTTTCGATAGTCATTTTCTCATTGTTTCGATAGTCATTTTCCATTGTTTCGGCAGACATTTCTCATTGTTTCAGTAGGCAATTTTCATTGTTTCACTGGGTCGAGTTAATTGTTCAGTACCAAGTTCATTGTTTCGATAGTCATTTTCATTGTTTCGATAGTCATTTTCCATTGTTTCAGTAGGTATTTCTCATTGTTTCAATAGGTCAAGTTCATTGTTTCAGTGTGCCAAGTTCATTGTTTCGATAGTCATTTTACATTGTTTCGATAGTCATTTTCTCATTGTTTCGATAGTCATTTTTCATTGTTTCAGTAGACATTTCTCATTGTTTCAGTGTGCCAAGTTCATTGTTTCGATAGTCATTTTCCATTGTTTCATTAGACATTTCTCATTGTTTCGGTAGGTCGAGTTCATTATTTCAGTGTACCAAGTTCGTTGTTTCGATAGTCATTTTTCATTGTTTCATTAGTTAAGGGTGATTGTTCCTCTCTCTTATGATATCTCCCTTCCTCCTTCTCTCACTTATGCAGTTTCTCTCTCTCTCCTTTTGTCTCCCCCTCGTTTAGTTAATTTTTGGTTGTTTCGTAATGTTTTTAGTAGTCTCAGTTCATTGTTTCAATAGGTATTTTTTCATTGTTTTAGTATGCTGAGTTCATTGTAAGATATATATTCTCTCTTTCTCACGAATTTGGTGTTGAGTGCATGCAAACAGGGTGGCTTTTTCTCCTTTTTCGTGAGCGCATGCATGCAAATAGGGTGTCTTTCTCTCCTTTTTCGCGAGCGCCTGTGTGTTGGGCTGGGCCGGGGCAGCGTCCGACGCGCCTGCGCGCGTTGGACGTCCGTCCCCAAGTCCGCGCCATATTAAAGAGAATAGAGTTTTTTCTTCCTTCTGCCATTTTCGTCGGTCAACCCCTTAGCACGATAGGACGGCTCCTCCCTGACCGCCACTTGGAGGCCTCATCCACCGTTGCTTTTCAATCCGATGGCTACGAGTCCTCCCACTCCACACTGCAGCCCTAATCCCCAGCCACCCCTACCCCCAGCCCCCTCCCTCTACCTCACCCATGCGGCCGCCGCCCCCTCCCTCTCCCTAACCCTCTCACGACCCTCTTTCTCTCTCTCTCTCCCATCGCCCCTCCCACTACCTCACCCGCGCGGCTGTTGCCCCCTCCCTCTCCCTAACCCGCGCCACCGTGGCCTTCCGTCGCCTCCTCAAATCTCACCCCGTTGACTCCCCCCATGCCACCGCCCCCATCCATAGCGTCTTCATCACCGCCATCTCGCCTAGTCGTAGTCGCCCGCTACCGCCTCCAGATCACGGTCACCACGGTCTCGCCAGGTCGATGATATGGATGTTCAAGATCGTAGGCTCGCGTTCCTGGTCGAAGACCAGATCGTGAGGTGTTGGTCGGTGCCGCGGACACGCATCGACGACCTATGATAACAGCTGTATGGAGCCATCGGCCGTTTATCGTCGGCGACGCCTTTTAGACTGAATTTGGTGGCAACAAAACGTGCCCTTTTCTTCTTTCTTCCCCTCTATTTATCATGATGCAAAGACCAAAACATAGAAACTACTAAACATAAAAATTGGTAAACATCGAAATATAAATTATTAAATATACTAAATATAGCCAGCAACTCCTAGTCGTACTCCTGTTCCTGCTCTAGGCCGAACTCCTGCTCCAAGCCAAACTCCTCTTTCCTTTTCTATTCCTAGCCGAACTCCCTTTATTTCTGGCCGGATTCCTTCTGGACTTGAGTCTTTCTTTTCCTAAAATAGACTTTATCTGGTTTTGACATATCAATACTCCCTCCCTCAACAGCAAGCTTGTCCTCAAGCTTGAAATATAGGTAAGAATGTTTAAATTCAATGGCATCCACCCAAGTAGCCTCCTCCATTTGTTGGCCAGTCCAATGCACTAAGAATTGTACAGCCCTTCACAAAACGTTGGGCCAAAAGCTGATAAGGAACTAGTTGAGCAGCTTAAATGAAATATCATCAGGTAGAGATGGAGTATCCTCGAGAGTAGAACCTTTATAAGCCTTTAATAGGGACACATGGGACACATCATGAATTTTGGCTGTCAATGGAAGAGCTAAACGATAGGCCACATCGCCAATACGGGCAATCACCTTATTGGGACCAAAGTAACGAGGTGATAACTTGTGCAGCGAAGAACTCCTCAAAGTAAGCTGTTGATGATGTTGAAGCTTCAACCAAACCCAAGAACCAATGGGAAAAGTGACCTCCCTATGATGGCAATCATGCCATTGCTTCATCCTATTTTAAGCAACCAAGAGATGATGGCATGCACATTGGAAAAGAGCATCCCGATCCACCAATTGACAATCTACCTCATCAACGGACGTTGTTCCCTGTGAATAAGGCACCAAAGGAGGAGGTGGCCGTCCATACAACAGTTCAAAGGGTGTCATCCTCAAAGCTGAGTGATAAGAAGTGTTATAACAGAATTCCGCCCACGGGAGCCATTGAACCCAAGTCTTAGGATGCTCAGCAGCCAAACAACGAAGATACATTTCAATAGTACGGTTGACTACCTCGGTTTGGCCATCCGTCTGAGGATGATAAGAAGACGACGTAAGAAGACGAGTACCGCTCCGAGTCAACAGACTTTGACAAAAGGCACTGATGAACACCGGATCACGATCCGACACAATCGTTTCTGAAACCCCATGAAATGGAACAATCTGATCGAAGAATACATCAGCCACGATAGGAGCCATTGTCGGTTGCTTAAGAGCAATGAAATGTGCATACTTTGATAATTTATCCATGACCACCAATAAAGCTGTCTTGCCTTGAGACTTGGGCAGCCCCACCGCAAAATCCATAGACACATCCGCTTAAATATGATGGGAAATAGGAAGGGGTTGCATTAGGCTTGCCGGAGACAATGTACTAGCCTTATGTTGCTGATAGACATGACCTTTGCCCACAAAATCTTTGACGGTACCGGCTGTCCTTCTCTATAAAAATGCTGTTTCACTCGGTGCAAGGTTTTATGAACACCCTCATGAGTGAGATCATGGAAAGCAGCCACCATTCTTTCATGGAGCACTGAATCAGCAGGCACAAAGAGTCGTTCTGCACGATACACAAGCCCTGAACGTGCTGTCCACATGCCAGCTACCCTATCCACCCCTAAAGAAGAAACCACAGTTGTCTCCGCATCCTGCTGTCCAAGGGGCTTAACCGACGCTGTTTTGTCTATCTTAGAACAACACTGCTGGATATCCAGATGTTGGCGTAGCTCTTCTTCTCATTGTGCCCAAAGAGAAGTAGTAGGGCCAAAATAGCAGCACAAGTGGCCGTCGGATCATGGAGACGAGATAAAGCATCGGCAGCGGCATTGCTTCAACCTGGTTTGTACTCAACAGAAAAATCAAAACCCATCAATTTGCTTACCCAATGTTGCTGAGGTGACGTGACTAAGGCTTGTTCCAACAAATACTTCAAATTGGCATGATTTGTATGAACAATAAATGGTCGTCCCCACAAATACGGCCGCCAATGACGGATGGCTTTTGATAATCCAATGAGTTCTTACTCATAAGCCGCTAATTTAGCATGTCGGTCTGCCAAACGACGACTATAATATGTAACTGGATGGCCTTCTTGCTGTAAAACAACCCCTATCCCCACACCGGAGGCATCACACTCCACCATAAATGGAACATTAAAATATGGAAGACGAAGAACGGGCGCGGACAGCAGCGCTTACTTTAACTATTGGAAGGCACGATCAACTTCAGAAGACCAACAAAAACCTTGTCGACGAAGAAGATTGGTAAGGGGTTCCGTCAAGGCTGCATAGTTGTGAATGAAACGGCGGTAATACCCTACTAACCCCAAAAAACTGCGCGCCTCAGCTGCTGTTGTGGGGGTTGACCAACTCTCTACATCTTGGACCTTGTTAGGATTGGCCTCCACACCATCTCTAGAAATAACATGGCCAAGATACCCCACATCCCTTTGTACAAAAGCACATTTAGAACGCTTTAAATACAGTTTATGTTGGCGAAGTTCGCCAAGGATCAAGCAAAGATGAAGAAGATGCTCCTCTCTTGTAGCACTGTAAATCAAAATATCATCAAAGAAAATAAGCATAAATTTCCAAGATATTTTGCCAAAACCTCATCCATCAAAGCTTGAAAGGTCGAAGGAGCATTACATAATCCAAAGGCCATGACAAAGGACTCAAACTGGCCATGATGTGTTCGAAACGCCGTTTTCTCAATGTCTTCCTCATTCATTCTAACCTGATGGTATCCGAATCAAAGGTCCAACTTTGTGAAATACTTGGCACCATGCAATTCATCCGAAAGCTCTTCCACCACTGGGATAGAAAATTTGTCCTTGATTGTTTTGTCATTAAGTGCTCTGCTCGATAGTCAACACAAAAACGCCACGCCCCATCTTCCTTCTTCACTAGGAGAACCGGAGAGGAAAGGGGTGACCGACTTGGGCGAATAAGACCCTGAGCCAACATCTCCGCACATTGCCTTTCAATTTCATCCTTTTGTCTATAGGGATACCTATATGGTCTTACCACCACCGGATCTATTCCCTTCTTCAAACATATGCGATGATCACAAACACGGGAGGGTGGCAGCCCCTTGGGCTCTTGGAATAAATCATCGAAAAGTGCCAACATCTCCTTCATGTCATCATCCATAAATTCAGCTGCTAGAAGATGCATCCTGCTTTTGATATTACCCTGTAAATTCACCTCCCGCGCTTCCTCCCAAAACTGCATCTTCAAGGAATCAAAATTCCATTGTATATCTCCCAAAGTTTGTAGCCATTGGACCCCCAAGACAACATCAAACCCGTCCAATGGTATGACAAGGAATGGAGCCCCAAAGGAGTGCTGATCAATCGTGAAAGGGACCTCCGGAATCCTTCCCAAGCATGGCAATTGGGCTCCATTAGCTACGCACACATGCTGTCCTATTGTAGTCTCCTATAGCATACCAATCAGGCGTGCAGCATGGCTACTCATAAAATTGTGAGTACTTCCCGTGTCCACTAGCCCATTCAATGTCACCCCATCCACGACCAAACGGACCTGCATAGTACCCCCAACCTTGGGACCACGCAGTGCCATCACAGAGAGAGCAGGCTCCACGTCGGTCAACTCCTCAGCCTCTTCCTCCTCGTTCATGACTTCCAAATGGAATAGTCGCTTACACCGATGGCCACGGACATAAACCTCATCACAATTGTAGCACAACCCCTTCTCCCTGCGTTCCGCCATCTCCTCGGGACTGAGGCGGCGACGATATGGTGGCGTTGCTGCAGTAGATACCATAGTCGACGTCGCTGCCGCTGAAGGGGCAACTCGTCCTCCTCCTTGACTGGTCGCTGGAGATGCTGAAGATAGTGGACGTTGTCCCCCACCCCCACTGGACGCAGCTGCACCGGGACCAGGAGGCCGTGCTGCCCCCCCTATCCATGATCCCCCCGGTACTGAATTGTTGGGTGAAGTGCGGCCAGCCCCTGGACGGAATCGTACTCCTTGCGCCACTTGCGTCGCCTTGGCAAGCCACAGATCCTCCCTCCGTTCAGCCTCGCGGGCTAGTCCAATGGCATCCGCCAAGTCTCGCGGACGATCACGCCGAACGTCGGCCGATAATGTTGGTGACAGCCCCGCCATAAAAAGCTCAACCTGATCTGTTTTGGACACCTTCGGCGTACGTGCCAGTAGCCGTTGAAACTCTCGCGCATAGTCTTCCGCCCGACCATGGCCCTGTTTCAGATTGGATAAATCTCCGAGAGGCCCTGCTGTCGAATGACGTGTGAAGCGCTGCAGGAACGTCTCATGGAACTCACCCCACGAGATATGTTGATCTTCCTCCTCCCAATTATCTAGCACCAACTGAGCTTCCCCTCGCAGATGCATGCCTGCCATCTCCACCCACTCCTCCTTTGGAACGTCGTGCAGACGACCAAATCGCTCGCACTGACGTAACCACAACAATGGATCTTCCGTCCCATCGAACAATGGCAGCTCGTACCGGGGAGCATGCGGCACCCACCGGCGCCCGCCCTGCTCGCTGCCGCTATCCTCTTCCTCCCTCTCTTCCGCGTGGCCCCGCCTACGGGACAGTTGCTCCTGCACTCCCAATCCTCCTCGGTCACGGCGGATGCGGCCTCCTCCACGATCACCGCGTTCCTGCTCCCTAGCGCCCAACTGAACCGCCGGAAGCTGCTGATGGGCGTTGCCCAGAGCGCGAGCAGCGCTGGTCTCGGTACCCCCATCGCGCTGTTCATCGCCCTTGCCTTTCTCCTGGATCGCCCTGGTCAAATTGGCGACAGCGATCTGAAGATTTTCTAATGCAGTCCTCGTCTCCGCACCGGAAGCCTTCAAATCCTCCACTGCAGATTCAACTCTCCCTAACCGATCTTCCACAGACGTCATGACGGCCGTTGAAGGACCGATCGGCTCTGATACCAATTGATATGGGTGTTCTCGCTCGAACGCCCTAGTGCCCGGCCTAAAACCGGATCTAGAGGTGGAGGGCGTCGCCGGAAGTCGCCGGCGCCCTATTTTGATAGTTGGCTGTACGGAGCCACCGACCGGATTTCGACGGTGCGCCTGAATCTCAATTGGTGGCAACCAAGCGTGCCGTTTTCTCCCTTCTTCTCTCTATTTATAATAGTTGCAAGGACCTAAACATAGAAGCTACCAATATAGAAATAACAAACTGAAACCGACTCTTATTCTAACTCTAATCCGGACTGGACTACTCCTGGACACGGACTGCAACATCCTGGCTGTTGTCCTGGACACGGACTTCTTCCTGGACACGAGCTCCTTCCTCCTGGATCCGACTCCTCTTCTTCTTCTTGTAATACACCCGATTTGGTCCAGACATATCAATACTCCCCCCCTCAACAGCAAGCTTGTCCTCAAGCTTGAAATCAGGATAAGTATGCTTAAATTCCACTGCATCCACCCAAGTAGCTTCTTCCGATTGTTGACCAGCCCAATGTACTAAGAACTGCCGACAACCCTTCACAAAGCGTTGAGCCAAGAGGTGATAAGGAACCAGCTGAGTCGCTTCTGTAGATGGAAATGAAACATCTTCGGGTAGAGATGGAGTGTCCATAGGAGGAGAACCTTTAAAAGCCTTGAGCAGGGATACATGAAAAACATCATGAATTTTTGCTGTCGAAGGAAGGGCTAAACGATAGGCCACCTCGCCAATACGAGCAATCACCTTATAGGGACCAAAGTAACGAGGTGACAACTTGTGTTGCGAAGAACTCCTCAGAGTAAGTTGTCGATGATGTTGAAGCTTCAGCCAAACCCAAGAACCAACAGGAAAAGTAACCTCCCTATGACGGTTGTCATGCTGTTGCTTCATCCTGTTTTGAGCAACCAAGAGATGATGGCGCGCACGTTGGAGAAGAGCATCGCGATCCACCAACTGACAATCTACCGCATCAACGGACGTTGTGCCCTGTGAATAAGGCACCAAAGGAGGAGGTGGTCGTCCATACACTAGTTCAAAGGGTGTCATCCTCAAAGATGAGTGATAAGAAGTATTATAACAGAATTCCGCCCATGAGAGCCATTGAACCCAAGTCTTAGGATGCTCAGCAGTTAAACAACGAAGATACATTTCAATAGTACGGTTAACTACCTCCGTTTGGCCGTCTGTCTGAGGATGATAAGAAGATGACGTAAGAATACGAGTACCACTCCTAGTCAACAGGCTTTGCCAAAAGGTACTGGTGAAGACGGGATCACGATCCGACACAATCGTTTCTGGAACCCCATGAAGTCGGACAATCTGATCGAAGAATATATCAGCCACGATAGGAGCCGTGGTCGGTCGCTTAAGAGCAATGAAATGTGCATACTTTGATAATCTATCCACGACCACCAATAAAGCCGTCTTGCCTTGAGATTTGGGAAGCCCCACCACAAAATCCATAGACACATCCGCCCAAATATGATGGGGAATAGGAAGGGGTTGCATTAGGCCTGCTGGAGACAATGTACTAGCCTTATGTAGCTGACAGACCTGACATTTGCCCACAATCTCTTCGACGGTACCCCGCTGTCCTTCCCAATAAAAATGTTGATTCACTCGATGCAAGGTTTTATGAATGCCCTCATGAGTGAGATCATGGAAAGCCGCCACCATTCGTTCACGGAGCACCGAATCAGCGGGCACAAAGAGTCGCCCAGCACGATACACAAGTCCTGAACGTGTTGTCCACAAGTCAGCTGCACGCTCCGCCCCTGAGGACGCAACCCCTGTAGGCTCAGCCTCCTGCTGTTCACGGGACTTAGCCAACGCTGTTTGGTCTATCTCAGAACAACGCCGCTGGATATCCGGATGTTGGCGAAGCTCCTCTTCCCATTGTGCCCAAAGAGAGGTAGTAGGGCCCGAAATTGCAGCACAAGTAGCCGTCGGATCATGGAGACGAGACAAAGCATCGGCAGCGGCATTGCTTCGACCTGGTTTGTACTCAACAGAAAAATCAAACCCCATTAATTTGCTTACCCAATGTTGCTGAGGTGGCGTGACTAAGGCTTGTTCCAACAAATACTTCAAACTGGCATGATCTGTACGAACAGTAAATGGTCGTCCCCATAAATATGGTCGCCAATGACGGATGGCTTTTGATAATCCAATGAGTTCTCGCTCATAAGCCGCCAATTTAGCATGTCGGTTTGCCAAACGACGACTATAATATGCAACTGGGTGGCCTTCTTGCTGTAAAACAGCTCCTATTCCCACACCGGAGGCATCACACTCCACCACAAATGGGACATTAAAATCTGGAAGGCGAAGAACGGGCGCGGACAGCAGCGCTTCCTTTAACTGTTGGAAGGCACGATCAGCTTCAGAAGACCAACAAAACCCTTGTCGACGAAGGAGATTGGTAAGGGGTTCCTCCAAAGCTGCATAATTGCGAATGAATCGGCGGTAATATCCTGCTAACCCCAAAAAACTGCGCACCCCAGCTGCTGTTGTGGGAGTGGACCAACGCTCTACATCTTGGACCTTGTTAGGATTGGCCTCCACACCATCTCCAGAAATAATATGGCCAAGATACCCCACAGCCCTTTGTACAAAAGCGCATTTAGAACGCTTTAAATACAGTTGATGTTGGCGAAGTTCGTCAAAGACCAACCGAAGATGAAGAAGATGCTCCTCTCTTGTAGCACTGTAAATCAAAATATCATCAAAGAAGACGAGCACAAATTTCCGGAGATATTTGGCCAAAACCTCATTCATCAAAGCTTGAAAGGTCGAAGGGGCATTACACAATCCAAAAGCCATGACCAAGGACTCAAAATGGCCATGATGTGTTCGAAACGCCGTTTTCTCAATGTCTTCCTCATTC
>SPJY01011975.1:1835560-1875424 GCA_005191435.1 Raddia distichophylla | reverse complement strand
TCAGTTATATCAGATCCTCATTTATTTGCATTAACACTATATTGATCACCAATGTGTAGGGTGGGTCGAGCAGGCAGGTTGATCAAGGTGGCGGCTCTAGTTACTCACCTAATGGGGGACCGCGGCCCTTTGTTCAGGCCCAAGATGCGGTAAGTGTTGTCACTTCATCAGAGTCTAACCTAAAGTGTCAATTGAAATAGAACTTAAGTTCTTAACGCTTTCAGGGCTCCGCTCCATCAAGTCAGATTCAGGGAGTCGATCACGATGCTCGGCGCGAGTGGGCGGATGCTGGGGCTGACGGGTTTCTAAGCCTACTAAGCAGCCCTTCGCTCTTTCCTGCACCAGAGAGTGCTCCTTCGGTTTTCCCTCCACCGGACGGTACTCCTTCCATCTTCCCTAATCCGGACAGCAATCCGTGATAGATGGAGACTATGTGTATGGATGTGTCGATGTGTATGCTTTGTCGATGTGCTTTGTCGGTCGATGTGTATGCTTTTGTCGATGTGTCGATGATGTGTATGCTTCTGTGATGTCGATGTGTGGATGTCGGTCGATGTGTGGATGCCGATGTGTCGAGGACGTGGATGTCGATTGATATATATATATATATATGCTGTATTTGCTGCTGTTGAAATTTGTTTGAAATTGATATTTGAAAACTTTTTTTTTTGCTGAATATGCTTATTCGCGAGGGCTAAAGGGCCCTCGTAAAAAACTATAGGAGACACGTATTCGCTAGGGCCACATAGCCCTCGTGATTAGCAGTGGGCTGTAAGGCTATTCGCGAGGGCCATGTGGCCCTCGCGAATAGCAGTGGGAGGGGTGTCTATTCGCGAGGGCTTTGTGGCCCTAGCGAATAGCAGTAGGCAGGTTATTCGCGAGGGCCATGTGGCCCTAGCGAATAGCTTGCAGCTGCCACCTGCGCGCGCCAGGGATCGCGGGCCCCACGTTCTGTTCGCGAGGGCTATATGGCCCTCGTGATAAAGCTGGCAGGTCAGTCAATCGCGAGGGCGTAAAAAAACCCTCGCGATTAACTATTCGCGGAGGCCATGCCCTCGTGTTCTGTTGTTATTTGCGGGGGAGCGGACGCGAGCGCTTATTCACGAGGGCCGGCCCTCGTAAATAGTAAATCACGAGGGCTTCCGCCTTTATCGCGAGGGTTTTCAGCCCTCGGTATTGACGGAGATTCCTGTAGTGAAGAAGCCGAACCTTATAAATCTTGTGGTAAAAAACTCGCGTACTCGCGTCGGCGTCCGCGTACTCTCGTTGGCGTACGCTGAATCTTGTGTCACCGGTCCTAAATCTTGTGTCCGCGTACTCGCGTCGGCGACTCGGCGTCGCCGCATCGGGGATCGAGGGCTCGGGGCGGCGCTGCCGCGCTACGTTCTGACTTATAATCTGCGGAGGAGTGGAGGAGGATGGTTCGTCGGTTCGTATACTTGCACAGGGCCGTATACTTGCACAGGCCACAGGGCCGTACGTGTACAGTATATACTTGCACCGTCCTCGGTTCGTATGCTTCATTGCTTTGCATACGCAGCATACCTAGCCCAGCTGACTACCTGAGTTGGGGCCCATCATCGAGACAAACCTCCTATATATCCACGGGCAAGCAGCAAGCTGGTTACTTGACTTCTCCATCCACACCCAAGGTGTTCGGTGATTTGCCACCAAGAGGCTACCATCTCGGTTCTTGTTCCTTCAACATGGTTTTGGGGTAAAAGAGCATTACTAATCGCTGAGCAAAGAGTTGACTCCCATTCAACCCTCCCTTCTGGTCGCCGTAGCGTGGTTCCACAAAGGCCATTTGGGCAAGCTAGAGACTACAGGCTAGGTTGAAGTTGTTTGTTCAAATCTTTTTATAGCAAGTATGATGCTGAATGTTAGCTTTCCCTAATCCATCTATAAGGCTTGTAATGTAGGATGAATAATAATGTGAAGAAGAAAGAGCATGAATAGGAATTTGAGTCGGCTTTAATGTAAGAGTCGGCTCTACACGATAATTAAGAAATTTTATGTGTGAGCAAACTATTTTAAAAAGTGTGCGGTCATCTCTACCATTGTATGAGTTGTCTCTAGCTGCTACCTATAAATGACATGGTTACGTGACAATAGTTAAAAACAGCAGCTGCTCAGCCATTTTAATGTCCTTAGTTTACTCCTCTTTTCATTGGAGAAAGGTTAAATTTAGATTGATCCATGAATATCTATGTATGAAATACAATACTGGTCTCCTAGAAAGGTGTGTGACTTTTTGTGGGTTTTCCTTGATTTTGTTGTTTATTATTTTGGTGCAAAATAAAGTTTTGAAAGATCATATATATCTCTCAAATCAATTAAGACATTGAGGTAGTTTTGTGATCCATGAAAAGCCCGGTCCCGCGGGACCTGGTCCGAGCCTGGCCCGACCCGGCATGTCGGGCCTCATTTCCCGTCCCAAGTCCGGCCCAAAGCCCGAAAGCCCGGCCCGAAGGCCTGGCCATCCATGGCTTATTTTGCATTTTTGTCGGGCCCGAGCCCGACCCGACGTGCTAGTCGGGTCGGGTCAGGCTGGGCTTTTTTGGGCCAAGCTTCACATGATCAGGTCTAGATGAGATAACTTTTATATGGCAACACTAAGATGAATTAGAGTCATCCATTCTTTCGGTCCAACATATCGCACAAATTGTTTTCAAACTTTTTAAAATACCACAAAGGCAGCTTTTGCACCACGTACGAGCAGTGTATATTCTGGTGAGATCGAACGGTAAGATACGAAACATATTGGTACCTAATTACTACCTCCGATTATAAAAACAAGTTGCCAAAAACAAGTTGCCATTGATTTTTGGATACGCCGGCCCTTCACCATTCGTCTTATTCAAAAATTTAATGCAAACATGCGTAAATATAAATCATACCTAAAGTATCATTAATGATAAAACAAATCACAACAAAATACAGGTTAAAGACTTGTACAAAAGTTAAGAGCGACTTGTTTTTATGATTGGAGGGAGTACTATATTACTGTCATGTGCTATAGCCCGTAAGAAATCACGGTATGTATATATTTTAATCTAGCTCCAAATATAACCTCATTTTATTAGTGTTTAGGCATGCAGAGTGCGCTTTGATTTAGTTACTTAAGAAACGATGGGAGCCAGAAATGTACGGGTTAATCAGAGCAAGCACGTTCCAATCATCATCACGGCTTTTGGGAATTAAAGGCACATGCAGAATCCGAGATTCGCTTCTCTCCCCTGCCCTTTTCTTGCAGCGACGCCGACCGGCCTCGCGGACCGTGTACCGGCCCCGTGCACGGCGAACGGTATATCGGCCGCCCCCACTGGCCACCGTGATGCACATGCAAAGAGGGAGACAAAAAAAGAGGGTGAGGGAGACGAAGGTCCTTTTGGTTAACCGTTGGGTATGGTTACGACTATGTAATGTAATTTTATAATATTTTTTGGTTTTGTAGAGTTTACTCAATGATTTTAAAGATATATATTTTTTAATAAATTTTAAATCTTTTCATACCTCTTTGCGAAAGCTTTTAATTTTTATTTCAACCGAACGAAATTGAACCCGACCACAAACCAAAGAGGGTTGAACTGGTGAAAAACTATCACCCACACTATAAGAGCATCCCTAACATCCCCTTAATCCCACCCCTAAAATACTATTCATACACAGTTTTAGTTGGTGGCATAGAGAGTCTATTGGGAATGCTCTAAAACACCGGATTGTTTTTTTTTTTCCAACCGACGATGGCAGGATAATAACAAGTGTCCTTTTTACCGCGACTCATGGCCATGACACGTGGCTCTTGCTCCTCGAGACCACGAATGTGCTATGCCACGTGAGTGCCGAGAGTTTAGTCAAGTGCTGGTGCAGGCCTACCGTGTGTAGGAATCTTCCCATTCCTACCTTCCCTACACACTTTATACTAGTTCAAAGGATCTGTATTGGATCAGAGCATTTTTTAGGTGCATCTAAATCAAACTTTTTTACTTACATGAAAAAGAGAAAGAGGGAAGAGAGATGGAAACTAACTCTTAGCTAAAAGACAATCTACAGTGGATTATAAGATGAATGCCCAATGCTACATATAAATCCAAATTAATGTCAAAGACAATACTATTTCCTATTTGTAGATTGCATGTCAACTTTTTATAGCTAACACCATTATATGTGCTCTTATTCGTGCTATTTAACCTACTCTATCTCTAAGTTCTGTATGCTTCCTCTCCCCTCACACCTATGGTGTTTTGAAAAAAAACTTCTTCCTTTCCATCTCTTCCATTTATTAGTATCGTCTCTTTCCTCCCTTCTTCCTCCCTCAACCTAACCATAATGGTATCTCTTACCAAAAAAAAAAAAATCATCATCTCAACAAAAATCGTGTTCCCTTTTAGGAAACCCGTTTTTTTGCCACAAACCTCATTCCCGTGACGACAACATTAGGATTTAGTGGTAGGACAGGTTCCGGTGAAGGGTCGGGTAGGTATTTAGAGAGATCAATGATGCTTCTTCTAGAACAATTTAGAATGAGACAGAGTTGCATGCATACTAGTGCATGATAAAAATAGATTAGATGTATAGTTTTTGAGGAAATCCTTGTGAAGGTGTGAAATTGCAAAGTTGTGAACACCTTCCACACGACAGCGCACACCTACCACTTCTCACATCCTCCATTAGACTAGAGGATGTTCTGTGATATCAAAATTACATAACAATTGAAAATGAAGTTTGATCGCGTTGACCAGTGACTTCAAAATCCAAAACCAACGATTGAATATAGATTTGAGAATATTTATTTTATGATTTCGAGATTGTTGAGAAATGACGTTAAAATGTTAAAACATTATAAAGACAATCAAGTAACAAAAATATGCATAGAACGTTCCCAAAAAAAAAAGTTTTGAAGCCTCAAAACCGATAACCAAAGCTAGATTTGAGAATATTTACTACGGGAATTTAATGTTTTGAATAAAAAGATTTAAAAGTCAAGTATTTATAAATGACATATAATAAAATAATTCAAGGAAAATAGGTGTGCAGACGTTTATTCCTTGCGCCGCGGACCTCCTTCCCCACAAGCCCGCACGTCCTTCGCCGTCAGACGGGAGAGAAGAGCAAATAGGGTTGGAGCTACGGAGTTGAAGGTGGAGGCCGCTGTCAAGCAGAGAAGGGCATTAGGGTCGGAGCTTTGAAGAGGATCAAGGTGAATGGCTATGGTCTTTCGGACGTGTTTGGATGAGAGCCGGCATGCGCCGCGCCATTTCAGGGCTCGCTGTGGCCTAAGGCAAAATCAGCGCCCTCGCTATTGTGCCCCGCGCGTTGGCTATAGCTCGGCGTGCCCTCGCCCGTGCCTCTGCTCGGCAGCCAACCAAACGGCGGCCAAAATTCCATGGCACGCCGTGGAATGGAAAGGCGCGTGCGGGTTGCAATCCAAACACGCCCTTCATCTTTTTTCTGTGCCGTCTAGATCCTTTGGAACAGAGCACCGTGCGGCAGTAGCTCCCAAAAGCTTCGCGCTACATGCTCCAAGCCAACGCGCTTTGATGCGCCCGGTTGCACCTGACACCGCATCACTAGCGCGCAGTTGCTGCGGCACAGCACAAGCAGTGGGACGTGAAGGCAGCAGGGCGTGTCCAAACTCCACAAGAGATCAATGCATGATTTCGTGTCTGGTACAGCCGGTAAACAGAATCACACTAGTCAAATCTGACATTAGATTATGGCAAAGGTCAATTTCTGATCAATCCTACGTCGCCGATGATTCTTTCTTTACATATTAGAATTAGAACAGGATATTGCAAGTGGCAAAAGGTTAGTGCCAGCCATTCGCGCTCAAATCCTCTCGAGGCAGTTGCTCTGCCCTGCAGCCGCAGCTCTTCTGGCTTGGCGACTCCAGCGACTTCATCTTGGACTCTTGGAGCTTGAATACAGCCGTCAGCACACGGTTCGCCCATAGCAGATCGAGGCAATGTATAGATCCTTCGACCATTTCTCCTAAAATTTATAGCTCCCAAGGTTAGGTTGATGAGCGTGACGAAGAAGGTGCAAAAGGAACTCCCTACACGCATGAATCATCTGATTTTGGTACATCATTGTGTGTTAGGCAAAGCTGCAAATGTACCTTTACGTGGTTGCTGGGAAAGGCAGAAGTTCGAAGAGTTTCTTGTGTCTCGTCCATTGGCTTCCTCTTTGGTATGCTTAAGATAAAAGCAGCTTGATCAGGTGTGGCAGCGGTTGACGTTATTCTGTAGCCAGTTTCCCACCGCCGATGGATTCCCTCACTCGGATACAAAAAATCCAACTCTACGACCTGCAGATTGCAAGACAAATTCAGTTTCTCGCTAGCCACACCACATTACCTTGGGCATAGAGAGAGTTCCTAATTGCCATTGAAACTTATCCGATTCCAATATCTGCCATCAAGTTTTTCGAACTTCATTATGTACATCGCCTCTCAAACTTGTAATTAGTATAACCTCTCAAACTTCTTCCCCTCAATGCCAACCGCGGTTCGCTCCAATAGATTCAACCGTTATAAAGCCGCATTAAAGCCCAAAATATCCCTTTCATAATTTCTAGATTTAAAAGTTTGAAACATTGTACCTCCTACATTTTAACTCCAAATTGAGTGAATCAGATTTCTGGATTTATGCAAAATCATGTTTTACTTGTTCACATTTCATAGTTTTCTAGTTTTTTATCTCGTTCTCATGAGATATGGTAGGTACCATAATTTTAAAATAAACTCTAGATCCTAATTTTTTAAACAAATTTGAGTACACATGATTTTCTGATCTATAGAAATATTTATCGCAATTTTATGAATTTTCTACTATTTTCAATGATTTTTTCTATTTTGTAACGTATTTAAAAGGCTGGGAGCGTAATCGTCTTTATGCAACTCCGTCATGGCTTCGCCAATTAACAATGGCATCGAGGAGTAATGGCAAATAATAAAATTTGAACATTTTGATGGTGGATCGTGGAATCACCGAAGTATTGGTGGCAAATAAGGCTATGCAAAAAAAACACACAAAAAAGTAATGAGGTGCAAATATTTCTAACCTGATTAGAATAGCCGGCATTCCTTGACATGACTACTCCCCAACGATTTCGAGAAGTAGCCATGGATGTTACATGAAAACCTTCTTTCCACTTTTTATTAATCCACTTATAAGGAAATGTATCACTAACTTTGTATGACTGCTGTGTGTAAGGAGTTCCTGAAATGATAGCACAGGTTATATATTAGAAGGATATCTGGTGGAGAGAAAGGCACTAAAAGGTCACAAGAAATCCTGGGTTTGTAGAAAGTTCATAAGGAGTCGACAATTTATGAAGTTAACATAATGCCAAAAATTACACAAACATTCAAAAAAAGAAAATTGCTAAGTTGTAACACCATCCATCCATATCCATTGCTGTTTTATCAGAACTATGGCCAATCGAAAATTAATATTAGATATTCCCGAGACATTGTGTTTTGTCTGCCTTAAACAATGTTGTGGCAACCTCTATACACCAATTCTGACAAGCACGGGCTGATGAGAACATATTGAAATGCATGCGTGCAGTCCATGCCATGCTTACACTGTCCATCCGACTTGCAGTATTACCAATTTAAAGTTAACAGAATAGTAAAAAGGGAGAAGATTGTAAGGTGAAATCTATGCCACTGACCTACCCTGGTGGATGTTCCCCATGGAACAACCGCGTCCCTGGCCTCAGATCTGAACGAGAGAAAGTGGAGGGCGACGCCGTGGAGGGCGCCGCCGGAAGGCGACGTCGGCCTATGGTAACAGCTGTACGGTGCCACTAGCCAGTTATCAATGGCAGCTAAATTATGAAGTTAACATAATGCCAAAAATTACACAAATATTCAAAACAGAAAATTGGTAAGTTGTAACACCATCCATCCATATCCATTGCTGTTTTATCAGAACTATGGCCAATCGAAAATTAATATTAGATATTCCCGAGACATTGTGTTTTGTCTGCCTTAAATAATGTTGTGGCAACCTCTATGCACCAATTCTGACAAGCACGGGCTGATGAGAACATATGGAAATGCATGCATGCTGTCCATGCCATGCTTACACTGTCCATCCGACTTGCAGTATTACCAATTTAAAGTTAACAGAATAGTAAAAAGGGAGAAGATCGTAAGGTGAAATCTATGCCACTGACCTACCCTGGTATGGATGTTCCCGATGGAACAACCGCGTCCCTGTCCTCAGATCTGAACGAGAGAAAGTGGAGGGCGTCGCCGGAAGGCGACGTCGCCCTATGGTAACGGCTGTACGGTGCCGCTGGCCAGTTATCGATGGCAGCGCCTAAGTCTTGGTTTTGGTGGCAACTAAATGTGCCCCTTTCTTCCTTCATTCTGTCCTTTTATTTCCCCGCACAGCAGTGCAGCACACGCACAGTCCTGCCTAGCCGGCAGCACACATGTACTCCCTAACAGATTTGCTAAAGTAAAGGAGACTCAACCACCTAAAACTTAAATAAACCAACTGAGACTTATCTAGTCTCCTCCCTAACCACCATGCACAGTGGCCGGCTGCTGGACTTCGGGCGCAGCCAAAGCTGGGTCCAGCGGCGCGCGGCAACGCTAGCGATAATAGGCCCGATCTGCGGGCCTAACATACACTTATAACTTTCAAAAATATCAGTTGAATCCATACTATACCTACAACTTTCAAGTTTCAGTTGAATCCATGTAGTAGACTACAACCAAATACATCGCACATCATGGTTATGCAAGCAACACCAATAATGTCCTGAAAAATCTGAAAATTCTAGCATCTCTACAGGACAGAATACCTAAAAAATGTTACAGTTAATGCCTTCATGGTAATCACACTTAAACTTGCATGCATGGCACAAAACTTTGGTGCACAAAAGATTCTGTTTAACAATTGTTTCAAATTAACTGCACAATTTCCGAGCTCAAATTTTCATGGATTTGGTTTCAACAAATGACAACAAGCTAGTAAGAGCCGCTGTTGGTAGAGAAAGAGTAATTTGCAAACCTTTGGACATTACAACCAAGGAACTTCCATTGGTTGCTCCAGCTATTGCTGTTATGTAGTAATTCTTCTCCCACTGTTCCATAATCCAATCCTACACACATGATACAAAAAAAGTGGAGTCAGTATTCTGGATTCATTAAAATAAGCGAACAAGTGCGAGGGAGTGAGGAAGATCATAGTGCACCTTGTGCAAGAACACGTGGGAAAGCTCGTAAACTTGTGAACTAAAGCTAGTCCCCGCATCCATGATGAGAGCCCAAAAATTTTCTGAAGAAGCCACACAACTAATGTACAAGCCATCTTCCTTACCTTTTTCTATATGCTGATGCAGTCTTGAATCAGCTACATTGTAGTGATATCTAAGTAGAAAGAAGCAATGTCTTTTGCAGTCATACACAGAGTATAAAGTAATAAATATCATATTTAATTTAGGAAAGAGGAAAAAAACATATCAGTAGCTGAGTAACTAGGTGGACTTCAAATAATCAAGCCCAAGAACAGGCAAGCAAGTGTATCGAGAGAACATGGATTTATGCAAGCTTAAATTGTAAAGGCACAAACCTAACCCTTTCATCACTAAAATTAGCGTGATTTCATGGGGGAGGGGGAACATACTTGTAGAGAGCAATTTTGGTCGATATAAGTTCAAAAATCGGAATATAACTTAAGTCAATATTTATAACACTGTAGCGATAAGAACAAACCAGGAGACGAATTCATCCGGTGGCCCCTGGGCAGTAATGCATGCTCAGTTGGCACTTCAAGCACTAAAACAGACCATTTATAAAGGGCACAGGGATCTCAATTAATAGAACAAAGTAACAAACAATGTTTCGACAAACAAACATAAAAAGAATGTGCTTTGCACCATTTGCATTTATATTATTTTAAAGGCAAATACCTCTGCTTCATGGCCCGCCTAGCATTATAAACTGAAATCCATTGAGCTGCTGGGTTCCCCAACCTAACTTTCTTCTTGGGCTGTTCATCTTCTTCAAGATTTACAGGCATTCTTCCACGTTTCTGCCCGACCTATAGTTAGCACAACAGATGATTGACAAAATTTGATGCATGCAAATTAAACTACAAAGTACAGATACAGGTTGTGGATACGGCGGTACAGAGTCTCCAGACCTTTAGAGCTCCATCAATTCTGATGGGCCTTGAAGCAGGTCCTTCAATCAAACCATCAAAGAGAGAGATAAGTTTAGGGTAATTCGGCTCTTCATCAAATTTCATATTGGTGACCATCTCAAGGAAATGTCTGAATGGAGCAGGACAAAAGCAACATAGCATCTCTGGAGAAGTAGCCATTTTCTTCTTACAAACAAGAAAGCTCTTATTATCTCCCTGCATTATTAACCCATTAACAGTTTAACACTAAAATAGGTCTAGTAGCAAATAGAATTTTTTTTGTAAAAATAAGTTGAAAAATTTAAAATAAACCTGATATCCTTGCCAAGGTAGTCTTCCTCTTATTAAAAAAACAAGGGTGTATGCTAGTGACTCCAAATCATCCCTCCTACTACCTGTACGACCTAAATGGGCATGGACACTAGCATATCTAATTGTTCCCCTGTAGAATGTAAAAGGGAAATTGATAGAATGAAAGGTCCCATAATTCTGTACAAAAAAGAAGCTAGTATAGTAGTAGCATGAACACAGAATCTAACCAACCTAAAGATGTCTGGCCTCTGATCATATTCAACATGCTCACCAGATGATGCTTCTTTCCACTTGGATGCTGCATAATTTCAACATTAGCAGAACCACATAAAAAAAAATGTCAGTGGGCACAAACTGCATCAACATCCTATTAAATGGCCAAAGGCCAAAGCCTACGAGCGGAGGCTATGGTCTGTTGAGAACATTTTTGAGAAAAACGCTGAGAAAATGAGATTAAAATATCTTCATGTGCAGGTGAAATTATCTTGAATAATAGCATACCTAAACCAAGGTCTATTAGGAAAAGCTTCTTCTCGTCAATTGATCCAGGCTGACCAAGCAAAAAGTTCTCTGGTTTCACATCACCATGTACAAAGCTGATGATGATAACGATACAAGAAGTGTTAAACATAAATACATAAAATAATCGGGAAATCTGTGCAGCTTAGGATAACGGTCACTTGACAATTGGGCTTAGATTACCCCTTGGAATGAAGCTTTTCAAGAATTGATATGGCCTCAACGGCAATGCAAGCAACCATATGAGATGACATCCTGTGGAGATGTTGATACTTTAATAGGGAGTACAAAAATCGGATGAACAAGAAACATATTGATGAGATACTTACGTCTGTCCCACTGAATTCCAAACGTCCCACAGGCTAGGACCAAGCATATCCATTACCTAAAATTTTGGTGTGCTTGTTGAATAAAAATATTTTATTGAGTTCAAGGGCATTTTGGAATATATAATTAAAGACAAACTCACAAGAATGTAGTAGTCTCCCTGGCGACCCTTGTAGTGGACTGATGGTATGCCATAGCAACCATTGAGAGTACTGGTCACAAAAGGCTAAGAGGTCATACGCTACAAAGAATAAGATAAAAGCAAAAAAGGATGATTGTATGAATGCTTACTGATAAACCTGCCATTCATAAGGGGGGCCATAGTTACATCCTTTGCTGCTCCGATGCTCAAATTTTAGTGCAACCTACAGGGTATTAAAACAGTAAAGATTTGAGTAAATGCACAAACAGAAACTTCAGTGTCCAACTGTGGAAGGTAAAAAGAAAAACCTCGCACGCATCTGGACCCGTACGAGAAGATCCACCGGGTACTCTTCTGCCAACATAGACCTGACCAAATCCACCTTTACCTAATTTCCTATCAGTTATATATTCTGGGGAATTACCCACTTGAACCTGGATATTTTTAGTAAATATTTAGAGTGTTAGAAGCTTACTTCAATGCATATTAGCAGCAAAACTCAATAATGTAATATTGATAGGTCAGTAATAATATCACGATGAAGGAGACAAAGCAAGCATAACTACAGAGAATGATAGACCTATTCTATTTTGGTGGTGAAACTTTATGCCAAAAAGAAGAGATCGAAATATTATCCATTATTCCTAAAAATGTACCATTCCCTGAACCTGCCTAGAAAGTCTCATCATTTTTGGGAATCAGGAAATGTGATTCGCTCTGCCATACATAGCAATGTCCAGGTCACTGCTTTCCCAAAAAGAGAGTAGGGAAAAGGAATAGGAATTGCAGTTGAGATCAGCATTTTGGAAGGCGCTAGGTGCTAGTTGGCACCGCCTAGCACCAAAGCCCTCCTAACACAACCTAGGTGCTGACTAGGCAGGCCAACGCAAGTGCCCGGTTCCTCACGCCTAGGCAGGCCAAGGCAAGCGCCTGGCACCTCGCGCCTAGGCACCAGCGTGCCACCTAGGATCGATTTTTTAAAACACTGGCTGGGATAGCGAACCTCTCTGATTTTACATGTTGACGAGGAGCAAGGTTTTATTTAGTAATCCCTCAAGTACACAGAACAAAATAGGTCAAGGAATAAACAACATATTAATTCTATTTCTTTCAGATCCTTATGGTATGTACTTTACTGCCACATTGCAATGTTTGCTTCTTGATAAAAAAACTACAATCCAGCCACTAAATCTTAGCTTCACAGACAAATATAAACACGATCCCTCATGCAGAACAAAACCAAACTATTTATTTCATCTTCACCATTCAGATGAAATGTCATTTGTTATCAGTTATTGCATCATATAATAGCTTCTAGCATCGATTTAGCTCATTTCTTTAGGTGAAATGGACGTGTCTTATGTGTAGTAATATACAGTGACCAGCAACTATTCCTAGTGTTATATTCTACATTAAACTAAACAAATACAGGAAAAAGAAATGCACAGTAACAAGCATTAAATGGTAGACCATGACTCCATGTAAAGAAATGGATAGGAAAAACTTGAGAAAGTCATACCCTCTCAGGCACTGGCGTTGTTGTGGGTTCATCTTCAGCCGCTGCAAATTTATCAGCACTTTCGCCATCCATTCTTAAATTGGCAATCCTGCTAACTGCTTTGCACTTGTACAAGCCAAGGTCCTCCTGGGCTCTACAAGCAACTGTCTCTTTAGCGATGGCTTCAATAAGGTCATTGCAAGGCTAATCAGTCTGCAAATCAATAGTTCTGAACCCCATTCCCCTAGGCTGCGAGGCTGGCCTCCCTCTTCCCTCAGCAGCTGCCTTATTGTTGCCTCTGCCAGCCGCACCACCACCGCACCTTCCAGCCCTCCCCCGCGGAGCTGGCAACACTGAATTCAGTGTACCTGAGACAAGCTCTTCGAACACCACTTCGAAGCTCTGGCATTATCACCCCATGTAACTCGGTCTGGTGTTATGCCCCTCAGAGCTCCTTCCAATCTTCGCATGCAAAAGCACCCAACAAAAACGATAAGCCACTGATCAAGGAAAAACTACACCAGCCACTAGGTCACCATATACATCAAAATTTCAGCTCAGAAAAGCTTGTTCCTTCACCATGTCGTAGCAATCAAACATGAAACATGCGCAGCTCAGGAAGACAAAAGGAATCAAGCTGGGGCCTTCATCGCCGTCGCGAGCCTGCTTAGATACCCTGCTGTTTCCCAGCACCGCAGTCCTTTTAAGTGGAATCGAATGCCGCCGTCGGCACAAAAAGGAAGCGGGGCATCTCCATCACCCGATGCTTCCCAGGGAGATCTCCACCCAGAAAAAAAAAATATCCCTCCTTTAGCTCCAGATTACCGCCGATAGGGCGCCAAATCGCCTCCAAGCTAATCGCAACCCTCCACGGAACCCCAATCCCGCGCAAACCACGCTTTCCCTCCTAAACCGGCAGTACTGCAGTAGCAAGTAAGACGCCGCGAGACGAGCATCTATCCTCGAGACCGGAGCACTGCTGCAGGGAGCGAATCGGGCCGGAAGAACCCCATCGGATCGAGCCCTCGCGCGGGAGGAATCCCGCCGCGCAATCCGATCGTGCGGGAACCGGGCCGGGAGCGATGGAGCCGCGGCGGCGGCGGCGCGTGTATCGATAAAAAAGATAAGAAACGCGAAGGAACGAAGCGGTGAGGCGGCGGCGAGGGGGAGGCAGGCTTACAACGCGGCGCGGCAACAGGGCCGGACGGGGAGCGTCGCGGCGGAGCCTCGGGAGCCGCGGCGGCGCGGGCGTGGGGAGGGAGGCCGGAGGCGGCCGGGGCCAGGAACTGCGGCGCGCTCTCGTCCCGAGCTTGTCGGGGTGGGTCGCGTCGCGTCGCGTGGGAAGGGAAGCGTGGGAGTGGTACAGCAGCAGCTCATGCAGGTGCAGGTGGCAGCAGCCCAGGGTGGGCCCCACGTGGCAGGCTCAGATTAATGGCGAGAGCCGTATCGATTGGAGCAGTAGATCGCATTCGTGCCCAGCTCCCGCCTCCCGGCCCATCGCCGCTGTCGAGCAGGTGAACGCGCGCCGGCGCCGCCATGATGTTCTTGACGGGGACGGCCTCCCCCGCGGGCCGCGGCGCCGTCGAAATTAACATCATCCGATGAGCTCCTTCTGGCCAGATTGGTTTCATCACCGTCCCCGGTGAAGCTTGGACGTAAAATTACAGGGAGCCAACGCCACCGTCGGCCGTCGCCACGTTACCTAAGTTTGGAAGAGTCAGGTAGATATACTTTTAATAAAAATCTAACTAAACAGTGGCAACTAATGAAACATCGTTGAGAAAAAAAAATTGGAGGGGTGGTGCTCACCTTGGCCCCCACGAAACTTTGTCCCTTGATCACACATCTTCTTATCTCGGTATATCTCCAATAGACTTCTCTAAAGCGTTCCCTATCCCAAAATAGGGGACGGATTCTTCCCATATGTGCTTTAACAGCATTACTTATTTTGTTCTTTAAAATATATAATTTCTCTCCATTCCCTTATATGTATGGATTCTCTCTCATTTCCCTTCTACAATTCTCCACATGGGAAACGTTGTTGAAGATGGGAGAATATAGAGAGAGAATCTTTTGAAAGAAATCTTGTATATGAGACTATAGGAAACCAAATTTAGGGATTACTGTTGGAGATAGCCTCATTCTCGTTGTCTTGCATATTCATTCATCTCCAGTATATGGAGGGGGTCACTATCTTATTAACGTGCTGCTATCACTCCAGCGCTCTCCCAATTCCCATCCTCATCATTGCTAAAAACAGGTAAAAATTAGTTCAACATGTATAGTCAAGAGGTTTATCAAGAATCTTTTTCATGTGCAAATGTTAATTGCCATCCTCCCCATAGGATCATTTATATAGAGCAATCTTTTTAAAAGAAATGGGGCAGTATATAAAAGACAAGGGGTTGGTGCATGAAGTTTTACACGGCCTTAACATTCGTTGAGGCAAATGGTAGTTAGATCTGCACATGTGTGGGAGAGGAGAGACGAGGGGGGATTGAAAATTAGCCTCATATGGAGGATGTGAATCCCTTCACATACAAGATATTACAATGATGAATCTTCAAGAGTTGTGTTGCAAACTGACCCAACCTAGTTTCACAGTAGCATGTTGCTCACTGTTAAAGAAAACTAGGAAGCATCCCAACATCGAAACATGCTTCAAACAATACCCCCATGGGGTTTAAAGACAATGGGAGACCTCAAAGCCCTATGTTGCAGTGTGGTGGTGGTTGGTGATGACATATGACATAGAAGCTTTCTGTTGTGCCTTGAAGGAGGAAAGCAAATATGATGTCGACCCTTCAAAGGAAGCCAACAAAATGTCCACTTTGTTGGCGCCGCTAGATGGAGCGGCCCACCAATAAAGGTGAACCAAAAACTCATGCTTGGCTCGAGTCAGACTCCAACCTAGGCACGTGTTCAATCTCAACTCACTTAGCTCTGGAGCCAAGCTTTTGGTCCATCTTTATTGGTAGATTTCTTTTTTCCTCTCTTAAGCTAGGCGTGAGCCCTTGTCGAGCCCGGATATACAACATTACACCAGCTATTCGAGCTCAAGATCAAGCCTAGTGAAGCCCTTGTAACCCTTTGCCCTCCTAGCATTTCCCTTTTATTCAAGCTCAACCAAACCGAGCTCCAGCTAATCGAGCTTCCATTGAGTCCGATCTTCGGAGAGCAATATCCCTTACTCGAAAACATGCTCATCAGTCCGATACCCTTCGCAAAAGATCAAAAGAAATATTGACTAGAACCCTTATCTCTGTGACAACGACGTTTTGCTTGTCTCCCTTATTTGTTTCATCGATCTAATACCCATCATCAGAGATCAAATGGAGTATACCACTTCACCTACGACAAAATAGGTATGATGCCAATGCCCTTCGATCCCAGCAGGAGATGCACGCCAAACTCAAACCTTATTTGCTTCAGCTTAAATGAAATGAAATGAAATATAAAAATTTGTTATTTTTGTATAAGCCAAACAATGTAACACTTTGTAGTTATTTCGGTGTGGTTTTAAATATTTTTTAAAAAGTTTGTAAAATATTTTTTCCTTATTTTTTTGAACTCTTTAAGATGCCTTTTGAGTGGTCATAATTTTTTATACTACATCCGGTCACAAAAAGAAGTCATCGTTGACTTTTGAACACTCATTTGACCATTCGTCTTATTCAAAAATTTAGTTCAAATATGTAAACATATAAATTATACTTAAAATACATTTAATAATAAAATCAAATCATGACAAAATAAATAATATTTAATTATTTATATAACTTTTTTTAATATGAAAAAATGTCGATTTGGTCCCTCGACTATACCCGTCGGATCACTTTGGTCCCTCACCAACAATTACCAGACTTGTCAGGTCCTTGAACTCTCAAAACCGGACTTGTTAGGTCCTTTGACCGGTCAAAACGGTGGTTTTAGACGGAGTGGCAGCTTACGTGGCAGATCTGGCATACTTTTGCTGATGTAGCAGCCATGTGGTAACGATGTGGCAGTCCTAAATGGCGTCTACGCAGAAGAAATCTGCCACATCAGCGTCAGTCAAAACATTAAAACCACCGTTTTGACCGGTTAAAGGACTAGCCAAGTCCGGTTTTGAGAGTTCAAGAGCCTAACAAGTCCGGTATTGTGTTCAGAGATCAAAGTGGTCCGACAGGTATAGTTAGAGGACCAAATCGGCATTTTTTTCCTTTTGAATAAGACGAATGGTCAAAGACCTGTACAAAAGTTAACGACGACTTCTTTTTGTGACCGAAGGGAATATTAAAGTTTTCAGCAACTTTTAACTCAAACAAACGATACCAGACAGAATTATACTTTGGTTGGTCTGTGATCACACACGTCTTATCAAACGAAGACGTGTCCTCACAATTTGACCGCCAATGGATTGCAGCCGTGGCTTGGTTCGTCTTGCCAACCGTGGACGCGCCCTTGAAATTTGCAGGCGAAGGCGAGGGCGCTAGGCCTTCTGCAGTTCTGCCGGCGCACCAATGCGAATTTTCATTTTTTTTTCATTTAAATCTTTAATTATTTTTATATATTTCATACAATGTCCAGGTTACACGAAATAAATTCTATAATTCATGTAAAAACTTAAACAACCTATTTATTTATTTATTTATTTTTCATTGGTCATTTTTATCGAAATAGGAATAAAATATCTCAAATTTTTGCCTTTTGAAAAGTCATGAAGTGGCCATCACCTTTCATTGACTAGGCCAACCAAACACACACCCCACAAGCCCAAAACCCCGAGGCGTTGTCTCACAAAACAGGCCCAAGGCTGAGGCCCACAGGATCATTAATAACTTTCAAAGAGAGAGAAAAAAATCCAAACGGAACGGAACAAGACCAGTAGCGAGCACGCATTTACACTCATCCACTCGTTTCCCTCGCTCTCCCTTTTTATTTTTCTTTTTCCCACGTTGCACTCGCGCCGCCTCCTCCCCTTCGCTCCCAGTTAATTATTACCAGCCTCCTCCCCTCGTTAGGGTTCCTCTGGGTTTTTGCCTCCGCGCCGCCACCCCTGCGCTCCCGCCGGATCGTCTCCATGGCCGCCGTAGCGCCCGCCGCCGACCGTATCCTTACCGCCTTACCGGCGCTCACCTCCGCTCTCTTCCCCGTCTGGTTTGCGTGCCGCGGAGAGAATATTTCGTGCACCGAGTTTTTTTTTTCTCTCTCGTGGGGATTTGGCCGGGGTTTGGATCTCCCGTTGCTTAGCTCGTTGTCTTCGCTCTAGGTGGTTCGTTGGTGTTTTGCGGGATCGGAAATGGGTTTGCTCGTGAGAATTATGGGGTTTCGGCGGGTGTTTCCGTGTTTGCTGGATTGGTTGGACGAGGTTTTACATTTACAGTTAGAGCGTGCGGTGCTATGTTTTGTGTTGTGATTTGGTTGTTTTATCGTTACTGATTAGATCAGACACTGAGAATTTGATGCCTAGTGTGTGATCTCATGATGTGTGTTTTGGGTGTCTAGATTAGTTTGCCTTAACCGGCTTGATGCAGAAGCTACAGATTTGCTGCAAAATCTGTCGCTAGGTCCTAAGAACGATGGTGAGGCCAAAGAGGCGAAGGAGAAGGTATGTATGGACCTCCGTTGTTTTACAATTTTGTCCGATCACCGTGTGATGTTCCAGTATCAATTTCGATGACCGAATTTGTTACAGGTCTCATCAGCTGTGAATGGCGTGGTGGCATCTACGAAGCCTCTTCTGGCATCAGCGGAGCAGTGGTCCTCGACAACTCCGCAGGATTACAAGGATGTCGGCATGTATTATGGTGCCTACCCTTATTATTGTGGAGGAGGTGAAGCACTAAGGCACAATTCAGTCTATTATGATCTGTTTGTAGTGAATTACTGATTGCATTGCAATAAAGGTCATGTTTTTTTGAGCTGATCTGAACGTCTGGATAGCTCAACGGCTGAAATGGCTGAATTTCGAGAGCTTCCTGAGGTAGTCTCGAGATTCAGATTCATTTCGTTTGGCCTGCTTTTTAAAGTGTTAGGACCCACCTTCAAAACAGTGAAAAAAGGACTAAAAAAACTTAAAACATTTGTTTTTTCAAAACGTAGATACGTCGTTAAGCTGCTAGGCTGTCTGAAAAGAACAGGGCCAAAATGTTCACTTGTTACTAAATATATAGCATTTTCTTGGAACATTAACTCATAATTTTCAAGCTTTACAGGTTTTGGAGACTATTCGGTTTATTTGAGCCATGATGGAGCAGAGGCACTTACCCCTGTGAGTATTACGTCCACGACCTCAGAATACTCGCAGGCACATGGGACTACTTGGTTCAGTACAGTGGCTAATTATTTTAAGTTATCCAGCACATGTATTTGGATGAATCGATTTACTCTATTGTTATTTTCAGGGTGCTTACGGGGACATGTACTGCTATCCTCAATATGGTGTTACTGCGCCTGGGCATGATGGCCAAATTTATGGATCTCAGCATTACCAGTACCCATCCACCTACAACCAGTCGCAGACTACTGCAAGTAAGCCAGAATATAAGCGTAAAACTGGCAGATCAGGTCCTTCACCACAAGAGGAGGTTTCTACCGCAACAGCTGATGATCAGCTGCCTGGTTTGGTGGATATTTCTAAGGCCAGTTCAAATGGCACTGATGGTGTAAATGGTGAGAAGAAAACGACGTTGCCTCTGAAATCAAATGGGCATTCAGTGAGTTACCAGAATCAAGGTAACAAAGCAACTTATCCATGGTCTGGTGGCTGTACTTTCTCGGAAAAACAGCAGAGACACTCTGGTGGCAATCCTGCATCAGTTGCATCTAATCCTAAAAGCAAGGTACAGTCAAAGGAACATAATCTGTAATATATTTCTCATTTGTCATTGAGCCTATGCCTGTATCTGAAAAACCTGTTTGTGATGTTCTCCGATCATTGCTCAAACAAGTATGTACTAGAATTCTCGGTAATTACGAGGGTTGTTTATTTGTTGGTTCTACTTGCATGATTTTTTGTGGCTTGTCAAAGAACTCATTTTTTTTTTATTGATTTTGGTTCGTTTGATATGTCTTTTTTCTTTTGTTTTGTATCCTTTGGGTTATTGAGGGTACATAACATGCTGTTAAGGTCCAAAGGTAACTCATGCTATGATGAACTCTGCTGGTTTCGGGCTTTCGGTGAAATCCACATATTCTGCATATCAACAACTTCATATATTTAATATATTCAGTATCTCAGCATAGACACTTCCCTTGCAGGGTTTTCTTGGGCAGAATCCACCAATGGGGCCAGCGTTGCCTGGATACTTGAGTTCGATATACTCTAGTGGTGGAATGTACAATGCAAATGCATATGGATCAGGCTTTTGGTATGGATCGCACATCTATGGCCCTGGGATGTATGGTGGGTGGAATGCATTGTCGAATGGCAAGTACAGGCCCAGAGGAAGAACTTATGGGTCCTATGGCTTTGGCAATGAAAGCCTGGATGGCTTCAATGAGTTGAAGCGAGGACCAAGAAGTGGTCTCTTTAAAAACCAACAGGGCTTCGGACAAGCTGCTGTGACCCCTGCCGAAGCACAGGAGCTTCCTTCTAGTGATATTTCTACTCCTATTGCAGTTGTACATGATCAGTACAATCGGGCTGATTTTGTTGAAACTTACTCAGATGCCAAATTCTTCATTATTAAATCGTACAGCGAGGACGATGTTCACAAGAGCATCAAGTACAACGTTTGGGCAAGCACACCCAATGGAAATAAGAAGCTTGATGTTGGTTATCAAGCTGCTAAGGGAAGCATGACAAATTCTCCAGTTTTCTTATTCTTCTCTGTAAGTTCTTAACCACTACGTTCTATTTAGACCATATACTTTCTTGCTGCGAACAATCTTTGTGTTGGATTCTGGTTTTATTGGTCTTTTATTCTTCAGGTCAACACCAGCGGGCAGTTTGTAGGTCTAGCAGAGATGGTTGGCCAGGTTGATTTTAACAAGACAGTGGAATACTGGCAGCAAGACAAGTGGACTGGTTGTTTCCCTGTCAAGTGGCACATTGTGAAGGACATCCCCAACAACTTATTGAAGCACATTATACTTGAGTATAATGAAAACAAACCAGTGACTAACAGCAGAGATACACAGGAGGTAAGAATAGTGGGGATATATTATTTTACCTCATTAATGCCCTCTGTAAAGATTTTGGTGTGATGGTGTCAAACCATGGCAGTGGTGTGTTGTTTATACCTGCATTAGGAAAGTTAATATTATTTGGGCAAACTGCTATGCATAAAAATTCGACAATTTGTTTTTAAAAAGGTTTCAAATTGAACTACAGGTTAAGCTTGAACAAGGCCTTCAAATGCTTAAGATTTTTAAGGAACATGTCTGCAAGACCTCCATCTTGGATGACTTTGGCTTTTATGATAACCGTGAGAAGATAGTTAAAGAGAAGAAATCAAGGTGGCAGCACCCGATGGAGAAGGTAGTTGGCTACCAGCTTGTTTTATGTCATGACTCTGCATTTATATTATTTGCAGTTTACTCTGATTTTTATTGATAAATATATTTTTGCAATGATAGGATAGAAGTACATTTTACTGAGTGCTAGTTGTTCATGATAGTATGTGTCCTAGGATTGCCTTTTAACATGCAAAATGTCCATATTGATCATAAGATCATCACAGTGAGAATTCATCTTAGCATTTTCTAGTAAATGTAGGGATGAACATAATTCTATCTGGGTTTTGGCAGCAACTTTGGTAAACTCAGGACATTCTTTTTCAGTTTAGGGGTCTGAACTCTCAGAATTGGGGTTAATGAGCTTGCTTGACCATGTGTTTTTGTTCCTCCAGATCATGAATAGAAAGCTGCATACTACGAGCAACAATGAAAAAGAGGAAATTGATGGAATGCAAGGACAGAAAAAACTTGGGGTTGTAGGGGAGCAGAATGGTGTGGTGGCAGTAGCTGTATCCTGTGTTGCTCCCAAAGATGTGGACCTGATACCGATGGCAAATGGCTGTTGATTTTCCATACTGAAGTCAGTTATGCTTACAGGGTGCAGAAAGCTGCTGCAGTTAGAAGGCATCCTAGAAGATTGAGCTATCTCGGTTCTTGTAGGTTGCAGAAACGCTGTCTGAGGCAGTTCAGGATGAAATTAGGTTTCTTTTGGTTTTGTTCTTCTATATCTAGTATTTTCAACTGTGGTTGAGTCTCGGTGTTTGGTAGGTACAAGATAGAGCTCTGCTGTTGTTTTTCAGGCGAGATGTTTTGTGTTTTATCTCCTCACAAGGAGTTGTACCTATGGGTTGGGATCGGCAAGGCTTTTTGCAGTGAAGGATAATTGTTTGGGGTTCATATTTTGCTTTCTTCAAATCAAACAAAAAGTGGTCAAATCTGGATTCGGTCATCTCATCTCACCCACTGTTCTACCGAGTCATGATCTCGCTGTTCGCTCAAATGACTGCTGCTGCTGCATACTGATGCGTGTGCTGTGCGCCACCAAAGTGAGCCCAGATGATCCTGCCAGTTTATCCGTCCTTAACTGCGCGGGAAGACGACGTGGTCTCGACCTCCCTTCTGGGTGAGTGACACGAGGACGGGGACGTGATCTTCCCTACCCTACCCTACCAATATGCACAAACTTGATCTGCACGTCCAGCTGAGATGGTGCCTTGGCAAGCCGACCGCAAATGTACAAATCATGTTGCCATTCTCCAAGGTGTTGGATCGATCAGCATCAGCTCCAGCTCCAAAAAATGGTGATACACCCAGGCACCCAGCACAACGGGCAGCGTTGCTCCCCACACGACGAGCCGCCTTGCGTTGGACCGGCGCTGCAGCATCGATGGCACCGCAGGGAGCGTGTCTCCTTGCAAACTAGCCAGAGCCACCGGCTCGGGCACCACGCCACCACATGCCGTCCGTCGCCGCCCGATGACGCGATGCCTATCTATCTACCTACCTACCTACCTATATATTCGCATTCGGTGAGGCGGTGAGCACCAGCTGAAGAAGAACGACACCGATCGACGCCTTCTTCAAGTTGCCATGGCTCCTGGCAAGATCACTCTCGCCTGCGCCTTCGCCGCCGCCGCCGTGGCCGCCTCGCTCCCGGCGACCGCGTCCGCGGCGTCGTACAGGGTCGGGGACGACAGCGGATGGGACACCGGGATCGACTACGCCGCCTGGGCCGAGGGCAAGAGGTTCAACGTCGGCGACACGCTCGGTACGTACGTGCGCACGCACGCACGCGCGGCTACGGCCATTGCAATCGTTGGCACGCGTGCTTGTGGGGTTCATGGCTTCATGGTGTGTTGCACACGTATATGTGCGTACGTGCAGAGTTCGTGTACTCGCTGGGGGAGGAGGAGCACAACGTGATGCTGGTGGACGAGGAGAGCTTCGAGCAGTGCTCCGTGCCGAGCAACGCGCCGACGCTGAGCTCCGGGGACGACACGGTGGCGCTGTCGCAGGCCGGCCGGTGGCTCTTCATCTGCGGCGTCGACGGCCACTGCCAGGCCGGCATGAAGCTCGCCGTCAACGTGCACTGATCTGCACCCACACCCCAACTGCGTATGCCGCGGCGGCATACGCGCGAGCCGGCCTGGAAATGGACAGACGATATACACACATACATTGGGCCTCAAATTTGCTTACCTTTTTAAACCTGTCCTATGAAACAACACTAGTCCTTGGACCAGTACATTAGCGCCACACATCATTTAGCTGAATCATCACATACAATAATAAACGAGTTTTATTACAGCAGATGATAACAACCTTGTTTTGGTACTAATTTACATCCTTCATTCCCAAAGCCGATTATATTACAGCAAAAGATTTTTCTTCTGGCAGAAGCTACGCCATAATTACAGGTGACAATTATCCTACGCTAAGCATTTAATTCCCCAGACTGTAGGAGAGCTTAAATCTGGCCGGGATCATCATAAGCTAGATCACCCTCCTCGTGGCACGCTTAGTCACCATCATCAGGGTCTCCATAATCTAAAAGAGTGAGTGAGTGCGAGGGTAAGTACACAATCAAACCGCATTTGCAAGTTAACACCATCCTTAATGCAGAATAATGATAAAAGCTATATGGTGGAGTTATAGTTAATTTTCTCTGCAGAAAAGTCAGTTTTTACATATATAAAATTCTATACCTAACTATTTTTGAAAGGACATCTCCAAAAATATGTCGAGGAAAGATTATATCAAAAGTTCATATCTCAAGCCATACCGGTACCCTCTACGTATTTATCCCCCGTCCCATCTTCTTTCACCATACCATCATTCCGAGTCGGCAATCCCCGTTGCAGATCTCTATCTTCCCCGAGTCCCGTGAATTGGTGACCCAACCCACCCCGCTAATTGCCGTTCAACGGATGGCATTGGTCCCTATAGTTCACCCCGGTAGACAGGGTTAGATCTCTTCGCAAGAGACGGCAAATTTCACCTTCCCCCTTAGAACTGGTTAAAAGGCTCACGGGCCTAATGGGTCACACAGACACCAATCCTGCACTTTCGCGCGATGGCCACGCGTTGTGGTGTTAGGGACCACTGCAATCACACAGTACAATGGTTGGCGGTTTCCCGCTGTGCTCATTTCACGATGCACCCTACCAAACGAGCCCAAACTCCATCTGGGTTCCACCTTCACATGTATACCTCTTATATAGGTATTTATCACATAGCTCTTAGGTTCACCCTGCCCATCACCCTTCTCTTCCATCATTCACATCCCCATTTCCCGTTTCCACATACCCCAAACCGTAAACCACACATCAACACTTTAACTCATGCAACACAAAGCCCATCATGATCAAGGTGTGTAATATCAATATGTCCACCGGTGAGTTTTGGCTCACCAGTGCGGGATTAGATACCCGATTAAATCATTAAGACCTAGGCAAGGCTAAGCAGATTTTACCCAAGACAAAGAAGTCTAAATGTTTTATTTAGTATGTGGATAGCCAAATAATCATGATATCAAGGAATCATGCATGGTAAATACATATTTATCATGGACAGGGCATGATCTTATCATGATTGACAAACAGGCATTTTCAACGCATAGCAAACATGCACTTTATATATTTTCAAAACAAGATATCTTGGAAAAACTGGGTAAAAGTATGAGCTAAAGTGTTAACTCGCCTTGAGGATCAGATGAGTGCACTTGTCTGGCTTTGGGATAATCCTCTTATGGAACCGGGTCTTCTATAAGAGCAGAGATCTTGAATAAGTAGATATTCTAAACAGTATATGAATGAAATGCAGGGCTGGATATTGATTGTAGGGGAAAGTTCTAAGTTTGAGGTCTGGGATGGCTAAGGGTGAATATTCCAAAATGCTTTTAAGGATTTCCTATTCGAAAAATGTGAAAATGCTTATATTTATGTCTTCTTTAAGATATTAAGAGCCTCTTCTATAATCCAAAACCTAATTTCATACTTTTCCCAGGGTGTGGAGCTCTTCTAATATTTTCTGGAATTTTCTAGGAATTTTTGGAGTTAATCTGCTTTTTTTAATAATTGAAAAGGCGTTTTTGGCATTTATTAAATAGCTAATTTGCAGGAAATTCTATTTGGAACAGTACTAGGCCGAGCCCAGCACTGTGCGAAATGCAACGGGGGCAGCACGACCTAGCCATCAGTGCAGGGCGCTGACCGAGGGCCCATTTATCTGCGCGGCCCAGCTGTGGCATGGCACGCGCGAGGCAGTGACGCCGAAGGCGTAATTCCAAAGGGCGCCACCACTTATCCTACGTACGTGGGATCATGGGCCCATCGGCCAGTGACACAGAGCCGTGCAAGCGAGAAAAGACAGGGACGAGGTGACTGACATGTGGGACCCGTTTGGCAGAGACCCGTGTACAAGCTGCACAGTGACCGATGACGTCATCGTTGTCTACCTCCCGCCAGCGGGCGAACCCAAAGGGAATTTCTCGGCTCGCCGGCGCTAGAGACTAAGATACGGGCTGTAGGCGCTACCAATGGATTCCTCGTGTTCGTGCACATCTAATGGGGGTCTTGGCACGGTCAACAGCAGTCAGACGCGGCGGCGGCGGAGCAGCTCGGTCATGCAAGGTGACGGCGAAATCTTAGGGCTTCGACCAAATTAATGGGTAGGGGAGCACCAGGGAGGCATGAACATGCTTACCGTGGCTTTAGAGAGGACGGAGTGGCATTGGATCAACCTGGCGGCGAGCAACCCCTAAACGGCTCTGAGCAGGGCAACGACGGCGAGGGAGCTCCGACAGTGCTATGACAAAACTAGTTGAGGGGAAAAGACCGTGAGCCAACAGAGATCCTCGGGGTGAAAATAATCGGAAAGCAACGCACTGCGGAAGGAGAAATCGACGGTGGCCGAACCGGCTCGGCCAACTTCGACGAGCAATTCCGGCCGGCACAGTGACTTCGTCAACGTGTGCGTTGGCCGGGGAGCTCAAGGCGATGTTGCGGTTGATAGACGTGTTCAACCCAAATTCATCCAAGAAACATAAGACCTCAAAAATGGCGAATTACCGAGGACATAAGCCGAAGGGCGCAGCTAGCAGCAGGGGCATTTGTGTCTTTTCGCGTGGTAAAACGAGCTGGAATAGAAGAAATGGCATGGAAATTGGCGGGGCGCCGATGGGGGTGGCATTATAAAGAATCCCACGAGCGGGATGGCATTTTTGCGAAGCCCAACGACGATTGTGGCTTCTCACCAATTTTCTCAAGGAGCAACACGGCAACACGGCGACCACCCCGTGCCCTACGGGTACCAAAGAAGAAAGAGGAAGCACCACCATAGTACGCACCGGCGGCGAGGGCGCCGAAACCCCGACGAACAGCGGTGACCCCAGGAGCACGAGAGTGAGAAGGAAAGGGGAAAACTCAGCCAAAACCATCTGCTAAGAGAGAGGAGTAGGACTTCCCCATATAGGCGACGTCGGCGCAACAAACCCCGAGAACGCCGGCCACACGCTCATGCGCACGCAGCCCCACGCTCGTCGGGGAGCTCAAATGGCCGTCGCCGCCGCCGCTAGCTAGGGTTCGGGATGAACCCGACCTAGCTCCAAGCCAGGGGCAGCAGCGCTGCCCCTCCTCTGCCTCTTAACCAGCCAATAGGGCCAGATGGGCCAGGCCCAGTACGGGCAAAAGCCCAACACACATATACACACACGCATGCGGATACATATATACACTAGTTTTGTGCCTATGCAATCGAGTGGAGGAAATCAATGGAGAAAAGAGCATTGCACATATACAATTTAAGTAAATGGAAAAGCAGAGCTTTGCACAAGTAGTACTGCATTCTACAGACCAGCTTCTTACTCTCAAGGGGTGATAAGTACGGCGTAGTTTTTTTGAGCATCCCAGCAGCAGCTTCTCTGTAATACTTTGATAGATTTAAGAGTAAGCCGAAGATAAGAAATCTTTTAAATGGTAGTATAAATTATAAAATAATTTTAAAGGGTGGGTAGAGAGGACATCAATAATGTTTTAGAGTGAGATATAAAAGGATTGGGATGCTCTCAAGGGGTATTGGGTGACTACAATTTTCAAGGGGTATGATTAGCGTCGTAGATCTCATGACGCAGCATGCCTTGCCTAAAATCTAATGCAATAGTGCTACTTGAGTAGTAGAGTGGCTTCTAATTCACAGCGAATGATATGTGATGGCTACCCTCCTATCTTGCGACTGCAAAGCTCTCAAACGACCTTGGCTCACGCCGTCTCAAATTTGTGGTAGAAGCACTCTTGCCTACTGAGCTCGTCCTAGAGAGCTCATCTCTTGTCGTCCCTAATCTAGGGACAACTGTCCCAAACCGACCCAACGTTGAAGATCCTCTTAGCCCCGTTGCTAGAGACGAAGTAGAAATAAAATGCTTCAAAACCACTTTGAAATAGTCAATGAGTGTAATCTATATATTTTAAAGAGTTGGAGAGGTTAAAATGTCTTGTTTTAGAATTGGAGGATGTTTTCTATACCCAAGGATCCTCTGGCGTAGCGGCTGCGGGCACTGACATATGGGCCCCACACTATATCCCTTCCATTTTCACTGAAAAAGTTCCGGGGGTGATGTATACTTTTACTCACGTTGCGCTCCCGCTGCTTTATCCCCCTCGCTCCTAGCAGTTACCACCCGCCCGCCTCCCCTCGTTAGGGTTCCTCAGGGTTTTTGCCTCCGCGCCGCCACCCCTCCGCGCCCACCGAGTCGTCTCCATGGCCGCCGTCGACCGTATCCTTACCAGCGCTCACCTCTGCTCTCTTCCCCGTCTTGTTTGCGTGTTGCGGATAATTTTTTTCGTGCACGGAGTATTTATTTCTCGTGGAGATATGGCCGGGGTTTGGATCTCCCGTTGCTTAGCTCGTTGTCTTCGCTCTAGGTGGTTCGTTGGTGTTTCGCGGGATCGGAAATGGGTTTGCTCGCGAGAATTATGGGGTTTCGGCGGGCGTTCCCGCGTTTCCTGGATTGGTTGGACGAGGTTTTACGTTTACTGTTAGAGCGTTTTATGTTGTGATTTGGTTGTTTTATCGTTACTGATTAGATCAAACACTCAGAATTTGATGCCCAGTGTGTGATATCATGGTGTGTATATTGAGTGTCTAGATTAGTTTGCCTTAATCGGCTTGCTGCAGAGGCTACAGATTTGTTGCAAAATCTGTCGCTAGGTCTTAAGAACGACGGTGAGTCCAAAGAGGCGAAGGAGAAGGTATGTATGGACCTCCGTTATTCTACAATCTTGTCCAATCACCGTGTGATGCTCCAGTATCGATTTCGATGACTGAATTTGTTACAGATCTCATCAGCTGCGAATGGTGTGGTGGCCTCTACGAAGCCTCTTCTGGCATCAGCGGAGCAATGGGCCTCGAGAACGCCGCAGGATTACAAGGATGTCAGCATGTATTATGGCGCCTACCCTTATTATTGTGGAGGAGGTGAAACACTAAGGCACACTTCAGTCTATTATGATCTGTTTGTAGTGAATTACTAATTGCATTTCAATTATATGTCACTTGTTGCTAAATTTAGTGCATTTTCTTGGAACTTCCACTCATTTTTTTCGAGCTTTACAGGTTGGGGAGACTATTCGGTTTATTTGAGCCATGATGGAGCAGAGGCTCTGACCCCCGTGCGTATATCCACTGCTTCACAAAGCTAGCAAACACATGGGATCAATTGGTTCATCCCAATGGCTGATTCTTAAGTTATCCAGCACGTGTATCTGGTTGAATTGATCTACTCTATTGTTTTTTTCAGGGTGCTTACGGGGACATGTACTGCTATCCTCGATATGGTGTTGCTGCATCTGGGCAAGATGGCCAAATTTATGGATCTCAGCATTACCAGTACCCATTCACATACAACCAGTCTCAGACTACTGCAAATAAGCCAGAATATAAGCGTAAAACAGGCACATCAGGTCCTTCACCACAAGAGGAGGTCTGTACCGCAACAGCTGATGATCAGCTGCCTGGTTTGGTGGATATTTCCAAGGCCAGTTCAAATGGCACTGATGGTGTAAATGGTCAGACGAAAACGACGTTGTCTCTGAAATCAAATGGGCATTTAGTGAGTTACCAGAATCAAGGCAATAAAGCAACTTATCCATGGTCTGGTGGCCGTACTTTTTCAGAAAAACAACAGAGACACTCTGGTGGCAATCCTACATCAGTTGCTTCTAATACTAAAACCAAGGTACAATCAAAAGAACAGAATCTGCAATGTATACCTCATTTGTCATTGAGCTTATGCCTGTGTCCCAAAAGCCTATTTTTGTGATGTTCTCTGTTCATTGCTCAAATAAATGTGGCCTAGAATTTTTTTTGTAATTACGAGTGGTGTTGTTTATTTCTTGATTCTACTTGCATGATTCTCGGTGGTTTGTCAAAGCACTCTTTTTTAAAAATTAATTTTGGTTTGTTCTACATGTTCATGTTCTTTTTTTGCCCTATCATTGGGGTGGTTATTGAGGCTACATGCTATGATGAACTCTGCTGGTTTCTATCTCAGTGCAATCCACATATTCTGCAATATCAACAACTTCATATATTTAATGTATTCAGTATCTCAGCGTAGGCACCTTCCTTGCAGGGTTTGCTCGAGCAGAGTTCACCAATGGGGCCAGCGTCACCTGGATTCTTGAGTTCGATATACTCTAGCAGCGGAATGTACAATGCAAATGCATATGGATCAGGTTTTTGGTATGGATCACACATATATGGCCCTGAGATGTATGGTGGGTGGAATGCATTGTCGAATGGCAAGTACAGGCCCAGAGGAAAAACTTATGGGTCATATGGCTTTGGCAATGAAAGCCTGGATGGCTTGAATGAGTTGAAGCGAGGACCAAGAAGTGGCCTCTTTAAAAACCAACAGGGTTTCGGAGAAGCTGCTGTGACACCTGCCAAAGCACTGGAGCTTCCTTGTAGTGATATTCATACTCCTGCCAAAGCACCGGAGCTTCCTTCTAGTGATATTCATACTCCTAATGCAGTTCTGCAGGCTCAGTACAATCGGGCTGATTTTGTTGATACTTACTTAGATGCCAAATTCTTTATTATTAAGTCGTACAGCGAGGACGATGTTCACAAGAGCATCAAGTATTGGGCAAGCACACCCAATGGAAGTAAAAAGCTTGATGCTGCTTATCAAGTATCCAAGGAAAGCATCAGCAGTTCTCCAGTTTTCCTATTCTTCTCTGTAAGTTCTTAACCATTGTATCTTGTAAAACCATTTTATGTCTCGCTGTTAACAATCTTTATGTTGGATTCTGGTGTTGGTCTTCTTTTATTCTTCAGGTCAACACCAGCGGGCAGTTTGTAGGTCTAGCAGAGATGGTTGGTCAGGTTGATTTTAACAAGACAGTTGATTACTGGCAGCAAGACAAGTGGACTGGTTGTTTCCCTGTCAAGTGGCACATTGTGAAGGACATCCCCAACAACTTATTGAAGCACATTATTCTTGAGTATAATGAAAACAAACCAGTGACTAACAGCAGAGATACGCAGGAGGTAAAATAGTTGCTATATATTCTTTTATCTCAATAATGCCCTCTGTATAGATTTTGGTGTGATGGTGTCACACCATGGCAGCATTGTTCCCTATGGCTTTGTTAATGTTAATTGGCCGAGAAATCGACAAGTTGAACCCTTTGAATGCCGTGCTAAATGGGTGTTTTTCCGCCTTCTCATGGTGTCTACAGGTTAAGATTGAACAAGGCCTTCAAATGCTTAAGATTTTTAAGGATCATGTCTGCAAGACCTCAATCTTGGATGACTTCTGGTTTTATGACAACCGTGAGAAGATAATGAAAGAGAGGAAATCAAGGTGGCAGCACCCAATGGAGAAGGTAGATGGCTACCAGCCTGTTTTATGTCATGAGTTTGCATTTATGTTCTTTACTGTTGACTCTGATTCATTGTGAAAAATATATTTTTTGCAACGATAGGATAGAAGTACATTTTACTGAGAACTAGCTCTTCATGATAGTATTGTGTCCTATGAATGCCTTTTAACATGCAAAATTTCCATGTTTTGTGCTAATAAGATCATCTTAGTGAGAATTCATTTTAGCATTAATTTCCTAATGATGGGTTTACATAATTCTCCCCGTAAATTTCACGACATTCTGTTGCCAGTTTATTGTTTGGACTTTCAGAATTAGATTTAATGGGTTTACTTGACCAAGTGGTGTTGTTCACCCAGATCATGAATGGAAAGGTGCTTACTACCAGCAATAATGAGAAAGTGGAAATCGATGGAAAGCAAGGACAGAAGAAACTTGCGGTTGCAGGGGAGCAGAATGCTGTGGTAGAAAATGGTGCGGTGGCAGCCCCCAAAGATGTGAACCTGACACTGGCCGCAAATGGCTGTTGATTTTCCGTACTGAAGCCAGTTCAGCTTACAGGGTGATGAAAGCTGCTGCTATGTCAATTCTTGTAGTTTGCAGAAAGGCTGACAATATAGAATGCAATTAGGTTTCTTTTGGTTTTGTTCTTCTATGTATTATTTCACGTAAGTCTCCGAGTTTGGTTGGTACAAGATAGAGCTATGCTTTTGTTGTCGTTTTTCCGGCGAGACGTGTTGTGTTGTCTCCTCAATAGGCTTGTACCTATGGGTTGGGATCGGCAAGGCTTTTTGTAATGAAGGATAACTCTATGGGGTCGATATTTTATTTTCTTCAAAGCAAACAAAAAGTGTTCGAATCTGTTCGTTTCACCCGCTGTTCTATTAGTCATGATCCATCTGTTCGGTCAGATTATGGCTCTGTTTCTTTCAGCTTATAATCAGATTATAAGCTACAGCTTAAAATTTATCATTTTTGTACCGGTTATATTTTGAAATATTTTATAGTTATTTTTTTTGAAACTTTGCACAATTTATCTCAAAGATCACAAAAATATTTTTTTCATAACTTTTTTGGCCATTTAAATCTTCTATAAAACACCACAACTTTTTCAGATTATAATCTAACCGCCGAAAGAAACACAGCCTATAGCTGCTACTGCATAATGACTCGTGTGCTGTGTTGGGCCAAAGTGACCTCAGATGAGAAGGGGGAAATGGGGAAATAGGGTGCATGACACTCAATTGGTTTGTCCGAGCAAATTGATTGGCCTTATTCTTCTCAGTGTTGAGTAAAGTTGAGTTTTACTATAACAAAAATTAACAATCCTAAAAAATTAATCTAATAATTCTAAAAAATGATTAAAAATAGTTTTACAATCTTGAGAAAAATAATAAAAGACTAAAAAAATCATTACAAATTACTACAACATGTAGGCTATATAAAAATAACAAAATTGCTACAGTAAAACTCAACTCAACTTTACGCCGAAAAGAACAAGGCCTAAATTGTCATGTCTTTTGCTAAATGATATCGGTTACATCAATTTTGTTGGCAGTCATTTTTTTTTCTATTTCTCATTTTTCTAACTTTTTCCATGTTTTCCAACTATGAAATGACCAAATTGCCCTCTTCCTTTGTCCTTCCTCCTTTTTCCTCTCTCCTCTTCCTGGATGGTGGTCATGGCGGCTCGAGCTCAGATCAACAGATTCGGCACGATGGGTGTGGGAAGGGTGCAGCAGCCCGCGAGCCATGGCACTGGCTTGGCGAGCAAGCGCGCGGCCATGTAATAGCGCAATAGTCTGTAAGCAGGAGACAACCATGGCGGCCTCCACTTGGAAGAGGGAGGGAGGAGGAAGGAGACGCTGACGGGTGGGCCTAGGATGCCAGTGGGAGAGAGAAGACAAAGCATAGGGGCAAATTGGTTGTTTCATCATCGAAAATCAGGAAATATGTTGGGAAAATGGGAAAATGATAGAAGGATTAAAAGTGCCCAAAATGTCATGTATCAAATAAAATTGATGTGTCCAATATTATTTAGCAAAAGACAAAATAATTTAATGTCAATTTGCCCCAGTCGTAACAATTGAATGTCTTATTACATCATCCTATTATCCCTAAAATTGAATGTCTTACATCATCCTATTATCCCTATATGGGAGATTGCTATTTTAGCTATCATCATTTTCACTTTAATTTAGTTTATCTTATCTTCATATCTACTCAGTACTCACTCCGTTATTTCGTCAAAGTTTTAAAACTTTATCCATAGAGAATTTTTAAACTATTTAGATTGAGAACATAAAAACCATATGGATAGATTCGTCTTTAAAAGAACTTTTATAGTATTATAATTTTTAATGTATTATAAAAAATTTTAAAAAGTTTTTTATGGTCAAAGTTTTATTTTGGAGACCATGTCAATGTACAAAACAACTACTATTTCATAACGGATGGAGTACAAAGTCGATGACAATAAGGTTTTGGCCACACCGCCTTTCCCTTCGGCATGCTTGCGGCGAATTCCCCTCCGCCTCCGGCCATCCCACGCCTCGTTGGCCATCTTGCGCCGCCTTAGACCATAATTCTATTCTTTATCGGAAGTAGCAAATTAGTATAATAACAAATAACACAGTATACCATCGTGTTTAAATTTCTATCCAATGCAAGTGATTAGAACTGTAAGTAGCATACGAAAAAAAAGAAGGGACTGACTATTGCACAGTCAGCTCCCAGGAAATATGTTGGGAAAATGGGAAAATGATAGAAGGATTAAAAGTGCCCAAAATGTCATGTATCAAATAAAATTGATGTGTCCAATATTATTTAGCAAAAGACAAAATAATTTAATGTCAGTTTGCCCCAGTCGCAACAATTGAATGTCTTACATCATCCTATTATCCCTAGATGAGAGACTGCTATTTTAGCTATCATTATTTTCACTTTAATTTAGTTAATATTATCTTCATATCTACTCACTCCGTTATTTCGTCAAAGTTTTAAAACTTTATCCATAGAGAACTTTTAAACTATTTAGATTGAGAATATAAAAATCATATGGATAGATTCGTCTTTAAAAGAACTTTTATAATATTATAATTTTTAATGTATTATAGAAATTTTTTAAAAAGTTTTTTATGGTTAAAGTTTTATTTTGGAGATCGTGTCAATGTACAAAACAACTACTATTTCATAAACGGAGGGAGTACAAAGTCGATGACAATAAGGTTTTGGCCACACCGCCTTTCCCTTTGGCATGCTTGCGGCGAATTCACCTCCGCCTCCGGCCGTCCCGCGCCTCGTTGGCTATCTTGTGCCGCCTCAAACCATCTTGTGCGGCCTTCACCTCCTGCTCCGGTCGGCATCGCCGTCCCCAAATTTGGCCTACCGCTAGATCTAGTTGGCCCGCGCCGTCTTTGCCTTCAGTTAACCATGCCGCCTCCTTCTCCATCCGGTCCGCGCTAAGTCCATCTCCAATCGGCGTGCGCCTTCTTCGCCTCTGGCCGGCCACGCTGCCTCCTTCCTCGGGTGACCATGCCACCACTGCCGAGGTGCTCGTCGGAGGGAGATGGCCAAGATAGAGCATGAAGGAAAGAGGGGAGAGAGAGAATGGATGAAGAAGATGAAGATCGGAGCATTTTTGTTATTTCAGATAAAAATAGCATGGTTGTAAGAGATTCGAGATTATAATGGCGCCAGGACACTACTGATTTTATAATGAGATACGCGAAAGAGAAACTTAATAACTATGTATGCAATTTACCATGTAAACATTTGGTTTGGAACGGACCATCTTCTAGACGGTTTTTTTTATATGGGTTTATATATACCATAATTCTATTCTTTATTGGAAGTAGCAAATCAGTATAAGTAACAAATAATATAGTATGCCATCGTGTTTCAATTTCTATCCAATGCAAGTGATTAGAACTGTAAGTAGTATACGAAAAAAAGAATTGTAAAGTTGGAACAATTAACGCAAGATCATACCTTACTCGATACGCGGGTTTGAAAACTACCGTAATTTGCCTTTGGGCAATGCATGTGGAACGCGACAGTACGTAGAATCCGGTATAATACATAAAGAGATTAAGATAAGAGACTCTAAAATGAAGCCATGAGCAATACGCAAATACGATTGCCGTATTCGAAATTTGCTCTGTGGCAAACTCGGACTGGCCAACCGTTTCACAGGAGTACACGTGGTTGCCGCATCCGGATCGAATCAGTCCGCGTGGCAGCGTGAACCGCCATAATAAACCGCTATAAAACCAGCCCAGGCGCACACGCTCACGAGCACCGCACACCGGACATCACACAAATCTCGGCGGCTCGTGTTTCTCTCGGCGCGATCCAGAAGGGAACGCGTGCTCCGACGACGGACGAGACGACGATGGCGACGAAGCGGCAGTGCCCCGACGGCGCGACGGCCGGCGCCGCCATGTGCCTGAACGGCTGCGGCTTCTTCGGCGCCGCCGCCACCGGCAACATGTGCTCCAAGTGCTTCCGGGATCAGCAGCAGCAGGGCAATATCGCCTCCGCCGCGGGTCAGATCGCGCCGCCGGAGAAGGAGGCCAACACGCGCGTCGACGCCGCAGCCGGCTTTTGCATACAGGCGCCGCCGGCTTTACAAGGGTTGCCGCCGCCGACGCCGCCGCCGTCCATGACCACCGTGGAGCAGCCGCCGGCGCCGCCCGGGCGGTGCACGACGTGCCGGAGGAAGGTGGGGCTGACGGGGTTCCCGTGCCGGTGCGGACACACGTTCTGCGGCAGGCACCGCTACCCGGCTGAGCACGGCTGCAGCTTCGACTACAAGGGCGCAGGGCGGAAGCAGATCGCCGAGGAGAACCCGGTCGTGGTCGCCGACAAGATCGTCAGGATATGATGATCGCGCTCGCGCCAGGAAGCTTCCGGGGTAGAAGAAATTATCTCCAGAATAGGACCGACGATGCCAAGCTTCACGTACGGGTAGAAGAAATTAGGGTCTGTTCGCAAGTCTGTAATTCATGATGGTGTGATTTGTGAAATTCACTATCCTTTTGGAATTGAAATGCGTTGGCCTTTTGGAATTAAATATAGTATATTGCCCTTTTCTCATGTTGCTGGTTCTACGTTTGCTAGTCCTAGGTGTCGCTTCCTAGACGATTGTAGAATCACGGTGAATTACAGGAGTATTACCAATGCTACACTAACTTGTGATGATAAATAGTATTGATAGAATAAAATAGAAGCGAGAGAAAAACCGATGAATAAAGATAAACTAGCATGATGACCCGAGACGATTGTAGAATCACGGTGAATTACAGGAGTATTAGCAATGCTACACACACTTATGATGATAAATAGTATTGATAGAATAAAATAGAAGCGAGACAAAAACTGATGAATAAAGATAAACGAGCAAGGTGGTCCGCGCGTTTGCGCGGCTAAATTTGTGCTGACATATAGAGTTTATCTTTAATTTATAATCTTTTTTAGGCTAATCTACAACTCATAATCTATCTTCAATATATCAGATCAAATTTAAAGTTTATCTCTAATATATTAGATCATGTTTAGTAGTTATCTTTTTAATCTTTTTGATATTGACCGTTAGATTTACATAATAATATCCATATTCAACGCTGTAGATTTTTTTTTTACGATTAACGTGAGAATTTCTACTATTATTCGATTAAAGTGGGAATTTATAGGATTTTAGGATTAATGTGGTGACTCTGTTTAACTTTGTTTTATATAGATAGTAGATAGATAGTGTTAAGTTCACGCTAAATTAGGATAACATTGGACGTCGTGGTGTACCATGCATGGCAAACTCCGAAACCTAGTCCTCGAGTAGTTGGGAACCTAGGGATAGGGATGTTCGTGATCATCTAATGTATGTCAAGATCCATATTTCATCCCCACCTTACCTTTTAGTTTTTTTACAAAAAAAAAACATTTCCATAAAACTTCGAATTCTCATGAATAGATCCTCCTTCATCCTCCTCTCGCTCCTCTTTCCTCTTCCCAATCTGCTCTAATGACACCCTTGTCAGTGACGACCGCGACCTACTCTCCTACCACTGCGATGCCTCCCTTCTCCCCCTCTTGCCTGATGGCTCCCTTGGAGATCAGTATTAACGCAACATGGGAGCCATCGGACCAGGAGCGATGGGATAAGGGAGGGATGGTAGCGGGGGCATTGGTAAGGTCGCTTCCGAGCCAGTGGTCTTAGGCTAGGGCGCCATCAGATGGAAAGGAGGGGAAGCTAGTGGTGGCAATGATGGAAGACGGTCCTACAATGGTTGTTAGCTAGGGAGCGTGGTGGTCGTCGGCCGAAGCACCGCGCGTCGGGAGTGGAGGAGAGAAGTGGTCCAAGGGTTGTGGGGTGCACAAACCTAGAATGGTGTTCTAGTTGGGGAAGCACAATCTAGGAGAGGCGAATGTCATGGATGAAGATTTTTTATCCTTGTTGGGATTGTGTTATAGCAGGCATGGATGCCTTAGTTACATACATCTTGAGACCTGTGTCGATTCTACCTCCTAAAGTATAAGGAATCTTCAAGGCGGATTGGTATTTTGCTCATACTTTCCTTGTTCGCCCTATGTCCGGTGGGTAAAACAAAGGACTGCCTGTCTTTGCCCTCTATGTGGTTTCCATTTTCATCCTTCTTAATAGGGGACAAGGCAGTTTTCTCTATTGGTTTATGCTTTAGTTTCTCACTACTTGCAACGCCCCGTTTTAGGCTGTAGCTACAATGGAGACCAACTTTGGCAGGTGCGGAGAATGTTTGAACTCGGGCCTCCTTTTGATCATTGGCCTTGTGTGGGAGTTCCAATTTTCTCGTCACGGCTGATTGGTGTGCGGGCATCTGGAAATTGACCTGCGCAAGGTGTTGACCTGAAGTTGGTTTCGGGGCGCGCGAGTGTCCAGGAGGACCCCGTGTGGGTTGTTGGCCTAGTGTTGGTCGGGAGTTGGCTCTGGAGTGCGCAGGCATCTAGGAGGCCCCGTGCAAAGTCTTCGTGTACTCGAAGTGGGTGCCTCCCCCACAACATAATCCTTATATTTATCGCTCATTTAGCTAGCCATGTTAGCATTCTTACTTCTGCGCGGCATCCATTTCAGAGGTCAACGACCACCTAGGTTGCCATGTTAGCATTTGATGGTTCCCTAATAGTTTCGGGGCAATCGTGCAGATGGAGAAAAGTTTAGGAGACTGATAAGTTAAAATACAAGTTCGAAGATTAAGGAAGATGTGTTAGAGCATGTACAATGGTTGAGACAGCTGCTGTCTCTAAGCAATCTCTAACCATTGCCATGTCAGCTAAAGACAATAATAGAGACTGCCCATACAATAGGTTGTCTATAAGCTGTCTACAGTGATATTTAATGTTTGCATGAAAATTAAAACAAGGGGATGATCAACCATGCATGTCCACCATGTAACCTACATGTTGCATCTAAATCTCATACATGCATATTTCACCAAGAACACTCGATGCATACATGCATGTATGTATAAAATTAAATAAGAAAATCTAGCTATATTGATGAACAATTTAATTTATGAATCTAGATACATGTATTCAAAACGGGTAAACTATATGCTTTAGCCTTCCTAAAAAAACTATATGCTTTAGCCATAAATATCTTCTGTTCTGGTTCAAGCTTCTCGGCAATAAATTGCCCAAATCAGAAACTGAAAAACAATAATAGCATACTATATATTGTGATGATCTGCAATGTCTACAATAGGGAGATTATTTATCCATCAATATTTTGGTTTACGAAGAAAAATTATTGTGATGATCTGCACACTGCAGCACGCGGCAACGCCTCCTAGCGGCGGGCGAGCGTAATTTTTTTCTCGCTGCAGGGGAGAAAGACCGGACCAGCGCACCTGATCCCGGTGGGCCCAACCTTGGAGTCCACGCAGGCGCTATGCCGTCTCTACGCGGTCTCTACGCTGTCTCAAGTTATTGGTTTTGCTGCAAGAGACGTCTCTACACGGAGAGACGACTCTTCTCTCTCCCCTATTTCTCTCTCTTCCACATCAGCAATAATATGACATGGCATAGCTTAGAGGCTGCTTAGAGACTGCTGACATGTACCATTGTGCATGCTCTTATAGATTCAAGGAGCTACGGTACGATTTCCTCTATATAATAATTTTATTCTTTATCGAGTCACACGGAGTAAAGCATAGCAGAGTAATGTCTTTGTGTACCAAATTTTATTCTCGGTAAGTGGTCAGAAAACAATAGAACAATTAATGGTTTTGCTCACCGCTAGTCGCCTGGGCGGTGGCATACCGAGCAAGGCGATTTTTCAAGAACGCGCAGAGGAGGAAGAAAGGGGAGGAGGAAGGAGGAAGCGTACCTCGCCGCCGTCGAGCTCCCCGTCGACCTCGCCGTCGACGCCCTCGAGCTCGCCGCCGGCCGGTTCGGGTTAGGGTTTAGGGTTCAGGGGGTTGGTTTGGGGGTTTTGTGTTCCCCGGGGTTTAGAGGAAGGTCGGGGAGGCGGAGGCACGACGGTTGGTCGGGATCGTCAGGGCGGCGGCGGAGGCGGCGTGGCGCCGCCGGAGCCGGGGG